>BPTQ01000001.1:57881515-58076550 GCA_019973895.1 Chrysanthemum seticuspe | reverse complement strand
ATCGTGAATAGTACTATGGGGAATAACGAACCCCGTTTCGGTTATAGAGAAATAACCGGGGCGCACCATATCGAATTTCTTTAGGTAATTGGCTATTACCTCCTTTGGGGCATATTTACGTACACTGGTAATTCGGTGTATGCAGTTGAGTCTTGGTTTCATGAGCTTAGCGCATAATAATCTGTGATATTTTCTTATGATATTGTTAGTTTACAATGATCATGATCTTATACTTGTGTTCAAACTTATTTTAAACCTATGGACTTCACTCAACATTTTTGTTGACCTTTTTAAGCATGTTATCTCAGGTAATCAGTGAAGATTATGACCAAGGTGCGGAACGGGGCATGGCAAGGCTTATTTGGTGGTGTAAAACATAAAAGTTATCATTTCTTTCAAACTCATGATCTTTCTTTTGGGGAAAAACACTTGATCTATTTACAATATTTTGTAACAAACTATGAGTTTTCGATGAATGATAACTATTTTAATAAAACGTCTCTTTCGAGTCGTTTTCTATAATTATTGACTATGATCTCCATTCAAGTAACACCCGAATTAGTCTTCCGCTGTCATTAAGATTTTCGGGGGTGTTACACTCCGCCATAAGGAGATTGGTGTAGTGATTACGAACTCTCGAGTAGGTGACTCGGGGAGTGGAGTAGGGCAAGGAAGGTGTCCTTGTAGACGAACCACTATAAATACTCGTGTTGTGGTTTTGTGCTTCTTACTCTTATCTTTTCATTACTTACCTTTATATGCTTGTTTATCAACATCCAACACACACATCCAAATAGATTGACATAAGTCGATCTAAATAGTTTAAAAGGAAGTTTTAATTAGCAAAACTATTCTACCCCCCTTTCTAGTTTTCCACAATTGGTATCAGAGCTTCGTTACCAAGTTTCTTGAAGTATATTGTACTTTAAAAACTTGATACGATCCATGGTTAATTGAAAACTACAAAGAAGGTTTTTCATAAAAATAAACACCATGTCTTTTAAAACTCTATGTTTGGATGTTGATTTGATAACAACATTTTTCTTATTTACTTTTTCATTTAATTGCACTAATGTTCTTTGTCATGTTGATTAGTCAAAGCTCATACCCACCAAGCTTTAGGAGTCGCTTGGTAACAAGAATACCTTCCTTAAGAAGGTATCTTAAACTCAAAGGAGCGGGAATCGTCTAAGTGACATTTGCTGTGTCATTTGTAAAGACATTCCTAAGTGCGCTAGAGGTATGATTTTCTTTTTATTTTGCTTGATAATTAAGTATACCTATTTAGGTATTTATATGATTATCTTTTGTGCAATTACTTGTTTTACATAAAGCTTCATTAGGAAGCCTTTTCTCACATACGTGTTATATTTCTCGTCTATAGTCGTGGTATATAAAACTTATGTTTTATTTCTTTTAATCCTATAATAAAACAAAAACACGAATTTCAAAAATTCCTCCTTCCCTATTAATAACCCCACCGTCGACCACACTACCAAACCCTCGCTTTTTCAAATCCTCCAATTTCAAAAATTTCCTCTTATTCAAAAACTTCATCTTCCTCCTCATTCCATCTCAACCGAAACCAAGAAAGATCCGTCATCAACATGGTTTACATCGCACTCGTGCTCATCGCCCTAACACTCATCGCACTTGTGTTCCCTATGATGAAGTTCACATACGGAGACATTTACTTTGTGTTGTTAATCTATATTGGGGTTATATACCCAATCCTTTGTATCATCCTAAGTATTGAAATGCAATATTATTAATAATCTAGTTTATCTAGGTCATCTTTATCATATTGTGTTTGTCACTTATTTTGATTTATACGTTTTGTATTCTTTCATGATACATTAGAAGTCATGTATGCATGCTAAATGAAAATGTAGGATAAAACATATTTCGTGGTATAAAAACTGTAAAACCTATGTTTTTATCAAAACTGTTTCTGCTACTACAGATCTACGGATCCCGGAAGATATACTAGCCGGATCCCTTTTGTAAAAGAACCGTGGGATCCGTCCTACTGGAAAACAGTCTTCATGCAAGATTAAAAAAATAATATATTTCTAAATATAATAATCCACTAGAAAGTCAAAACCTTGAGTAAGTTAAAGTGTTAAATACCATTGTTAATAAAAATCTAGTAAAAACATTAGATTATCATACGTTGACCACAAACATCTCCTTTTATTAACTTATCATTTCTATAGGTTCAACTATGACGCATAAATATGAGTTTGATTTTTCACTCACTAGCGTCTACACTCCGAACATCTCTCTCGAACCCAACACACCTGGCAATCATGTCCGTGGGTTCAATAATCTCAAAAACCGTCACTTCCACAAAGGACGTATTGTAGACACCTCTCTACAATTCGAAGAAGGTATCAATACCTCCTTCCGAGCCATAGGACTAGAATGTCTTCTTGAAATCAACGAGAAGATATGTCCAAGGTTCATAATGGAATTCTTCCGTCAAGTCGAACTCGTTCGTAACGAGGATCGCTCTCTATCTCTTTGGTTTTATATCAAAAACCAAAAGTTCACTCTAACCCTTGGGCATTTTGCTCACATCCTCCGGATTCCAAATCATGGACAATGTGCCTTCACCGAAGATTGGTCTCTTGATTCTCTCTTCAACTTTCGTGAAAAAAATTGTCCATATTGTTCACACATACCCTCTCCGGAAGATTTAAATCGCATAATATGCAAACCTCGACCATATTACTCCGATCCAAACATTATCTTTACAAGGGATATCCGAGAAGAGTACAAGCCTCTTTCACTCATCCTACGTGAAAATGTTTGGAGTCTTAGGGGAAATCGAGAAATTCTTCCCGCTTGTTGTGCTCACATGTTGTACTGTTTGCTAACACAACAACCATACAATCTCGCCTACTTCTTCGCAAGGTGAATTGCAAATCTTCAAGGCTTCAAGAATAAACTCATACCTTATGGAATGTTCTTGACACGCCTCTATCATAATGTTATGCACTTCCATCCTCAATTTCAAAGTCCGTTGTACGTACTTGTGAACAAGATGATGGAACCGCTAAACATATCTCTCATGAAGACATTCTTCATTCTTGATTCTACCAACACTCATCAATCACATACTGATCCTCCTAGCGAAAACACTCAAAGAAACCTAGTAGTATTCCAAAATAGGATCAATTCTCTTGTATTCATGCTTTATCAATGTAATCCAATTTCTTTCATGAAATAAAACATCTTACATTTGATATCTTAGTATTAGAACTCCTTTTAGACTATCCTTGAGATATAATGCATTGTCAAGATCATTGAATACCTTTAGTAAAGGTCCTGCTGAGCAGATAGGCGGATCCCAAAGATTGTGCTAGACGAATCCCTACACTTAGGGAACCATGGGATCCGACAAACAGAAAATGCAATTGCAAGCATTATATTTCAAACATATCCTTAGAACACCACACACTAAGCTAAACATAGTGGCTTAAGGAAAATTCAGTCCTTATCAAGATAGGTTGATCTTTCCTACTCATACATAACTCACCTAGATCACACTCTAAGACGCTTGTAGATCTACCGTTTCATTTTTTAATCCATTACTCTTCCGCCCTTAAACTCACACTTAATTTTCTACTTGATCCCTCACATCTAGTCTTAGAAATCTTTCAATTATGGAAAAATTGATCATAAATCATCCTCACCTCAAAGTTGATCAAAATCTAGTTTTTCCCATCTCAAAGCTTCTAGGATATTTTCCAAAACACTATCCTAAGACACAACCTGATCTCTAGGATCATTTAGCTTCAATTGACACTCTAAATCTTTAGTGTCATTCCTACTCATCCATTGGTACTCTTGAAAGTTCCAAATCCTTCCATAAAAGATAATCATTAGCTACATCATTCATTACCTTCAAGTACTCAAACACCCCTTCATTTAAAACACTTAGGAAGACTGAAAAACTCAAGATGATATAGGTCTTAGATCTTAGAAACATCATTTCCACTCTTTCATAACTGCTAAAAGCCGGATCCCTAGGATTAGCCTAGACGGATCCCTCTGAGAAAGAAACCGTGGGATCCGGATGACAGGTTATGACAAATCTTGCTAAAACAATCATTTCAACTCATCTTCCTAACTCAAACACTCCATCTCATCTTAAATGAGTTCCTAGATTAGTGCAAACTCTGAAGTTGACTCTTGTGCATGTTAATCATCACATTCCAATGAATCCTAATGGCTTAAGGCTTAAATGCACTTGCCAAATCTCTTGGTTTATAAACCACTTTGTTAGGACCTCCATAGTCATCACTCGCACCCTAATTTTCAGCTCTTGCAACCTCTTGAAATCATCTCATCATGAGGAAAACCCCAAGTAGTAATTTATCCACCAAAGAACCACCCATGAAAAAGGCTCGTGTTATACAGAAAATCTCTTCAACCGAATCATCTCCGATCAAGCCAACAAATGATAGAATCATTCATCATCCAATCAAACCAATTCCTAAAAGGATAATACCCACAAAACTACCTATGCCAAACACCACCATACCTCCTAGGCCAAACAATATCATCTCCACCAAACCATCACCATTGGTTCCTAGAGCTATTTCATTTACATCCCCACTATCATCACCACACCTCTACAATTTAGAGGACTTGCCTCCTAGGCCGTCTCATCTACTTCCGCCGACAACATTCTCCTCATTAGGAGGAATAATGGTTCAAAATCAAGGTGTTGAGTCAACACTTGCTCCGGCTTCCTTTTCGCCGCTTCCATCATATAATCCCATTTAGATTATGAGAAATCATCAAAGTCAACCACCCGACCATATGGATGTTGACACTTCTCTACCACCACCATCATTCTTGGTTGAGTCATTTTCAAAGGCACCTCCACCAATTCCTCCATCGTTTGAAGCTCCGCAAACCACTTCACTTGATCCTTCGTATCAAGCCATTTCATTTCTTCCACCACCACTACCTAGCCATGACAAAGATTGCTATCATTGTCAACATGTTGAAAGTTTGATACATGAAGTACGAGAAGACCAACGTTTCATGTTCTATCATCTCCTTGAACGCTTCGACGAGATTAAACCTAAACAAAACTTGAGCTAGAAGATTTTTAGTGGTGTCCTAGCATCAAGCGATAGTTGGTTTAGAAATTCCTAGTCATGTATTTTCTTATTTTCTTAGTTTTTAGAGTCATGTATATCATAACTCTAGTTTTATTAAATGGAAATTACATGCTACTTGTTATTTTTCTGAGAATATGATCACTTTGTATTCATATCTCATTTTTGTGTTAACATTACTTGTTATATCACCTTTGCTAAAATTAATCAGCTAATACGGATCCCTCAGAATTGCCTAGACGGATCCCTACTAGGAGGGAACCGCGGGATCCGTGAGACAGAAAACTATTTTCCTACTAACTTGGACCACATTTGCAGGAAATTATGAATTATACTTGTTTTCTAACATTTGTTTTGCAGTTATTCAATTAACACATGAAGAATTTGACCCCTAAAGCTAGGGGGAGCTTGGTGTCAAAACAGTACGTTGCAAAATTACTTGCAATCTTAGATTTATATTTCATGACTTCCCGTTGCAAAATTGCAATCATCTAGGGGGAGCACACCAGTCACATAGACGTAATCTTTTGCAAAAGTTAGTTGCAAATGAACTAGATTAGAATTAGTTTCTTGACGCCCTTACTTAGGGATGGACTCGTCAAGGGGGAGTAACGACGAGATCCTTTCCCGTTACTTGCTCTCTATTTCTTTTTACTTTTACTTCTTTCACATGTTTTTCTTAAAAACAATGTGTTGCTTTCCTTCAAACACTTTTTGTTTCGACAAAAAGGGGGAGAAGAAAGTAAAAACTACAAATTCAAACTTTTACGAATTTTAGCTTTTCCTTAAAATAATTTTATGTTTTGTCATCAACAAAAAGGGGGAGATTGTTAATACAAATAAGCCGTAAAAATGTTTATTTATATTTTACGATCTTCTAATGTTTTGTCGATAACAAATGTAAAATCATATTAACGAAACAAATAAAATACGTAAATGGTTTGAACTAATAGTTTCTAACATATTCACATTTTCACATAAAACACTAAAACAAGTATAAGTGATTTTATGACTTAACTAATACATATGTACAACAACTAGTGTTTACATATTTGGATAAAATATACACATAACTAGTATGTAGTATATTGGGTAATATAAATGGGTAGAAACTTAAGTATCACAACCCATTGGGCAAAATACATTGAATATAGTTGGGTACAACCCAAAGCCCATAACCCATGGATCTTGACCCATAATCCATTGCATGACATCATGCTTATATCATATATGGATAATATCCATAACCCATGGATCAACCCATACCCAAGTGACTAAGTGCATTGCACTCAAAGATACATTGTATCTAGCCAAAGATCCATGGTTTAACCCATGACCCATGACCCATAACCAAAATACCCATGGGCAAAGAGGAGCATTCCACGGATCCCTAGCTTTGTGCTAGCCGGATCCCTTGTGGTAGGGATCCGTGGGATCCGGGGACCAGTAGGATTTTTCCTCTATAAATAGTGAGCCATTTCTTCATTATTTCTTACCTCTTTCTAACATACTTTCTCCCCTGAGTTAAAACTCACTAACCTTAGATCCAAGAGATCTATGTTTGTAGTTTTGTTTTTGTGTGATCTTTTAGGTTCCTCTTAAAGGCAAGATCACGACCTTTAAAGTCGAGCAAGCTCAAGTCCATGAGTTGCGATGCTTCCTCATCATCAAGGCTACTGAAGTCTTCTTGTTGATGATTCCTTTCTTTCTTCAAAGAAGTGTAGTGTTGAAGACATTAGTGAAAGATGTCTCAAGTGTCAAGACGAAGATATTAGTGAAGGGTATCTATCGTCTATAGGATAAGCACTTGTGGTAGGTGCTTAGAAGTCAAGACAAAGAAGCATTAGTGAAAGGTGCTTAGAAGTGAAGACACAAGACATTAGTGAAAGGTGTCTTGTAGATCTAGTCAAAGGCACTAGTGAAAGGTGCCTTAGATGTACATTCGATATGGTGTGTTTTGATGTACAAGATAGAATAGTATTAGATCCAAGGATATTGATATCCTTGATGATGTTGTAAAGGAGTAGATCTCCTTTGGGATTAGTCCTTGGTGTAGTGTGGTAGTAGTTCCTCCATTGCAATGGAACTAGGTGCTTAGCCTAGTACCTAATAAAGGGTAGGCAACGTTGTGAAGGTGTAGTTCACCTTGGAGTGAAAGAACTAGGTACTTAGCCTAGTACCTTATAAAGGGTAGGCGACGTTGTGTAGGTGTGGTTCACCTTGGAGTGAAAGAACCCGGTGGTTAGCCTAGCACCGGAAAAAGGGTAGGCGACATTGTGAAGGCTTCTCCGCCATAAGGAGATTGGTGTAGTGATTACGAACTCTCGAGTAGGTGACTCGGGGAGTGGAGTAGGGCAAGGAAGGTGTCCTTGTAGCCGAACCACTATAAATACTCGTGTTGTGGTTTTGTGCTTATTACTCTTATCTTTTCATTACTTACCTTTATATGCTTGTTTATCAGCATCCAACACACACATCCAAATAGATTGACATAAGTCGATCTAAATAGTTTAAAAGGAAGTTTTAATTGGCAAAACTATTCAACACCCTTCTAGTTTTCCACACAAACCATTTACGTATTTTATTTGTTTTGTTAAAATGATTTTACGTTTGTTATCGAGAAAACATTAGAAGATCGTAAAATATAAATAAACGTTTTTACGGATTATTTGTATTAACCATGGGGTTGAGGGAGATTCTTTTTAGTCTTTTTATGGTTTTTTAGAAAGCAAGATAAATATCTCGGGTATAGGAGTGGGGGTGGTACTTCTACTAATTTTACTACTTTTACTTATTACTAAACTAATTAACTACGAATAGATTATGTTTAATGTAGGTGTGATCATATGATGATTAAAAATGTGTTTACTTAGATGTTATTACTCTCTAGTTATCTCTTATTGGTCGGTTGAATTGTCACATCCTTTATCTTAATTTGTGAGTTGTATTTTGTTTGGTCGTACGGTGGTGCCTAATTCCCTAGTTCTATGAACTGAAACTCTCCTCTAGACTACCTGGGATCGCCGATTACAATGGTATCTCTCCCGAATACTCTACTATCCTTAAGCTACAATTCATGCAATAAACATAATGAATGGCCTAAGTACACTCTTAAGCTTTTTTGCTATTTAGGACGTTCACAACAACTAAAGAAGAAGCCAGTTTTCCTTAATCTAGCGTCTACCAATTAAGACAAGAGACAACATAACAATAAATAACAACTAGGTTTCATAGATTTAAGCAAACACAAGGATAATTTAGCTACTCATGTTAAACAAGCAAGCATACACACATACAATTGAACATTGGGTAGACATAATGATAAAATGGATAAACAAACTTATGTTATAATTTAAAATAGGGTATGGGACCCTAGAATACTGTCCAAGTCAGACTAGAACTGAATTAGGGTTTGCTCTCCAAAGTTCTACCTCATTTAAAACAAAAAAATCGAATTCTATATATAGTTTACAAGTGCGACGGCGTCACCTTTTGCTAGTGACACCGTTAGGTCGCTGTCATTAGGGTTTTATTTGGGCCAGGTCATCGTTGGGACGGCGTCAGTTTATGAGTGTGACGCTGTCAGTCTTCATGAAGGACGTCGTCTGAGCTCGGTTCTTGGGCGTCTGGTGTGGAAATTGAGGGTGCCGCCTTCCAGAGTTTAGGCGTGACGCCGTAATGCTTTAAAACTAGAATTTCACCTGAGCAGTCGCTTGTATTTTGATAGAAAGTTCTATAGAGGGACGGCGTCGCCCTTTGATTGGGACGCTGTCAGGTGCTGCTGGAGTGCCTTTGATCTTGACTTTGCCATTTTCTTCTTGTTTTCGCTTCTTTTTGTCCAAATATGCTTCATTCCAGCATTTTGCTTCCAAAAGACCTAAAATGTGAAAAGGAATGATTTTAAGTAGTAACGGATATAGAATATGTTGATTTATGGCTTAAATGACCCCCTAAAACTGTATGTTTTAAATCCTTTTCAAATATCCCTACGTATGGAATTTGCTTTTCCTCAAGCAAATGTGCTTTTGGCTAATCAATTTATAATTTAGGGGGCATGAAGCATTGGTTTAAGATAGTCTACAACAAGTAAAAGCGCCACAATAGTCATAACAAGCACGAAAGTTATATACTAGCACCTCACAATTGGTTTTTGGATTCTCTCATCTCTTGGGTTTATATGAAATATAATATGAATGGAAATGAAAGATTGTTAGGAATTAGAAATTCTAGGTATTAAAGAGTCGGTCACCTCAAGTGTATGTAATCATTAGAAAGCTCGTAGTCGTAGTTCTTTTAAGCTAAGTAGTATTTAGTTAAGTAACACCGTGGAGGACGGACGGGTCTTTACCCACTGTATGCCTGATCCACAGCCCGTTGTGTGGTGTTTAATGTATGACTATAAATACTCTCTACCTTCCAAGGTAGAGAGTTAGAGCTCATAATAAGATTTTTCTTTCTCTCACTAAAGTTCCCTAAACCTCTAACTTTCTCTCTCTAAAAACTCTTGTACGCCTACTTTGTGTTATGGTTTGATGTGTATGTGAAATCCAATATCCTACAAGTGGTATCAAGAGCCATGGTTAGATCATCTCTTACATATCTTTGGATATCTAGTGGTTTTTAGGTGGTTTTTGAGTTTGAAAGAGTTTAGTAGTTTTTGCATCATTTGGGTGATTTCTAGTGTTAAAGTTTCAATTTTGATAGTACTTTTGTGTTTAGAATCATCACAAGTGTTTAGGTTTTGATTTTGAAAGCTTGAATCATCGTGGTTGGGTTTTTTTTGGATTGAAAAGTGGTGTTTTTGTGATTTTCTAGCTAGCGACTTGAGCCACGGAAAGTTTATCTTGGTAGCGATTTGCTTTGTTATTTGGTAGTGAGTTGTTGTTTAAGGCTTAGCGAGTTGAGTTAGCGACTTGTCTACTGAGACAAGCTGACAAAAAGTACACGTAGTGGATTCTCCACTACACGTAGCGACTTGGTGTAAGTTAGCGACTTGTACTTTATATTGTTAGCGACTTGGTGTTAGCGAGTTGGTACCTAGCGAGTTGCTATTTAGCGACTTGACAAATTAGCGACTTGGTGCTTAGCGAATTGCTGTCAAAATTTTGCTAGCGACTTGGATTGTAGCGAGTTGTTATTTAGCGACTTGGCACTTAGCGACTTGGTTTAAGGTTTCCTAGCGACTTGGGTGATATCTTTTGAATACGGTTTTCTCTTGATTTAGTAAAATCCCGTGAAAGAATCTATTTCCCGGTTTAATCATAGAGTTATAAAATCCTGTTTGTCATCATGTCTACCAACGTTCCTACAATCATCTCCACAGTTGCCGAGGATGTTCAAGCAGCTGGTTCAGATACTCGTCCACCCATGCTTGACAGAACTGACTACGACTCTTGGGCTCAACGAATCACACTGTACTGTCTTGGAAAGGAAAATGGAGTCAACATTCTCAAATCCATTGATGAAGGACTATATCGGGTTGAGACTACTAGAGACTTAATTGATTCAGCTGAAGATGGAACAATGATCTATGGAATTGACAGACCAAAGAAATATGATGAGCTCGATGATAAGGAGAAAAAGAGATTCGATGCTGATATCAGGGCTTCTAACATCGTACTTCAAGGTCTTCCAAAAGATATCTACAAGCTGATCAATCACAACACCGAAGCAAAGGCAGTGTGGGATAATGTCAAGATGCTTCTCTCAGGTTCTGAATTAACTATGGAAGACAGAGAATCACAACTCTATGATGAATTTGAACACTTCAAAATGAAACTAGATGAGAGTGTGTATGAGTACTATGTGAGATTCCACAAGATTGTTAATGATATGAGGAACATTAGAATCACTATGCCAAACATTCAGCTGAACTCAAAGTTTGTGAACAACATGAATCCCGAATGGCACAAGTTTGTCACCTCTGTAAAGCTAACCAAAGGATTGAAGAATACAAACTATGAGCAACTCTATGCCTTCCTCCTTCAGAATGAGAGACATGCTATGTTTGAAAAAAGGATTGTTAATCAGTTCAAAACCAACCAGGGAGAGACAAGCTCTTCAAATGATTCAACTGCCTTCTACTCAAACATCGAAATCACAACCAAAGCCTCACAAGTCATACCCTTGGGTAATGGTAATCACAAACTCATTCCTGATCCTATGTTTAAACAAGCTGATGCTGATGCACACGTGGAAAACTTCATTAATCAACTAGCTCTTCTGATTAGTCAAAACATGAACTCTCTTCCACACACCAACAACAATCTCAGAACTGCTTCCAATCCACATAATCAAGCCACTGTTAGAGATGGGAAGGTTATGGTACAACCAGTTCAAGAATGTCAGTACGAACAAGCAAGAGGTGGAGCTGGTAGAGGTTATGCTGCAAATCAGAATAGAGGAAGGAATGGAAATCAGGGTCAAGCAAAGCCAATCAAATGTTACAATTGTGGAGGTGAGGGACACATTGCAAGGAACTGCACATCGCCAAAACGCCCTCAGAATGCAGAGTACTTCAGGGATAAGATGTTGCTGGTGCAAGCTCAGGATAACGGTGCAGCTTTGGATGAAGAGGAGTTGTTGTTCTTGGCTGAGGGAAATGCTAAGACATATGATGCAGATGTGGATGAGCAACCAATTCAGGAGATAGGCCATAATCATCAGAATGCCTTTCAAGTAGCTGATTGTGATGCATACGACTCTGATGTTGATGAAGAACCAACTGCACAAACCATCTTCATGGCTAGCATTTCTCCAATGGTCTCTCCTAAAGTCTCTTCATCACCACAAGCTCGTCCATCCAAAGACAAACTCATCTCTGAGGTATTAAAATTATACGATGAAGTTGATGAGCAAAAGATACATAACGAAGTACAATCAACTGTGTTTATTGAATCAGATATTGAAAATATGGGTAATATCAATGTTGTCCCATATGATCAATATGTGATACAAAGTGAAAGTGAGATTGTACCAAGTGATGCATCTTCTGCAGTCAATAATGATTATGTTTTTGATGAATTCACTGCATGTGCCCCTGATGATTCTGTAATTTCTGAACTAAATGCCTATAGAGAACGTGTTGCTATTTATGAACAACGTGCAAAATTTGAGTTGACCACTCGTGAGCAGGAAATGGATGACCAAATGCGTACAACTATTAGAAAAAGTAGGTTTAGAGAAGAAGTATTAAAACAAGAGTTAAACTCCTTACAAGAAAAGCTTTCTAAAACTGCTAAGCAAAAGCAAGAACTTCAAGAAAATGTTAAAATGCTTAAGCAAGAATTCAGTGCTAAGGAATCAAAACTTTTGAATGATTTTTCTAATCTAAAAACCTTGAAAAACAAGCTTGAAAATAAGTTGTACGTACAAGGAAATACCATTCAGACTGCTAACTTAATCACTAAGCATAGAGTCTTAAGCGATAAGCATAGCATTCCCCTTGTTGAGGAACCAAATCCAGAGGTCATTAAAAAGGCTAGAAATGCTCATAAGGTTCTTTATGATGGCAATGAAATCCTTAAACCTAGACAGAAACCTAGTTGCATTGAGTGCACTGAGGAAGATAAGAAATCAGATGAAGTCACTAGGGAAAAGATGTACAAGAAATTAGATGATCCTAAATGTAAAGAGAAGAAAATAAAGATCACACCCCATGATTACAAGAAGGAAAATTGGATTTCCTTGAACATGTTTAAGCCTCAGACATTGTTAACACCCGAACAAGTGTTCTGGAAAAAGGATTTAGATAAGCAAAAAGCAGAGAATCTTGTTGTAATGAACCATCCCTTTAGGAAAATGCCTTCTGCGACTGTGTATCCCCCAAATACACCAATGCATTTAGTACCTAGGACTATTGCCACGAAAAGCAAGACCTTAATCAGTCAATATGTTATTTTTCAACTATTTGTTGATTTTGAGAAAACTTGTAAGAAAAGGATCACACCCATTGGTATAACTGAAGGGGAAAGGGGTTTTGAGCAAACAAAAGAATGTTATTTAACTGAAGTCATGCCTTTCTTTAAACAACTAAAAGATCATTTTGAAAGTCTTAAAAAAGGAATGAACTTAGACATTAAAGAAATGGAAAAGGAGTTTGATGCTATGATTGTTGAGGTTAGTGACTATGAGCGTGCACTAAAATATAATGAGATTGAGAGGAAGAACTTGCATACATTAAATGAGACTCTTATTACTGAATGTGTTGCTCAAGATGTGTTTTTCACTGCTACAAATTGTTCTATTAATGCTTCCCAATTTCATGAATTATCTGTTGCCCTGAAAGTCTCCCATGATCGTGTCATTGAGCTTGAAAAGACTAATTCTAAACTAAATGAGAAAATTGAACTGGATGATCACGACAATTTGGTTAAACATTTTTCTAAACTAGAGGCTGAGCATTTTAATTTACAACTAAAATATCAACATCTTAAAGAAAATATCAAAACTTCAAATATCAAGACATCCTCAGATGCTCCAGAGTTTGATGCAGCTTTTCAAATTAACAAACATGATGAACAGATTCAAGCTCATTGCAACACGATCAGAAAGTTGAAAGCCCAAATCTCTCAATTAAAGGGTCAAAAAAACAATATGACAGGCTCCCAAATGCCTCCTCCTTTAGATTCTCAGAATTCTCAAACGTTTCATCTTCAAAACTTAGTAAATGCATTAAAAAAGGAAAACGAAAGTTTTCTAGAAGAAAATGAAAAGATTAAACGTCATTTCAATGAGTTATTTGAATCAATAAAGGTCACTCGTAACAAAAATAATGAACAAATAGCTTCATTGCAAAAGGAAATTGAGAATCTGAAGAGTCAGGTAAAAGGAAAAATGCCAATGACCAATGGGGAGAATGGTGTATCAAAGGTTCACTCTTGTAATAAATATGCTTTGTCTGTGAAATATGTCCCCCCTCATCTCAGGAATAACATACTTGCTATTCAAACATATTTCTCATCCCTTAAGGATTGTCTAGAATGTCTCAGTGAGATTGTTGAAGAAGATAAGTTAGAGAATCCACTTGACAATGCAATTGGGCATGCATGCTTATATGCCAAACGATCTCAAGAAATTCTAGAATGCTTAATCACAATATGCCCTAAGTCCTTAGGTGAGAGAGTTAATCCTTTGATTCCGTGTTCTATGCCTAGTGCCAAGTATAATATCCATTCGATGCCCGATGTTTTGAATGTGAACCTTAGTGTGCCTTCAAGTAGTTCAGATTCCAGATCTGTTAAAGCAAAGAAAGCGAACTCTTGTGTGCCTTCTAGGAGTACAAATCCCAGCACTTCTAGTATTAAGAAAGTGAACCTTAGTGTGCCTGCATGTAGTTCAGATCCCAGCACATCTAAACAGGAGAAGCAAAGAGTAGCAAAACCAACTAATGTTCCCATTCCCTCTACAGGAGTAATCAGTGACATTAAAGCAAGCAGGTCAAAGTCTCAAGACAATACAAGGAATGACAGGACCTCGTAAGCTAAGAATGTGCATTGGAAGAGAGTATAAGACCAACCTAGGAACCTTAAGTTTGAGCCGAATAAAATGAATCGTGTTGATTCTAGTATTAGCCATAGGCGTACTGTAATTAATTCGAATTCTGATACTATTTGCAAACCTTGTAATGATGTCTGCTTGAATTCTGTTTCTAATCATGAATGTAGTGTGAATGTCTTGTCTAATGCTGTCAAATCCCCAATTAACTCTGTTAATGCAAAATATCATGCTAAGAAGGCAAAAAGGCAAAGGCGAAAGAAAGTTAGAAAACGGTGGAAGCCCACAGGAAGAACATTTAGTAAGATAGGTTATCAATGGATACCTGTTGGCCATAAGGTTAATCAGATAATGCCCACTAGAAAATGGATGCCTACTGGTTGAACTATTCCCTTAAGAAGTGAACATACTTTAAATAGGGCAAATACGGACACTAGTACTGAATCTATTCATAATAACTCCATTGATTCAATTTGTAATATGAATGCTTCTATTTCTGATGTGGGTGTTCCAACCATTGTTACTAACCAAATGGAACCCATTCTTGCATGGGGATCCCAATTATCCAGTTATCCATTCTTGTCTGTTTTCAACTGCAGATCGTTCAAATCGTTCTGTGGTACCTGGACTCAGGCTGTTCCAAGCATATGACTGGCGACCGGTCGCGTCTCATGAACTTCGTGAGCAAATTCATCGGGACAGTTAGATTCGGGAATGATCATTTCGGTGCAATTATAGGTTATGGAGATTATGTTGTTGGTAAAAGTGTTATCTCCAGAGTATATTATGTAGAAGGTCTTGGTCATAACCTGTTCTCTGTTGGTCAATTCTGCGATTCTGATCTAGAAGTAGCCTTCAGAAAACGTACTTGTTTCGTTAGAGAACTTGATGGTAAGGAACTTTTGAGAGGTTCACGTGGTTCAAATCTATACACCATCTCTATCAAAGATATGATGAAGTCTTCTCCAATTTGCTTATTGTCAAAGGCTTCAAAAACAAAGTCATGGTTATGGCATCGTCGTCTCAATCACTTGAACTTCGGCACCATCAATGATCTCTCCAGAAAGGACTTAGTTGTAGGTTTACCTAGACTTAAGTATGAAAAGGATCATCTTTGTTCAGCATGCCAATTGGGAAAAAGCAAGAAGTATGCCCATAAACCCAAACCTACTAACTCTGTCACAGAAGCTCTTCATACAATTCACATGGACTTATGTGGACCCATGAGAGTGTAGAATATCTATGGGAAGAAATATGTGTTACTTGTGGTTGATGATTTCTCTAGATTCACCTGGGTAAAGTTCTTAAAGACAAAGGATGAAACTCCAGATATCATCATCAAACTCATAAAACAGCTGCAGGTTCGTCTTAACAAAACGGTCAGAATCATCCGAACAGACAATGGAACTGAGTTTGTTAACAAACAACTTAGTGAGTTTTATGAAAGTATTGGAATCAGTCATCAAAGAAGTGTTCCTCGAACTCCTCAACAGAACGGTGTAGTTGAAAGACGAAATCGAACTCTTGTGGAAGCCGCAAGGACAATGCTGATTTACTCAAAAGTTCCAATGTTTCTCTGGGGTGAAGCCATCGCCACTGCATGCTACACCCAGAATCGATCCCTGATTCACACTGCTCATGGAAAAACTCCATATGAACTTATCCACAACAGAAAACCTAATCTTTCATTCCTTCATGTGTTCGGTGCATTATGTTATCCAACTAATGAGGGCCAAGATTTAGGCAAACTTAGAGCTAAAGCAGACATTGGAGTATTTGTAGGTTATGCGTCAAACAGAAAAGGATACCGAATCTACAACAAGAGAACCCGAAATATCATGGAAACAATTCACGTCACGTTTGATGAGCTGACCGGTCAAATGGCTCCTGGACAATCCAGTACAGGACCCACTCTTCAAAACAGTCCCATTGGTTCATCCCTTGTACCTAATTCTTCTCCAGCAACTCCATATGTACCTCCATCTGAAGATAATTTAAAGAAATTGTTGATCCTATGTTTGATGAACTTTATGAGCCAACTACTAATGAGGTGTCGATTCCTACAACAGAGGCTGCTCATATTCCTGTGAATGAAGTCAATCCTTCAGTCTCAATATCATTAAGTCAAGAAGCGCCTGCTGCTGATCCTTCAGTCTCATCAACAAATCATCATTCTTCGAATGTACATCATGGAACTGTGTCTGGCATCAATGATGAAGTTAATCCCTTTGCTACTCCTGAAGATGCTCCATTTGAAAACATATTTGCTCCTGAATCTTCATCAAAACCATCTTCTTCAGGAGACATCGACTCTGCTACTTCAGTCCCTTAACAACTACTACATGAACACCTCAGAAAATGGACTCACGATCATCCATTAGGCAACATCATTGGAAATCCCTCTCGTCCAGTATCCACACGGAAACAACTTGCAACCGATGCCTTATGGTGCTTCTTCAACTCCGTACTCTCTAAGATCGAACCAAAAGATGTTAAAACCGCCATGAATGAAGATAGCTGGTTCAATGCCATGCAAGAAGAAATTCATGAGTTTGATCGACTTGATGTATGGGAGTTAGTACCTGCTCCAGATTGTGCTATGATTATTGCTCTAAAATGGATCTTCAAAGTGAAACTTGATGAGCATGGTGATGTGTTGAAGAACAAGGCTCGATTAGTTGCTAAAGGATACCGTCAAGACGAGGGTATTGACTTTGAAGAATCTTTTGCTCCTGTTGCTCGAATCGAGGCAATCAGAATCTTTTTCGCTAATGCTGCTAGTAAGAACATGGTAGTCTATCAGATGGATGTAAAGACGGCATTTCTGAACGGAGATCTTAAAGAAGTCGTCTACGTCAGCCAACCGGAAGGATTTGTGAATCAAGAGCATCCTACTCACGTTTATCATTTGAAGAAGGCTCTTTACGGTTTAAAGCAAGCTCCAAGGGCATGGTATGATACGCTATCAAAGTTTCTTCTATCTACCGGATTTAGCAAAGGAGCAGTTGATCCAACATTGTTCACCAGAAAGTCAGGCAAACATCTAATTCATGTTCAAATTTATGTTGATGATATCATCTTTGCCTCGACTGACCCCAATGAGTGTGACCGTTTTTCAAATGAAATAGGTTCTAAATTTCAAATGTCAATGATGGGACAAATGTCATTTTTCTTGGGATTACAAATTTCACAAAGTCCCGGAGGCATCTTCATAAATCAATCTAAATATGCAAATGAGATTTTAAAGAAATTTGGATTTGATTCAAGTGACCCTGTTGACACTCCCATGATTGAACGAACTAAACTAGATGAGGACCACTCAGGGATCATGGTAGACCAAACGAAATATCGTAGTATGATTGGATCCCTGATGTACCTCACAGCTTGTAGACCAGACATCCTGTTCGCTGTGTGCATGTGTGCTAGATACCAGGCTAAGCCTACTAAAAAGCACCTTGAAGCGGTTAAACGGGTCTTTCGGTATCTCCAAGGAACCATCAACATGGGACTTTGGTACCCGAAGGACACCGGTATGTCACTAACAGCCTATGCAGATGCTGATCATGCAGGGTGTCAAGATACTCGTCGAAGTACATCTGTAGGTGCTCAGTTTTTGGGTGATAAGCTTGTGAGCTGGTCTTCAAAGAAGCAAATGAGTACTTCTATTTCCTCAACAGAGGCTGAATACATAGCCATGCCATCTTGTTGTGCTCAAATCCTATGGATAAGATCCCAATTATCTGACTATGGCTTTGTATTCAACAAAATCCCTCTGTACTATGATAATAAAAGTGCTATTGCTCTTTCATGCAATAACGTTCAACACTCAAGAGCTAAGCATATCGACATTCGACATCATTTCATCAGGGAACAAGTGGAAAAAGGTGTGGTTGAACTCTATTTTGTGAGGTCTGAATACCAGTTAGCAGACATCTTCACCAAAGCTCTTCCAAGAGAACGTTTTGAGTTTATTCTTCCACGACTTGGCTTGAAAAGCCTTCAACCAGAAACACTCAAACGTCTTCAGGAGGAAGACGAGGAGTAAAAGGTTTCCTTCATCTATCTCTTGTAAATATCTATTCGAAAAACAAAATACAAAATTATAAAACCTTCAAAAATCAAATAGAAAAAATATAAAACTTTCAAAATCCATAAAAATTTGAAAAAAAATTCGAAAAACCCTCAAAAAATATTGTCTTTTTGTCATGTTTTTCTCGATTCGATAATATCTATGGTCTTTGTGCTGTCATTCAAAGAATGGCACGGGACTTTAGATATTGTTCGAATTTTTATTTAAAAAAAAATCAAAAAATCAAAAATTATTTTTGGGAGAAAGAGAATAAATGGTTTATTGTCATTTCAGGCAGTAACCTGCTTTTCAAAGAAAGGACAGAGCCATGCTTTATCTTGGTTTTTTCAAATTTCTTGCTCTGATTCTTTAAACTAATCCTTACTATCTAATGAAAACTAGTTGTTTTTGAAAAATAACTCGGACTCTATTTTTGATAATCATTTGGACTTAACGTTTGTCAAAATATCTATCTCTCAATCAACAACTTATGTCATTGATTGAGGGGGAGAATGATTTCAATTAAATCAAAAGGTTATTTGTCACACAATTGTTTTCAAATGATAATCACACATGTTTATTAAATGGAGTTTACAGTCTCAATATCTGATCCTTATCAGTTAAAACGCTTTCATAATCAAGTCACAATTCTCCTTAAAAAGCTTTCAAAATTAATTTAAATCTACAAAGATCACAAATCTCAAATGATTTGATAATTGTGATCGGGGGAGAATTTGTGATTTAAATTGAATTTAAAACTGATAATTCGGTAAATGGTTTTATAGGGATGTACAAGCTCTCCTTCCCACATGTGACAAACGATTTCAAATTTTCCAGGCACATATTGAGGGGGAGCATCTATCTTAAACCACAATGATCCGAATCGTGATCAATTTATATCAATGTGCATGTTCCCTCTAGTATGTGCAAAAATCTTTTCAAACCTTGATGCACATATTGAGGGGGAGCAAAATTGTGAAAACCTCATCCTTCCCAAAAATGCTTTATCTACTTGATTTGATTAGGGAAGTGATGTTGATATCTTTTAGAAAATGGAATTCAAAGAAGTTAATTCTTCCTCTTGCCTCCGTGTACAAAACGATTTCAATCACTTGATGCACATGTTGAGGGGGAGCTCTTATTCTAAAAATATCAAAAACAATTCAGGTGCAAAATGCTTTGATAATATAACACATGCACCTGGATTGATTCTTAAATGGTTTTCAATTGGTTTCTATGGCAGATGAACAATACCAAATAGACCGACCAACTTTACTTATGTATGGTGATATAAGGATGATAAGGTTAGGTATGTGTTCCCATTATCCGCCAGAACCGGAGGGATCTACCCAGGGACTATCCACTAGTTAGTGTAGAGTTCTTAGGTATGATGATAAAAGGAGAAAAAATGAGATATGGGAAGAGTGCGGACTGAGACTGAGCTAGTACTGGAATAAACCCAACAAGGTTCTAGCTATGAAGTCTCGGTAAGCATTGAAGGGGTTGAAGAATGAAAAAGAATTGAATAAGAAAAGGGTGAAAACAAATAGCCCTCCATATATTCAACCTTAGGGCAGATACCGGGTTCAATTCATATGCTACTGATGGAAACATCGGTATTGAAGACAAGACGTCATGGACCCAGTGACGCTCTGCACTACAACTTCCCAAACCACTCAAGTTCCTCTTATAAGGGCTTGTTTCATTCTCACGGGGAACCTACATAATCTATCGACTTTCTCTTAGATATTGTTGATATTGAAGAAGGAGACCCTCTCCCTAGTCTCCGGCACAGGAACCAAATATGCACAAATTGAGTCTAGAGCCACGAGATCATCAATAAATCTCATTAGGACACTTTCAATGAAGACTCTCTGTTTCACACAATGTGGAAAGAGAGATTATATCTTGAGTCCTACGCATTATCCTTGTGATTTTGCCAGAACATCTGAGTGATATGCATACATATTCACAATGAAGATGGAAATCCTTCTGGAGCCAACATCAAACAAGGTCCTGGTGGGTGGCATATGAGATCTATCAAATAGATCAACCATGTGACAACTGAACAGAAACAATGGGGCGATTCAATCTTTTAAATCAATCCTGGTTCAGGTTATGGATTGACGGATACCTTTGAAAAATCGGTCGTTCTGCTTAAAAACTCTTTTCTTTAGCAAATCGACCGTGTACGGATATTTCAAATCAAAAGGTGTTTTATGATTGATAATTGATGTTCATTAAAACTTTCGTTGTATTGCAAAAACAATTTCTGTTGAGCAATACACGATTGTTTTTCAAATATCTTTTCATCAATCAGTGAATTTCTATTCGCTGGTTCACTCACTCCGTGTTGTCTTCTTTGAGACGTTCCGGTTTGAGAACAGCTAGAGCAGCTGCGAAACCCTGTCAAGGAAATTCTTCGGAATTATACCTGATCACAGGCAGTACTTGTACTGATCAACGGGGAACCGTGGGCCGTGTACCTCAATTCAACGAAAGTGATCAAAGACTCTTTCGTGCGATTTATTGCTAACTGTTGTATGCAGGTACGTCCTACGTTTGCAGCTGATCAGAATGAAGCGGTCAATCCATAGCCGCATGCTCACTTAACACATTCATCTCAAAAGAAATCATGATTAGTGCATCAATGACTCTGATATTTTCACTCCATGCTTCTGCTACGCTGCTGCCAATATCATGAATCAACGAAAGCTTCCGCTACTCTGATGAGAAGATATCATGATCCAGAATGTGAGCATGTCGGTCCGAAAGTCACAACATCACATAATACCAACACCACAATGGATGTCTCAGAGATTTTTGTTAGTTGATGATCTCAAAAGCTGGCTTAAAATTATTATCACGTGGATCAGTAAAAGACCTCCACTTGTATTAACCAAACATGCAATGAGAAGAATCAATGACTACGGGCTTCAGAGCAAAGTACTACATCAAGAATGCAAGAACAATTTTTTAATGTAATATCTGTTTGTATTCAATGTAATTTTAGTATATGTTTGAGGTGACCTCCCTTAGGGGGAGATTGTTAGGAATTAGAAATTCCAGGTATTAAAGAGTCGGTCACCTCAAGTGTATGTAATCATTAGAAAGCTCGTAGTCGTAGTTCTTTTAAGCCAAGTAGTATTTAGTTAAGTAACACCGTGGAGGACGGACAGGTCTTTACCCACTGTATGCCTGATCCATAGCCCGTTGTGTGGCGTTTTATTGTATGACTATAAATACTCTCTACCTTCCAAGGTAGAGAGTTGGAGCTCATAATAAGATTTTTCTTTCTCTCACTAAATTTCCCTAAACCTCTAACTTTCTCTCTCTAAAAACTCTTGTACACCTACTTTGTGTTATGGTTTGATGTGTATGTGAAATCCAATATCCTACAAAGATAAACACTCATTACCTGACATAGTACATAGATTACCATAGGCTTGAGAATAGATCAAACCTCCACCGCTTTGGCATAAGCACTTAGGAATAACTATCTAAGAGGTCTTTACAAGGGTTGTAACGTTAGGCTTAGGGTAAGGAAGTAAATGGTTTTGTTGGATAGGGGATATTTAGTGGTGACATGTCAAAAATCTTATGTTACAAGCATGTAAAGTGTGGCGTTGCTAAGCGAAGACTCGACTCACTAACACTAGATAACTTGAAACAAAACACAAACATAAACATAAAAACATAAACATAAAGATAGATGTAGGATGGTAGCTCGTATGTTTTTCTCATTTTCTTACAACTCTTTTTCTCTCTTTTTTCGATTTTTTTATACCTTTTTACTCTACCATCCTCTACGATAACATCAAATAAAGGGATTTATAGGAGCATCCCTAAACTTTTGTTTTTATTTACCTAACACTAATTGACCCGATTTGAAAAGATCAAAATTCTTAGAGTATTTAATTACGTAGACAAAGGGAATTTGAATTTATCGTTCTTTCCCGTTACTCCATAAAATATTACTTTAACCCATGAGTACCAATCGTCCCAAAACTGTATACAAATGATATGACTCTACTTATCAACCATGAAAGTAACTAGATAATTTAACTAAGGGTTTAATTGTGATAACAATAATGCACTAAAGATGAGTGCATACAAGGTAGGCTAAGGCAATTTCGGTGTAACATTTGGAGGTGGATTGTAAACAATGCTCTTCATTGATATTCCGGAAAACTAAAACATTACGAGAAACCGAGAAAAGGATAGGCTCTGAGGGGTTAACTAGGGGTATCGTGTACTAAAGATGAGTACATCGCAAGGGTGTGGGGAAAATTACTCAACATATGTGGAAGAGGTAATTATATTACATGTTTCAAACAAGGGTTAACATAATGCCTCTTATCATTTAGTTAATCCTAACTACACGAATGTAGTCTCACTAGCGATCTTGGAATGCATCACAAAACAAGTTCTAGAATCTATTATAGTACCGGTACACTCACTAAGCATTAAAGGTGAATGCTTTTATTTCTAAATATCTAGTGGCGAACCCCACATTTTTTGGGGTGGAGTTTGAGTGGTATACGGTTTTTGTGCTAGTCATATAATTCCTATCCATGAGACGCTTTATTAAGAATAAGTTTAGCTCGTAAATGTTATAAGAAATTTTAAATTTGGTGCTAAAATTTCCCTAACAAATATTTCTCCTAGTTTATTACACAAATTACCAAGGACAAGACAAATAATCAAGTGAGTGAATAGTTTCTAAGTTCCCGTTTTATTCTCCCTCCCTACACTTAAACTGAACATTGTCCCCAATGTTCCCTGAAAGTATCAAAGTTATGATAAAGGAAGGTAAGCTAAAAGAGAAAGAAACTAATACTCCCCTGATTAACTCGGTAGGATATGTATGAAGTTGCGGTTAAATCCTCCTCCAAGAAGAATGAATAAGTAATAAGCTTCTTCCAATATGTGTTTCTTCTTCTTGTCTAATATAACCTGCACACTTATAAGAAAACAAACAAAACCTTCGCGTAAAATCTGCGATAAAACTATATATGACACACAACTAAACTAGAAAGCGAGTAAGATATAATGCTTGTGGAATGGATGTTTGCAGTTTTTCTGGAAAATTAAGAATTGGGAATTTCCAACAATTACAAGTTACACATAAAACAAAACTGACATTCTGTTTCCACATTGCCTGACGTCGTCAGGTATTAATCCTGACGCCGTCAGGTTGTCCTGAAAAAAGTGGTATGATCCGTTTTTCTAGAAAAATTCTGGAAAAATTACCTCATTAAAACCTGGAAATATTTCTGCAAAACATCCATTATGACTCGATACAAGCATTTGACTCTAACAAACACACATATATATATATACAATTTCAATTATTTATAATCTCGTGTTCATGTTCTTAAAAACATATGTGATCTTCCCTAAACTTATCTTTTTGTAAAATACCTTTATATGCAATTAAGACGAGGTTAAAAACAAAATAAAGCATTTTCAAAAAGTCTAACATGAGAATAAACAACAATGAAAAAGGTATAAACAAACAAAAAAAATTGAAAAACAAAACAAGCAAACAATTAGGCATGGGTTGCCTCCCACGAAGCGCTTTTCTTTATTTATGAGTCTTGTAGCTAGACTCGAAGTCGTACTCCTACGTGACTTCTTTTTTTCTCATCGTTGCAAACTCTATCATGTTGACAAAGTACTCATTGGCTCTATACCTAGGCCCTAGGTTTAAGCAATCTTTATAATAGAGTCTCATTTTCTCCCACATAAAGTCCATGCCTTTTTCTATATCTTCTTTGCTCTTTTCCTCAAAAGCTCTAATGTTATTCCTTTCAAAGTAGGATTGAGGACCATAGCCGCTAACTTTCCAAGGCGTCCTATATGTAATTTCATCACCCCCTTCCAAAAATGTAACCGTTCCATCGGATTTGTTATAGCTTAGCTTAGACTTTTCAACAAACGGTTTTCCTAACACTACATGTGAAAAGCTATGGTTGATGACACATCCTACATCTTCTAGGATCATAAAATCAACTAAGTAGGTGAAATTCCCTACAAAGACGTGTACATCCTTGACTCTTCCCACAAAATTGCAAACTCCACTGGGATACTTAGGGTCCCTCCTAATATTAAGTCGCGCATTCATTATGTCATTGTAAAGAGCCGATGACATCACGTTGATAGGAGAGTCTATATCTGTGTAAGCATGCTCGACATTCCTATATCCAATCATACAAGGGATCTTAATGTTCCAAAGACTTCCTCTCTTAATCTTTGGGCAGATTCTAATGATGGGTGATCGAGGATTGTCAATTATTTACATGTGCTATGCGATTTCTTCCTTAGTGGGATAATGGTTAAAATAGACATTAGTTTCCTCATCCCACTTTCATTTATTATTTTGGTGACCTCAACGTCACCTCTTCCTAAGTTATCACCCGAGCTATTGTTAACCATTGGATCAACACCCGATGCGCTAGCCGCTTTTTCAACTACATCCTTAATTGTACTCTCAAGTAACCTATGTAATTCTTTAAGCTCATCGATTTCACTAGTGATTCGGTTGCGAATAAGGTTGAAGGAATTTTGATCAAGTGGTTGGTTTAGAGTTGGTGGGACGTGTGGGGGTGAGTTTGGTGGTAGTGGTTGATGTGGTGGTGGATCGTTATTGGGTGGGTTATCACCTTCCATGATGAAAAGTGATGAGATTACGAACAAGAGCACAAACAAGGGCGAGTAGACCTACACGAGATGGAAATATAACTAGCTATTCTATTCCCCGGCAGCGGCGCCAAAAACTTGATACGGAGGGTTCGGGGTCGAGAAGACATTCTTTTCTACGAGCAAGTTTTTCAACCCGCTAGGCAGTGAACCTAAT
This sequence comes from Chrysanthemum seticuspe, assembly GCA_019973895.1. Classification (NCBI taxonomy): domain Eukaryota; kingdom Viridiplantae; phylum Streptophyta; class Magnoliopsida; order Asterales; family Asteraceae; genus Chrysanthemum; species Chrysanthemum seticuspe. Next base: position 58,050,992 of record BPTQ01000001.1, on the reverse strand, counting down.
CGTTGTAGTGTAGTATGTGGTAAGCCCATGGGATTGATTTCATTCTCTAGGGGAATAGGAATGCTAGAAAGAGATATATGATGAGAAGGTGGGGTTGAGGAAGATTCTTTATAGTCTTTTTATGATTTTTTAAAAAGCAAGGTAAATATCTCGGGTATAGGAGTGGGGGTGGTACTTCTACCAATTTTAATACTTTTACTGATTACTAAACTAATTAACTACGGATAGATTATGTTTAATGTAGGTGTGCTCGTATGATGATTAAAAATGTGTTTACTTAGATGTTCTTACTCCCTAGTTATCTCTTATTGGTTGGTTGAATTGTCACATCCTTTATCTTAAATGGTGAGTTGTATTCCATTTGGTTGTAGGGTGGTGCCTAATTCCCTAGTTTTATGAATTGCAACTCTCCTCTAGACTACTTGGGATCGGCGAGTACAATGGTATCTCCCCCGAATACTCTACTATCCTTAAGCTACAATTAACACAATAAACACAACGAATGGCCTAAGTGAACTCTTAAGTTTTTTTGGTATTTAGGACGTTTAAGCTTGCAATAATTAAAGAAAAAGACAGTTTTCTTTAATTTAGCGTCTACCAATTAGGACAAAATACAACCTAACAATCATTAACAACTAGGTTTCATAGATCTAAGCAAACACAAGGATAATTTAGCTACTCATGTTAAACAAGCAAGCATACACACATACAATTGAACATGGGGTAGACATAATGATAAAATGAATAAACAAACTTATCTTATGATGTAAAAGAGGTTGTGGGACCCTAGAATACTGTCCAAGTCGGACTACAACTGAATTAGGGTTTTCTCTCTAAAGTTCTACCTCCTTTAAAACAGAAAAAATCGAATTCTATTTATAGATTTTTAAGTGCGACGACGTCACCTTTTGCTAGTGACGCCGTCAGGTCGCCGTCATTTGGGTTTCGTTTGGGCCAAGTCATTGTTGGGACGGTGTCAGTTTATGAGTGTAACGCCGTCAGTATTCATGAAGGACGTCGTCTGAGCTTGGTTCTTGGGCGTCTGGTGTGGAAATTGAGGGTGACGCCTTCCAGAGTTTAGGCATGACGCCGTCATGATTTAGAACCATAATTTCACCAGAGTCGTCGCTTGTAATTTGATCAAATCTTCTATAGAGGGACGGCGTCGCCCTTTGATTGGAACACCGTCAGGTGCTGCTGGAGTGCCTTTGATCTTGACTTTGCCATTTTTTTTCATGTTTTCGCTCCTTTTTGTCCAAATATGCTTCATTCCAACATTTTGCTTCCAAAAGACCTAAAATGTGAAAAAGAATGATTTTAAGTAGTAACGGATATAAAATGTGTTGATTTAGGGCTTAAATGACCCCTTAAAAATGTATGTTTTAAATCCTTATCATTGGGCGTGTTCCTCTCGTTTAAGCTTTCGATAATGATTTTAAGTGTCAGGAATGTTTATTTGTCATCATTAAAACATTATAAGGGCCTTAGTCATTATTACACCAACAAAACTAATTCATGAGATTGATCTGGAAAATGAAGCCAGAATGATTGATCAAGCAAGCTACATTAAAAGATTGACAGACCAAGTTGATGAAAAGACTAGAGCCTTGAAAGATAAATGCTATAAAAACTCTAGGGACTCATATTGTAAAGACATTAGGGTAATAACAATGAAAAATGACGTTGTGGAACAAATTCCTTGTTTGGTTACCCTTATTAATACAAACCAAAATCACTCTAATAGTATTTTTTTGTTGAGCAGGTGGTACAAGTCATGAATATTAACAAGAAATGAGCTCAACGTGATCCTATACAGGTAAAGCCATATGTAAAACCATACGTACCACCTATTCCATATCCCCATAGGTTGGAAGAGACATAAGAAGATCAACCTCAAGGTAATTGTTTTGAAAGTATAAAAACTTAACTGCTAATAAACTCATCATTGAAGCTTTGAAAAAGGCACCTAAATAGTTGGAACATTTAAAGGATGCCTTCACTTAAAAGACGAAACTTGGAACAATGAATCGGGCATCTCTAAATGAAGATTTTTGATACTTACAACTTAGCGAGCTGCCTAAAAAGGAGGTTGACACTGGAAGGTTCTCCATTCCTTGCATTATAAGTAAATTTTCAATTAAGAATTGTTTGGCAGACTCGGGAGCTTGTGTGAGCATAATGTTGTTGTCCCTATCTAAGAAGTTAGGAGTAGTAAATTTAAAACCCGCCAAATTACAACTGGAACTGGAAAATTGATTAATTCAGAATCTTGTTGGGATAGTAGAGAATTTTCTTGTTAAATTAGGTAAATTCGTCTTTCCTCTTGACTTCGTTATTATAGATATGCCTGAAAACCCGAAATACCAATTATACTAGGATGACCATTCTTGGCCACGGCTCACGCTGAGGTAGATGTGTTTAATCACCAAGTATCAATAGAAGTAGGAGATGAAAAACTAGTTCTTAATGCAACAAACTCTGGAAAACTTCTGGTACAACTTATTTGCTCTCTAAATAGGATTGACGATCTCAACCTTTTTAAAATATCTAATGAATTATTTTCTAATGAGGTATACACTAGTAATGAAAACATGGTAGACTACACGAATAAGCCAAGTAGTAAAGAGATTAATAAAGGTAGGATTTGTGGAAGGAGCTATAGGAAAGAAAAGGAATTCAAGAGGAGATTTAAACTTAAGGAGAAACTTAGCATCCTAAAAATCAAAATTTACCTATTCACCTACACCATACCTAAGTGCGTATCGTTCTAGATAGATCCTTACGAATATGTTCATGACTTTGGGCTTATTGATGAGGACGGAAACAAAGAGGATTTTAGCATGCACCCATATACTATATACTTCCTCAAATCAAAGAACAATCACCAACCTAAGTATATACTCCTTCAAAATCGTGTACCAGAACGATGGATTTAACTTTGAAGGTACGAGAAACATCAAAGCAGAGAACAAGCTATAAGCTATATACTTCCTCAACTAATGTTTTAAAAAGTTAGTTGTTGATCCAAAAATCCCTCACAACCACCAACCTAAGTATAAAAATGAGTTTCATAGAACATGAAAGCTTAAGCATCTCAAGATTCCATACGATCCAGTCATATATGGCTATACGTTCCTACGTATATGCACCGTATGAAAATTCAGGAGAATTGTATTGATAAGTCGTTATTTAATCCTAAAAAAGTGCATGTTTCACTATGCGAAGTTTAAATCTTCCACTCATCTGCAAACTCTAGTAAGGAAAGGAGGAAAGCTAAGTTATACAAGTTTGATCATTCATATTCATTTCCTTACCATATGTTGGGATATAAAAGACAAAATAATGCTGAAAGTCAAAGTGCTGAAGAAAGTCAAAGTACTGCCTAATGAAAGTCAAAGTACTGCTTCGTCAAAGTACTGCAAAGCTAAAGGACTGCTATGCAAAATTGTTTAAGGATTATTATGTAATTCTAGAATCTTCTTAGATTAGAATTAGTATTACTTGTCGTACAAGGATTGTAATTATAAACCGACTAGGGTACTCCTTATGCCTATAAAAGGACCCCTAGATTGGCATTAGAGATATGCGACTTAGAACTTAATGCAAGTACGTTATTAGAGTTATTTAGCGATTAGGTTTGTTAGTGAATCTGTATAACAAGCAGGTTCAAAGTTTGGTTTTAATATAATCATTGAAGTTGAAAGTTATTCTTCTTAGCTTTATAAAAGTAGATTCCGCATACTTAATAGAGTTATATCAGTGTTTCATTGTTAGTAGTTTTGGATTTATCCAAGGTTGCTAAACCCTTACAAGCTACATAGTTAGTTTGGCCAGAGTATATCGATCCAACAAGTGGTATCAGAGCTTGTGTGGAAACTCTGATTAAGAAGAAACCCTTAAAACCTATTTAATAATAAACCCTAAAAGATGTCGACTGAAGCTGCACCACTCCCATCCATTACCTCACTCAGAATTCCTATCATCAAAAAGGGAGAATATGATCTCTGGAGCATGAAGATGAGGCAGTACATTGCTATTACAGACCATGCACTGTGGGATGTGATTGTTAATGGTAATGTCGTTCTTGAAGAGCCTATAGAAGTTCCTGGACAACCTAAACCACCTCAGCCTACCTTGCCAGCAACTACAAAAAGAAATCAAGAAAAGGCTCTCAACATACTATTATCTGCTATTCCTGATGGTCACCTACTAAAGTTTCATGATGCTAAGGATGCAAAACAATTATGGGATGCTATCAAGACTAGATTTGGAGGTAATGATGCTTCCAAGAAGATGCATAGAAATCTGTTGAAGCAACAGTTTGAAACATTCACTGTTGGTGAAAGAGAAGGTCTTGATGCTGCCTATGACATATTCCAAAATCATTCCTTAGTATGCTAGAGTTATATGGAGCAAAGGTATCCGTTGAAGATGCTAATTTGAAGTTCTTAAGAAGTTTGCCATCCGTATGGCATGTGGTTGCTACTATGATTAGAGGACAATCTGGTTTGGATACTATGGACTTTGATGATCTCTACAACAATTTAAAGGTGTATGAGCATAAGATGAATGGTCAAAACATTCAAAATCTCATAGCATTGCTTTTGTGTCTTCTGAAAAGAGAGGCAGTACTTCTACTAAAAGTACTGCTTATCCTGTTCAAAGTACTGTTGGTGATAAACAGAATATCTGCACAACCATGACTGCTACCACCTCATCACCATCAAACACCATCAACTCTGAAGATGTTGTATGTTCCTTCTTTGCTCAACAAGCCACTTTACCTGTTACTTATGAAGAAGATGTGTTGCAAATTGATGATGATGATCTAGAAGAAATAGACATAAGATGGCAAGTTGCCATGATCACTGCAAGGATCAAGAAGTTCATGAAAAAAACAGGAAGAGGTGTTGACTTCAAACCCAAAAAGGGTATAGCATTTGAAAAATCCAAGATTGAATGCTTTAATTGTCAAAGAACTGGACACTTTGCAAGAGAATGCAAGTTTGCTAAATATCAGACAAATAGGATGATTGAGAAACCCAAGCTTGAAATAAGGGAAGTTCCTATCACTGAACCAAAACCAAAAGCTTTGGTTGCTCAAGAAAACCTATCAGAGGTTGACTAGAGTGCTGAATTTGATGATGAACCAGTAACCTACTCTATGGTTGTTGTGGAAGAGTTTGATTGGAGCACCGCTTTTGATGAGGAACCATGATTTGATGCTTTGGAATCAAAAGATGGTCTTGGAAGCTTTGATTAGAGCATGGAAAGTGAAGCAGAACCTGTTCTGCTTGCTATGGTAGCTACTTCACGAAGTTCAACCACCATCTCTGAGGTATGTTCTAAATGTAATGATTTTTATCAAAAAGTGCTTACAGATTATGTGACTGAAAGAGATAATTGTAGAAGGGCTAGGTCTGAGGTAGCTGGTTATCAAATAACTTTAGAGTCAATGGAAGCCAAAATAATCACTCGTGAAAATAACGAAATGGCTTGGGCAGAAAAATATGAGCAACAAGATTATCAATTAAAATTGAGTGAATGGAAGTTAGGATGTAAGGTTTCTGAACTTGAAAAGATGACTAAAGAAAGGGATGAATTGTTAGAAAAACAGGCTAGTAGGAAAGAATATGCTCTTTCACATGTTAGTTTTGTTGAAAAACAAAGAAGAGCACGCATTAAAACTAGCCTAGGCCTTGGTGTAGAGTATAACAGTCCAGAAGAGAACCCACCTAGTGATAAGGAACACATTGATTCAGAGGAGATAACAACTAGTGATGATGAACTCATTAGCTCAAAAAAAACATCTAGTAATGAGGATTCTATTAGTAAAACACCTCCTGAATTTAAGAAAGACAAGGGTTATAATGCAGTTCCTCCACCCACTGGTAGTTTTCAACCCCTTAGGACAGATGTTTCTTGTTTTGGAGTAGACAATTTAGAGTTTAGGAAAAAGCTTACTGGTCAATCTAATTCAAGTCCATCTAGTTCTGAATCCCCGAAAGAAACAGTTTAGAAACCTAAGGATGATAATGTTAAGAGTTCAGGGTGTATCAACAATGATAAAAGGTTTCCTAAAGCTTTTTCAAAAGAAGCAATACCTTCATCTCAAAGTACTGCTAGACATTTAGCAGTACCTTCAAGAAAAACTTTTCAAAATACTGCTAATTTTGGAAAATCTTTTAATCATTCACCAAAAAGTCAGGATAGTTTTGGTCATAGAACTAAAGGAAGCAAATTTGGGATCATAGGTCAAAAATTATGTTTTGTTTGTTATAGTTCTGGTCATTTGATTAAGGACTGTGACTTTCACTCAGACTATTTGAGCAAATTCCCAAAGACTACATCTACCAACCATAAGCCAAGGGAGAATAAACCAGTTTGGAATCATTCACATAAGGTTAACCATAATAATTTCTAAAAATACTATAGGTACCCTCACCAGAAAAGATCTTTTTCAAAACCACCAGTACCCTCAAGCACTTTTCAAGGTACTGGTAAGTCAAAAGTTTCTCAAGCAGTACCTTCTCAAAGTACTGCTAGGTTTTCACCCAATCAAGGTACTGCTAGTACTTTTTCGAATGGAAGCCTTAGGAGATCCAATTACTATCAACCTAGAAGGCATTACACCTCAAATAGAGTACCTAGATCTAAGAAATCTACACAAAAAGTGAAAACCAACTGGGTTAAGAAAGAAAGTACTGATGAGGGACAAACAATACATTCAACAAGTTTTGTTGAAAAAGAAAAAGAGAATTTTGTTGAAAAAGAAAGTTTGGTTGAAAAACCAACACAAGTTTTGGAACAAACAAAAATAATTGATCATGTTTTCAAAAACAGTGGAGATTACATACTTAAAGAATTTAAGTATGTCACTCCACAAGGGGAACACAAGTCAGTAATGGTTTGGGTTCCTAAAAGACACTAACTCTTTCATCTTTGTGCATGGAAACCCAGAAGAGGATCTTAAAGATCATTTGATTGTTGATAGTGGTTGCTCTGGAAGCATGACAGGAGACAAGGAGATTATGTCATATTTAAATCATATTTTGGAGGAAGAGTTGCTTTTGGGAATGATCCTAATGGAGGTAGAATTACTGGGAAAGGAACCATTAAGGCAGGAAGTATAGACTTTGAGAATGTTCGTTATATGAAGGAGCTCAAGTTCAACCTTTTGTCAGTATCTCAGATCTGTGACAAGAAGCACCCTGTGTTATTCAGTGACACAGAATATCTTATTCTTTCCCCTGAGTTCAAGCTTGTTGATGATCACTTGGTAACAATGAGAGTACCAAGAACCAATGATGTGTACAGTCTAGATTTAAAGAATATTAACTCTACTAAAAGGGAAACATGTTTAGTGGCAAAGGAAAAACTTGAAGAAGCACATCTATGGCATAGAAGATTAGGACATGTAAATTTCAAGAACATAAAAAATCTGGTTAAAGGTAATTTAGTTAGAGGTTTACCTTCCAAAACATACAAGAATGATCATTCATGTTTGGCGTGCAAGAGAGTAAACAACACAAAGCTTCATGCAAGAAGATTGAGGAAAGAAATATTAGAGATCCTTTAGAGTTGTTGCACATGGATCTGTTTGGACCTGTTTCTGTTGCAAGCTTAAACAAGAAGAAATACTGCTTAGTTGTAACAGATGACTGTAGTAGATTTAGTTGGGTCTTTTTCTTGGGATTTAAAGATGAAACCTTTGATGTTGTTCATGATCTTATAATAGCCCTTGAAAATCAATTGAGTCTCAAAGTAAGATCTATTAGATGTGATAATGGGACTGAATTCAAAAACAATGTTATGGATGAATTTTGTGCCAAGAAAGTGATTAAGAGGGAGTTTAGTATTGCTAGAACTCTACATAAAAATGGTGTTGCAGAGAGGAAGAACAGAACATTGATAGAAGCAGCCAGAACAATGCTTGCAGATTCTTTATTACCTTTTCAATTTTGGGCTGAAGCTGTAAGTACTACTTGTTATGTATTAAATAGAGTATCAGTCACTAAACCTCAGATGAAGACACCTTATGATTTGCTTATGGGAAACAAACCCAACATTCGTTTTATGAAACCTTTTGGCTGTCCTCAGACTATTCTCAATACTATTGATACTCTGGGAAAATTTGATGGCAAGTCAGATGAGATGATATTGTCTTTGGAGATACAAAACAGTCAATGGTGAAAGAGTTTGAGCAGCTCATGCAACAAGAATTTCAAATGAGTTCCATGGGTGAATTAACTTTCTTTTTGGGGCTTCAAGTTAAACAATCAAGTACTGGAATCTTTATTAGTCAAGATAAGTATGTCACTGACATTCTTAAGAAGTTTAACTTCAGTACTATCAAGCCAGTCACCACACCCATTAAAGCTATAAACTCATTAGGAAAGGATGAAGATGGACAAGCTCTGGATGTCAAGCTTTACAGATCAATGATTGGTTGTCTTATGTACTTAACTGCATCTAGAGCAGATATCATGTTTGCTGTATGTTTATGTGCAAGATATCAAGTCTCACCTAAGGTCTCTCATATGAATGCAGTCAAGAGGATTTTTAGTTATCTCAAACAACAACCTAAGTTAGGATTGTGGTATCCTGAGGATTCACCTTTTCACTTGGAAGCCTTTTCAGACAGTGATTATGCAGGTGATAATTATGTTAGAAGATCAACCACTGGAGGATGCCAATATCTTGGAAGAAGATTAGTTTCATGTCAATGTAAGAAACAAACCATTGCAGCAACATCATCCACTGAAGCAGAATATGTTGCTACTGCAAGCTATTGTGGACAAGTACTGTGGATGCAGAATCAACTCTTGGATTATGGATTCAATTTTAAGAATAATCCTATCTACATTGACAATGAGAGTACCATTTGCATTGTGAAGAATCTTGTTTATCATTCCAAGACCAAGCATATTCAGATTATGCATTACTTTATTCGAGATTGTTATGAGCATAGGCTCATTAATGTTATCAAGGTTCATACAGATGACAATGTAGCTGATCTACTCACAAATGGATTTGATGTTTCAAGATTCAATCATTTAGTGGTGAGTATTGGTATGATTAATTATTAAGCTACAATTAAGGGGAGGACTTATTGGTTAGTTAAGTTAGTCCTATGCATTGTTTAAGGGGAGGCTATACAATGCTTTTTGAGGTTTTTGCTATTGAGAAGAAGATGATGGACAATACTGCTTACAGTTTATCTAAAAGTACTGCTCTGAAAGTACTGCTTTGAAAGTACTGCTTACGTGGAAAGCACTGCAGTCTTGTCAACGTACTGTTCCAACGGTCAAAATAAGGGGTAAAATTCAAACAATGGTAATTTTATTAATTAGGCTTTGATTTTTTAAATCTTACCTATAAATAACTATCCTACCGATTTTTACTCTCATCTTTATACTTATCCATCCATCTCTCTTTTTTTCATCAACATACACCTTCAACGCACCATTCTTTCTTATACCAACACACAATGGCTAATCGTAACACTGTTAGTAAGCACAACATGGTTGCTAACTTGGACAAGACACTGTCTAATGTCACTTTTCATGATATAATTGATTTCCTAACTGAATCTTTAATCAATTATGCTCTACTGGTCAAACCTGACATCATTGAACCCTGGATTCAACAATTTTGGGCTACTGCTAGATCTCATATGCGGGATGATGAATCTTTTATTCAGGCTAAGGTTGCTGGAAAGATAGTTAGAATTACTGAAGCCACAATCAGGGAAGATTTATTGTTTGATGATGAAGAGGGAGCTATTCGTTTTGACAAACAAGTACTTTGGGCTACACTCCGAGATATAGTGTATGAAGGTTCACTCACTGAAACAACTTTTAGGAAGCACTTCTTTAGTCCTCAGTGGAAATATCTCATTCATATTTTGCTTCATTGCTTAAGTCCCAAAAGTACTTCATGGGAACAATTTGGATCGAATATTGCTTCTGCATTAGTGGGATTAGCTACCAATCAACCCTTTAACTTTTCAAGAATGATTCTGGATGGTATGCTTTCTCATATCTCAAATGGTTCACCATTTTTAATGTACCCTCGATTTGTTCAAGTATTCTTGAACAAACAGCTTGAGGATGTCCCTAAACCTTCAAGCCTGTTACCTGTTGTTGTACTTCCTCCAAAAGTGTTTACTTTCATGGCTAGAAAGAGTGACAAGTTTTCTGGGAGGAATACACTTTAACTGCTCACATGATGGAAGTAGCATAGGCTGTTAGAGATGAAGCAGAATCAAATGAAGATAATGAGCCTTCAGATTCAAGGGAAGGAACTGCTTCTCCTACTGCACCTTCCCCAGATCATGAAGTTCCTCAACGTACTGCTTCCAGGGAAAGCAATGCATCTCAACATACTGCATCTCTGCAAGATACTGCACATGATGATTCAGAACAAGATGTCAACCCACCATCATCTCCTAATGATTATACTTCTACAGATGGGTCTCAAACATCTGAAGGAGATGAGGGAGTTATGGCTTCTGAGGGATTAGTTATGGATAACTATGCTTTGACAAGGGAATTATTGAGGTTGAAGAAAGATAATGAAGCTCAAGCTGCACAAATTTTGAAGCTGAACAATAAGTTTAAAAGATTGAAGAAATTTGTATGGCTCCTAATTCAACATCACAGGTTGTGGGTGAAGTCACACAAGAGGAGAGGTCGCAAACCTAAGAAGGTTTCTAAGGGAAAGAAGCCTAAAAAGCAATCTTCATTCACATTGGGGAGGAATTTGGAGCAAGAGAATTTGAATGAAGATGCTAAACCTTATGAAGATGCTGAACCTCATAAAGATCTAGATGAAGAACCAGATGCTGAAACTTATGATGATTCACATAAAGAAGCTGAGAAAATTGAGCAAGCTGAGCCTCAAGGTACTGATGCTCAAGTTGATACTCAAAGTAATGGTGTACAAAGTACTGGTATTCAAAGTACTGGTGATCAAGGTGCTGATGTTCAAAGAACTGGTGATCAAGGTACTGCTCTTCAAGGAACTTTTAGGCAAGAGCTTATAACACCAAGAACCTTAAATTTTGAAGAAGAAGTTGGTCCTTCAACGGTCTTACATGAAGAAGAAGCTGGTACCTCTAAAGTAGAACATACTGCTAGTGATGATGAGACCATTGCTCAGATAAGGCTCAACATGTCAAGACCAAGAGGTATTAGTATTCTTGGAGCTGAACAATCTCAAGTCTTGCAATCTTCTCAACCTACTCAAGAGTTAGATCCAAAGGATAAAGGAAAAGGTATTTTGGTAGAATCAAAGAAAAAGAAGAAGCTTACTTTGGCAGAATTAAGAGCTATTGAGGTAGCTAAAAATGAAGAAGCTGCTAGAAAGTTACAAGCTGAATTAGATACTGAAATTGAAAAACTAGAGAAGCAAGCTGTTATACCAAAAAGACCACAAAGTATTGCTAAAGAAAGGAATGCTATGATGGCTTATCTGAAGAGTCAAGGATATAAAGGTTTACAGAAGTTAAATATATAGAGATGAAAGACTTATATGATGCTGTTAGAGAGGCTTATCAAAAGCAACTGGAAGGTATTATTCCTTTTGATGATGAAAAGCAAAATGAGGATGCAAGAAAAAGAAGTTTAAAGAGAAAGAGAACAACTGATGATGAACATCTATCAAAGAAGATACAATTGAGAACAGATACAATTGATGAGCTGAGGAATTATCTAAGGGTTGTTGATTTTGAGCATCCTAAGTCAAAAGAAGTTGCTAAGAAGAAGTCTAAGATTTCTACATTTGAAGTTGCAGAATCAAAAGAAGGAGATTATCTTATGTTTCACAGAGAAGATGAAAGTTTTAGAGTATTCAACTCATTGTGGGACATACTTCATATGATAGATAGAGAAGATCTGTTTCATCTGTATCAACTAGTGCAAGATTATTTTGAGCATATTCCACCAACTGGAGTCGGTTTAGTCTTTCTGGGAGATCTTATAACTATCTGGGAGACAGAAGAAACAAGTACTGATGCGCTCTAGAACAATCAAGAAGTTTGGGAGATCACAAGCTGGAGATTCTTTGAAGAATCAGAAGTGCATGTTTTGGAGTTAGAAGACGGGACCATGATTCATATGCTAGCAGAAAGAAGATATCCACTTACAAGAGATCTTATGATCAAGATGCTAGATCATGGTATGGAGGTTGAACAGGAGAATGAAACAGCTCTTATGGTCATTGAGTTGTTTATCAAATGGACAACTTTGGCAGATGATGATGCATAAATACTGGTATGGTTTTTATTATATAAATCTTTTGAAAAATCAGCATTTTATTCAAAGTACTGCTAGACAAACAGTACTTTATCAAAGTACTGCTTGCAGAACAAAACCAGTAAAGTTTTTTAATATAAAAATAAGCAATTTTTGTAAAGTGCAAAATATTTTTTGAAGCACAAGATATCAGCAACAAATTGTTTTGAGAGTAACATCTAATGGTAATCAACTCACCATGTTTAATAAACAAGAAAGAGTTTGACTCATCATGAGGGTACAACTCTGATGTGATTATCAAATCCATTTTTAGTTGACAATTTACTAAAAATTGTATGGTTTTCAACTCACCATATCTGTAATAGTGAAGAGTTGGCTAGCCCACAAGAAAATGGCTTGTGGTAAAGGCTGTGGAAAAACCATTTGTATGGTAATTAGGTCACCATGGTTGAAAGAACTAACTAGTCCAAAAGCAAACGGCTCTTGGTAAAGACTTAACAAATCCGTTGATAGCTGATGATTTGCCAAAAATCATATGGTTATCAATGTACCATGGTTTTACACACCTAAACATTGGCTACTCCAGAGTTAATGGCTTTGGTAAAGAGACATCAAAATCTATTAAATTTTCAATGATTCACCTCTCACAGGAGTTTACACACCTAGAAGCGATGAGAATAGTCTGAAACTTTATGATCTGATGTAAATTTTGCCATATGTTGCTGAGTAGCTGAAAAGATGAAGGTTGCTGATAATGGTTGCTAAAAATGATTGCTTATAAAGATTACTTTGATGATAACAATACAAATACTGTGAGTGCAAAGACAAATCTAAAGATAAAGACACAATATTTCCTTGAAGACAAAGATGTTAAAGTTAAAGATACAAAGGAACTTGAAATCAAGCAAGTAGAATTCAAGTTAGGGGAGGATTGTTGGGATATAAATGACAAAGTACTGCTGAAAGTCAAAGTGCTGAAGAAAGTCAAAGTGCTGAAGAAAGTCAAAGTACTGCCTAATGAAAGTCAAAGTACTGCTTCGTCAAAGTACTGCAAAGCTAAAGGACTGTTATGCAAAATTGTTTAAGGATTATTATGTAATTCTAGAATATTCTTAGATTAGAATTAGTATTACGTGTCGTACAAGGATTGTAATTTTAAACCGACTAGGGTACTCCTTATGCCTATAAAAGGACCCCTAGATTGGCATTAGAGATATGCGACTTAGAACTTACATGCAAGTACGTTATTAGAGTTATTTAGCGATTAGGTTTGTTAGTGAATCTGTATAACAAGCAGGTTCAAAGTTTGGTTTTAATATAATCGTTGAAGTTTAAAGTTATTTTTCTTAGCTTTATAAAAGTAGATTCCGCATACTTAATAGAGTTATATCAGTGTTTCATTGTTAGTAGTTTTTGACTTATCCAAGATTCTGTTAGCTTTATGACACTCTTTCATCCTTGTGATAATTATTGCTACTCTCACCCGCCCTCGAAGTCAAGTGGGGGGATGAAAGCCCTTGAGCCTAGTAAGTAAGGGTGAAGTCAAGCTCGTTACTCTAACAAAAATAAGCGCTTTTTGGGAGGCAACCCGCTTTTATCTTTATTTTATGTGGTATTTTTAGTTTTGTCTTTAGGATTTTACGCTTGGGGTTTATTTGTATGATCTATTATTTCAGGTTGAATTTTGTGGGAATTATCTTAGATGGTTCTTCAAGGAAGATTTAATCGGATATTTAAGATGATCGACAACTAAAGTGTATATATTTGTTCGGTTAAAGTTTGTTGCTCCTTCAGGTTCGGATGTGAAGTTTTCAAGTCACCATAGAAAGGTTTGATATACCATGGTTTTTATTTTGTCATACTAGGTTGTTTTGGGTAATATTTCATGGTTAGAATTTGATTGTTGCGGTGATTTTTTGGGTTCATTATCGTTTCAGTACATGCTGCTGCATTTTGAATTTCCCCATATCCATATGGCGTATGGCTCTCAATATACAGCGAATGAATGCTAACAGGTGGATACGGCATATAGATATTTTGTCCATATGGCGTATCCAACTTCTGTTCAGAATCTTGGATCTTCGTATGAGCCATTTGGGAGTATTTTTATTTTATCATATGGCGTACCCAACTTCTGTTCAGAACCTTGGATCTTCGTGGTAGCCATTTGGGAGTATTTTTCTTTTATCATATTCTTCTGCTACCCAAAAATCATAACCAAAACGGCAAAACCCTTCATGATTTATTCGACTGAAGATCTTGTTGTGGGTTTGTTTTGCTTTCGAACCAGGTTTGATATTTTTTTTTTATCAAAGATGATGATAGGTATATAGGGTTAAGAGGAAAGTAGATACTACTACCATATCTTACTGAGTAAGAGCTTCTAGGTCTTACCGCGTAACTCACAAGAGAAAAACAAACATGCTAATGTCTGACCGCAACCGGATCAAATGTCAGAGGCCAGTAAGACGTTTTTGGTAAAATACAAACACAACCTTAGTATTTAAGATCCGAGGTTATGTTTTTGTTCCTATTCGTTAGATCGATGAGGGTTTTTTTGGATCTTTAAATTTTTGTTAATAAAAATTAACCAGATATCTTGTGAAAGTGATTTAATGGTGTTTCTGGAAATAAGATAATAGTTTGACGTTTTCATATGGTTTGATGTTCTTTTTTTGTTAGAAGATGTGATTTTCTTTTGTGTATATAAGTTTGCTTTTTTATAGTGGTGTGGTTTTAAGTTTTTTTTTTTTTTTTTTTTTTTTTTTTTTTTTTATTATTATTATTATTTTTTTTTTCTTATGGTGGTGATTGCCAGATTTTGTAAAGAGGAGAGAGAGTGATAGTGGTGAGTATTTATGATAATGGTAATGGATGTTGTGGGTTTTATATATTGCGGACATACGGAAGTGGAGTAGAGAGAGAGAGAAAGAGAGAGAGACCCTCACGTGGGGATCAAATGTTACCACTTAACGAAAGTTAGTTAACGTCGTTAGAGCGAAGGACAAACGACGGATAACGTTTGCCTGTTAAGGGCGAACGGTGCATTTTTTTTCGGTCAAAGGACGAACGGCTGCAGTCAATGCAAACCACAAGGACGAACGATGTAATTTACTCTTAACGAAAATAAGGGTGAAATAGATGGAAGTTAATGTTTTTTTAATGTTTGGCCTTGTCTATTAGATCAAATTTGGATGGTTGAGATTAGTCCCTCAGTATGGCATTAAAACAAAAATTATATGGCCAATATTGTATGCTAAAGATGGTGACTTAAACTTGTTAAACATTTGACTCGATATGGTTGACACAAGAAAGAAAATTAGTTTTCATAGAGAAACACTGCATTACTTGAACGAAAAAATGAAAACAAATAAATGATAGATTTAAAATTAAGAAACTATATCAATATGAGAACAATAAAAATAATTTCTAGCCTCATATTTCAAAGCACGTGAAAGATATTTAAAAGAGATGCATCTTTTTTTGTAAGTACATCTTAAATGTGATTATATAGAGAAGATATATGATAAAGTTTGTTGCTCCTTCAGGTTCGGATGTGAAGTTTTCAAGTCACCATAGAAAGGTTTGATATACCATGGTTTTTTATTTTGTCATACTAGGTTGTTTTGGGTAATATTTCATGGTTAGAATTTGATTGTTGCAGTGATTTTTTTGGATCCATATGGCGTATGGCTCTCAATATACAGCGAATGAATGCTAACAGGTGGATACGGCATATAGATATTTTGTCCATATGGCGTATCCAACTTCTGTTCAGAATCTTGGATCTTCGTATGAGCCATTTGGGAGTACTTTTATTTTATCATATGGCGTACCCAACTTCTGTTCAGAACCTTGGATCTTCGTGGTAGCCATTTGGGAGTATTTTTCTTTTATCATATTCTTCTGCTACCCAAAAATCATAACCAAAACAGCAAAACCCTTCTTGATTTATTCGACTGAAGATCTTGTTGTGGGTTTGTTTTGCTTTCGAACTAGGTGTGATATTTTTTTCATCACGAGTCTTTTTAAGTAAATCATATATGACACCATATTCCTGTTTAACTTTTACAAGTTCTTGTTCATATTTTGAGATTTTACATTTTAAAGACACGTTTTGATCATCCAGTTGCTCAATTTTAGGATCAGAAGATTTTGCACGCAACTGAGCGATTTTGTTTTGAAAAACAAGTTGTTGATTGTGAATATCTTTTTGACACCAATTAAGACGACGTTTTGCATTGGAAAGTTCGTTAAGCAATCGTTCATATTCAGCTTTTAAAGACTCGATCTGAAGCACATTACCAGTATTCTCAACAGTTACCACAGAGTCAACAGTATCACCAGAGATATAATCAAATGCATATGACACAGAATTCAATAACACAACATTATGGATATCAGCACAGATAACATCATTCAAGAGTCGATCAACATCTTTTCTCAACATTTTCTTTTTACGTTTAGTATTAGAAATAGATGTTTCTGTTTTCTCGAAAATGACCTTCATCACTCCAAGTTCCTTATGAAAGTCCCGTTCCCAAGACAATGCACAATTTTTCAAATTTTTAACATTTGGTAAAAGATTTTTCTGAAAAATGTCTCTTTGTTCTCGCGCCAGAGGCGATTGAAAATGTTGAACTTTGATTTCAGAATGATATTCTATCTCATGTTGTAAAGTTTTGAGGTCAGCCATGAAAATGTCAAAATATCTAAGAATTTTGCGATTTTTAGGTTTTGAGTTTACTTCACTGATGGAAGGTAAAGGAGCATAAATTTGTGCATAATCTGGTTGGGGATTAACATTAGAAGACTCAGACATTTTTATGATAACCCTTGGTGTGTTAGAAGAATCCGTTGGTGTGACGAAAGTGACCGGTTTTGAATAATTAAAAGGTTTGTTGTAAACATCAGTAGAAGGAACTTTTCCTCCATCAGTAGAAGTAGGTGGCACATCATCAGGAGAAACTGATGTTGTACCTTTAGCAGAAACAGATACAGGAACCTGAGCAGAAGACTTTGGAGTATTGTTAGGAATTAGAAAATTCTGTAGTGAAGAGTCGGTCACCCCACTTATTATCTAGCATATGTTAGCTCGTAGACATATCGTTAGTCACATTATTTGTTAGTTTATTAGTCAGTTATTAGCATAGTTTTAGCGTAGTGCAACACCATGGAGGAAGGACGGGTCTTTACCCACTGTATGCCTGATCCATAGGCTGTCAGAGGTCGTTAAGTTTGTAACCTATAAATACCCTCTACCTCGCAAGGTAGAGGGTTGGATGTTCACTTGGAATCTAACCTTCCATGAGTTTTCTCTTACTAGAACATTTCCCTTTTCTCTCTCTAAAACTTATATACTCCAATATTGATTATGATGTTAATGTGAATATGAAATCCAATATCTTACAATTGGTATCAGAGCCATGGTTTGATCACTCATCTTTCATGCTCTTTGTTTTGGTGGATTTCATAAGGTTTTTGGTGTATTAAGGGTTTAGGAGAGTTTGATTCATTTGGACAAATTCTAGTGGTAAAGTTTGAATTTTGCTTGTACTTTTGTGTTTAGGATCATCATATGTGGTTATGTTTTGAATTGGAAGGCTTAAATCATTGTGGTTTGGTTGTTTTGGATTGATAAAGTGGTTATTTGTGAAAAAAGGACTAAGCGAGTTGTGTCTCGGAATTGTGTTTCTTCAAAGCGAGTTGCTTAGTTATTTTATGCGAGTTGGTACATGCGACTTAGCTGTTTAGCGAGTTGATCTTTATGCGACTTGGGTTCTAAGCGAGTTGTTTCTTTAAGCGACTTGAGATCTAAAGCGACTTGCTACTTAGCGAGTTGTAACGTTAGCGAGTTAACTTAAGTGACTTAGTGTTCAAGCGAGTTGATTGTGTTGCGAGTTGAGACTAAAGCGAGTTGGCTATTTAGCGACTTGATTAATTAAGCGAGTTGAGTGTGTTGCGAGTTGATGCCAATGCGACTTGGCTGTTTAGCGAGTTGACTGCTTATGCGAGTTGTGTGTTTAGCGACTTGTTCATTTAGACCTTTTTTTTTCTTCTTCGTGCTACATTCTTACGGTTGTTCTTTTGGTTTAGTAAAATCCCGTGAAAGAATCAATTTCCCGGTTTAATCAAAGAATAGTAAAATCCCGTGGAATCCAACACTCATGGCTCAATCTACGGATCCAGTGATCTCTAAAGTACTCAAACTGTATGATTTAGCGGACTGCAGACAAAGCATGTACTATTCAGAATGTATGACCTTAACAAATCCTACAACTGATGATCTAAACCCATCACACCTTGTGTCCAACCCAAATGAATCACAGCAAGAATTACATGTTGAATGTAGCATTGAACCTTACATACTGCTTCATTCCCACATATCACAAGTGTTATCCACATCCATGGATCGGACATGCAGTGCCCTTTTCCGTTAGGATTTGCCTTCATTCAAAGATACATTGTTTAATTACCTTGAACAATTGAAGAATCAACTCACCAATGGGAAGATAATTAAAGATGATTCCATGGACATACTTCATATGATTCTCAAACAATTTCAAACATTCATTAATGGGGAATATTCAGCAGATTTTGATCAACATGTGACTAAGATCTCCTTCAAGAAACATACCGGGATGGAAATTCATGAGTTCTCCAATATATTGACCCAATTAATGGACAATATGAAGACATACATTGAGGAAGCAGCTAAAGCAAGTGAAGCCCAGGATAAATTGAATCAAGAAAGTGAACCTCTGGGGAATGCTTTGATCAGAAAGCTGAACGAATGCAGAACATCATCTGTTGATTATAACGATGAAATTGAAATTGCATCAAATGGTAACTCTAGTGACGATGAATTGAAAGAATCTGAAACAGAGGAGCCTGAAACTGTCAGAAAGTTATTAATGCCAATTTCGAGCAATGAGGATGCAAGTGTCAGACTAATGGATGATCAGAAGACATCTGATGTGCTTCCCCTGCTTCATCAACACAATGCATCCGGTAAAGTCTCCAAACCATCTGAATTTATTGATACAAATGAGTCAGATCATATTGAAATGGTTGAGACTGAGTCTGTATGTTTTGAAAAAATTGATGTGATTTCAAAAAAAGCATTTGAGGAACTTTCTTACAAATATTCAATTCTTGAAAAACACTGCATTTCCTTGGAAGTTGCACTACAGCTAAAGGAAGAAAATTCTATTTTTTCAAATACATGCACAAATCCAGAATTCCGTGAATTTTTTGAAATTAATCAGTTAAAAACCCAGATTCTAGACAAAGACTCAACCATCTGTAACCTGAAAAAACAAATATCAGACATTCAATTGAACATGAATGTTGATACTATGTTTGATTCTTGTGATACCCTTAAATCTAGAAATGAGGAACTGGCCATTTGTGTTGCAAAACTGCTAAGAGAAAATGAATCCTTAACGAAGAACCTCTTGGAGTGTAGGACCATACAGATTGATAAAATCAACTCCATGACATCGGACATTGATACCCTTAAAAACCAAGTTCAGGATAAGAGTCTCACTATCGTTGCTTTAAGAAATGAGCTTAGGAAAAATACAGGAAATATAGTGTATACTAAGTTCACAAAGTCCTCAACCTTGGAGAAATTAACTGTTCTTAATACCACTAAACACCCTGTAACTAGGCAACTCAATGCATTTAAGACAGAAAAACTTAACTCGAAATCTAAGTTTTCCCCCCAGGTTGAGAATTATAAGGTTTTGTCGAATCCAGTCACTTCACTAACTCACTGCAACATGAGGAAAGACCAGTTTCAGTAAATTGCTCAAAAATCTGAGAATAGGAATTTAAGGAGTCAATTGTCAGACCACTCCACTAAGAAGCAATCTAAATGCAAAAGAACAAATGGTCAGAGCAGGAATTTACCCTCATCTAACTCTGTTAGCAATTGTTTTAAATGGGTTCCTACTGGTAGACTGTTTAAGTTTACTGGTATCAAACGGACTTACTTGCCTAGAAGCTGCTTCAGATGGATTCCCACAGGAAAAACCTTCATGAACAATGAACACAAGGAGATGTCTACTAAAGATACTCCAAGGCCTGATTGTATTAATTCTAAAATAGAGAATATACCTGTCACTAACCCATCCATGTGCAATAATGCATTTGCTATTAGTGCAATGTCTCCTCAATATATTTCAGGTATTATGCTCAATTCGTTCATGAACCTCATGACCTGGTTTCCATCAGATCTGAAGAATGCTCATTCTGGAATGGTAGCCTGTCAAAATTGATACACCTCGTACTCTGACTCCTGATTATCTCAAGTCAGGACTCGTACTCATTTGTTTTTAAAAAAAAAATATATATATATTTTTTCACTTTATTTTTTTTGTTATTATTATTACTTTATTTCTCTTTATTGCACTTTAGTTTTTATTATTATTATTTTATTCATTATTTCTCCTTGACACTAGCTTCTGTCATCGATAACATCTACGATCCTAGAAATGTCATTCAACAATGTCACGGGATTTTAGATGAAATTCGAACAGATTTGTAATAACCCTTCCTATTATTTTCTTTCACTTATGCTTCTACCGTTGTCATCTCATAACACTTAATCAATCAATGATTTCTATTATCATCATATCATTGATTGAGGGGGAGGAATGTGCACCTGTAGCTGAATTATTATGCATACTTTATGTGATTAAGTTGGCTGTTGCATACTATGTGGGGAGGTTTATGTTCGAGTAATTTAATTTGAGTATGGTGGTATGTTGGTATGATATGCGAGTTGCTGGTATGACATGCGAGTTGCTTTGACAAGTTGAGGGACCAAAAGTGCTATTTCCTATATCTGTGTACCTTTTATGCGAGTTGTAGTTACAAAGTAGAGGGACTTATTGTGTCAACTCGCTTAAACTATCTCATATGTATGCGTGTTGAGTCATAGTCAAACCTAAAATACTCATTTGGTCAAAAACACGCATATCTCTCCTCTCTCAACCTTCATTTAAGCGAGTTGCTATTCAAGATTGTGTGGTAGGCTGATTGTTATGTGATCACTTTTATATTCATACATTTCAAAGCTGTATTCCTAAAACATCCAGTTCTCAATCCTTTTGCAGATTTTCCCCTCGTCTCTCATATTGATCAATTGTTTGGACATTAGGTTTGTATGCTTGTGTTTAATTGTTATTGTTTTATAGCATTAATACTCTCATTTAAATGGTATCTCATACTTTGCCTATGCCTGTTATAACTCTTGATTATGCTTGTAGAGAATTTTTTCGAGTAGGATTAATATGTGATAGTTGGTCTGAATAGAGGATGTAGGATTTACTACTTCTTGGTGTTTTTGACTGCGGGATTAACATGTAGTTGATGTCTCGTGATATTAAGTGATGTTACACATTCTAAGTCGATTAATAGCGAGTTACATTGGTTTCTTGTATGCGAGTTGGGCTGATGATTTGGTAATGATATTCTTACATGCGTGTTGGTTCTAAATGTGTGTTAAAATGAGTTGCTATATGCGAGTTGCTATGCTGATTATGCGTGTTGTTATCCCTATGCACTCTGTCTAGATTCAATGTATCTTATGCGAGTTGCCTAAGCGTGTTAACTAAGCGTGTTATGTTCCATCATATGCGAGTTGCCTAATGCGAGTTGCCAAATGCGACTTGCTTCTCGTCTATAATGCGAGTTAGTAGACATGTTGACCATTCACTGTTTGACCAAAGCGTGTTAATTCATGCGAGTTGCCATATGCGACTTGCTTCATATGTTGTAATGAATGCGAGTCAACTATGCTAACATCTGTCATCATATGCGAGTTGCCTTATGCGACTTGCTTCATATTTGAAATGCGAGTTGACATATATGTTGACCACAAATTGTTTGACTAAAGCTTGTTGACTCATGCGAGTTGCCTTATGCGACTTGCCTTATTTGCGTGTTAACCGTGATTATTGAATGTTGCGAGTTGCTTTGTTTTCTATGCATGATAACTGATTCTGGTGGTCATATTATATGTTCATCTTTCATCAATTAATATGCATCACTAGAACAAAAAGTGGATTTGGCCACACCGAATATGTGTGACGATATACATATAGTCACACATGTTTTTTCGGTCGTGTGTGACTAAAGGTCGCGCGACCATAGGTACCCTATGGTCACGTGTTTGACTTTTTTTTAGTCTCTATTGCAAAAGAGTAACCAAAATCGTAACATGTGTGACTAATTAGGTACAAATTTTGTTGGATTAATCCGTATTAGTGACCATAAACACTGTATAGTCACACAAAGCATGTTTGTTTTGGGTATTTAGTCACATACAATTAAGCATAAAGTGGCAAAAAGTGTTAATAAGTGTGACCATATGTTGTTTAAGGTGAAGAAATATGTCTTTTGTGTGACTATTGAACATCTAATGGCCACTTGAATTTTATGTTTGTGTGGCCTTTTCTAACATTTAGTCACACAAAGCATGTTCGTTTTGGGTATTTAGTCACATACAATTAATCATAAAGTGGCTAAAAGTGTTAATAAGTGTGACCATATGGTGTTTCAAGTGAAGAAAGGTGTCTTTTGTGTGACTATTGATCATCCAATGGCCACATGAATTTTATGTTTGTGTGGCCTTTTCTAACATTTAGTCACACAAATCATGTTTGTTTTGGTTATTTAGTCACATACAATTAACCATAAAGTGGCTAAAAGTGTTAATAAGTGTGACCAGATGGTGTTTTAAGTGAAGAAATGTGTGTTTTGTGTGACTATTGATCATCCAATGGCCACATGAATTTTATGTTTGTGTGGCCTTTTCTAACATTTAGTCACACAAAGCACGTTTCTTTTGGGTATTTAGTCACATCCAATTAATCATAAAGTGGCCAGAAGTGTTAATAAGTGTGACCATATGGTGTTTTAAGTGAAGAAATGTGTGTTTTGTATGACTATTGCTCATCCAATGGCCACATGAATTTTATATTTGTGTGGCCTTTTCTAACATTTAGTCACACAAAGCATGTTTCTTTTGGGTATTTAGTCACATGCAATTAACCATAAAGTGGCTAAAATGTTAATAAGTGTGACCATATGGTGTTTTAAGTGAAGAAATGTGTGTTTTGTGTGACTATTGATCATCCAATGGCCACTTGAATTTTATGTTTGTGTGGCCTTTTCTAACATTTAGTCACACAAAGCATGTTTCTTTTGGGTATTTAGTCACATTCAATTAATCATAAAGTGGCCAAAAGTGTTAATAAGTGTGACCATATGGTGTTTCAATTGAAGAAATGTGTGTTTTGTGTGACTATTGATCATCCAATGGCCACATGAATTTTATGTTTGTGTGGCCTTTTCTAACATTTAGTCACACAAAGCACGTTTCTTTTGGGTATTTAGTCACATCCAATTAATCATAAAGTGGCCAAAAGTGTTAATAAGTGTGACCATATGGTGTTTTAAGTGAAGAAATGTGTGTTTTGTGTGACTATTGCTCATCCAATGGCCACATGAATTTTATGTTTGTGTGGCCTTTTCTAACATTTAGTCACGCAAAGCATGTTTCTTTTGGGTATTTAGTCACATGCACTTAACAATAAAGTGGCTAAAAGTGTTAATAAGTGTGACCATATGGTGTTTTAGGTGAAGAAATGTGTGTTTTGTGTGACTATTGATCATCCAATGGCCACATGAATTTTATGTTTGTGTGGCCTTTTCTAACATTTAGTCACACAAAGCATGTTTCTTTTGGGTATTTAGTCACATACAAATTAAGCATAAAGTGGCCAAAAGTGTTAATAAGTGTGACCATATGGTGTTTTAAGTGAAGAAATGTGTGTTTTGTGTGACTATTGCTCATCCAATGGCCACATTAATTTTATGTTTGTGTGGCGCTTTCTAACATTTAGTCACGCATCGAATTAAGCAAACTGTGACCAAAAAGTGTTAATAATTGTGTCTATATGAATCTTTTAGTCACATATAAGAAATCAATATACATCAAAACAAATTCTAATATATAAAAATATATTCAAAATATATTCAAATACAATAAAATTGGAATGTATATAAAATTGTAATGTCGTACATAATAAAATTCTCAATAATTTAACGACTTCTGACTCTTGATCTTCTTAGCTTCCTTTTGCATGGTATGACTAGAGACGTAGCGCTTCGTATGTAATTTAGGTGCAGTTCTGTTCTCACCAATCAGTTTTATGGTACTTGGTGGTGTTACCTGTAGGAAACAAAAGCCGGGGTATCAAACACTGAATTAAATATGAAGAATGATATATGCAGGTTTATAAAACACATGCATCTATGTACCTTTTCATCGAAAACCACTTGATCCTTTGGCCATGCATAAAAACCACCTACTGCATCCTTAACTGTTTTGAGACCGTTACTTCCTACATCCGGTATGCACGCTGCATCCACTAAAGATTTTTCAATAGACACTCTGTAGCAATCCTTTGGGAGTGGTTTGTTATGAAGCATTTGTTTTCCATCAGTTTTGTACACGGTACCCTCCGCAATAATAGTTGATTTCTTTAAGTGCCACAGTCTGCACTTAATTACCTAAAAAGATAATTTGTTGCATGTATATATGTATCAGTAATTAATTAAACTAAAGAACATATGAAAATGTTTAAATACATACTTGTGGTAGTACTGTTAATGGAGACTCCTGTTCTTGTGATCCAGAAAGTTGACGTGAAGAATCCTTTCGTTTTGATCTAGTCGATTTCTTAGATGCGACAGATTTAACAGTTTCCTATATGTATAATACACGGTAAATAAATAATGTATGTAGAATTCAAAAATCCCAGGGGGGGTGATTTATTACTTACACTTATTTGAATTTCCTTTTCCAAAGTTGCAAGTCCATTAGACTTCTTAATGCTCGCAACTTTCTCACGTCCAGCAACACGTGTTCCGACATCCTCATCAGCACTGCTATTTAAAAGATTAATGTTCACCGGAGACACCTGAAATATAAATTGTTTAAGAAGACTGCAGCAGTATTTAAAAGGGTAAAAAAAAGATGGAATGTTACTTTCTTATGTTTTACTTCCGTTTCTGTCAATGGAGTTGAAGTTGACTGCAACTGCCCCCTTTGTGCAGCCAATTGTTTCATCAAATCCTGTATTACCGCCTCTTTTTCTTGACGTTGGCGCCTCTCATCATCAAGTTCACTTTGAAGTAACACCACTCTTTCATCAGATGCTTGTCTGATTCGAGGCAGATCAAAATACCTCTTGTAGGTTACTCCACCTCCCACTCCTCTCGCATATCCTCCCTTTTCCTTACCTAATACAAATGTCATGGCATCAGTGCCATGATCAAGCTTCAAGGTTCCTTGTTTGATCTTCTCCTCCGTCTCTTTCTGCATACACAATATGGGAAATAGGTTATTTAATTCTACCAGTATCAAATTATAAATAACAGTATTAACTTATAACTAACAGAATTAATTAATAACTAACAGTTTTAACTAACACACTATCAGTTTTAACTAATACACTATCAGTATTAACTTATAACTAACAATAAACATAATCATAAAATGAGTCAAACTTACAATTTTTTGTCCAACTGTTATGATATCATCATCGTGAAATTCTCCGTCTTTATTCACCCTTCCTTTCAACCACAGCGTACCACGCGGTGGTTCTTCATCTGGTTCAATTTCTTTATTCTCGATCTTATAAACATCAAATACATACACTTGTAAGATAAACCAATATAAACGAAAGTATGATGCTATTAAATGCAAATGTTTAATGTTTAATGTTACCATTTTATCCATCACACGGGCGTATCCACCTCGTCCCATTCTATGCTGATAAACAGACTTGGAACGCGCCACTTTAGATGCAGCTGATTTCACCTTGCAACACAAAATAAAAAAGGTGTTTAGATGTAGTAATGCTGATAGTATACAACTAATATATATGGAAACATCAAATGTGACAGATATTTGAACTTGAATAAAAATGAATAATTAACACCTTGTATTCCTCGGTGGCCGTGTAGTTTACAAAATTTACCCAATCTTCAGCTTTTATAATTGCACTATACTTCGCCGGGACTTCATTAAGTTTTGAAAGGGTATTTTGGTTGGGCAATATGTAGTTTTCGGTCAATTTCCTTCTGAAATTCCTTAGAAGTTGACCAAGACGATTCATTATCAGCTTTCGGACAGTCAAGCCAACATCAAAATATCGCTGCAAAGATTAACACAATGTTGTTAATTAGTTGCACATAATGTAAATGCAGAGATAAACTTATTAACACCTTGTACCTACGACAGCCAAGCCACTACTAGTTAAAAAAAAGTATATGTGTACCGTGATTTCGTCCCAAATTTTATCTCTTGCTTCTGAATCAACCTTCCTCCAGGATAGAATCCTGACACCTATATGCTCACGAACCAAATCACCCAAAAAACTCGAAAACAATGCCCTGTTTTTTCCTGATATCCTATTCAGTGCATCGAAGGTTACACTGACCTTTATTCCGTCGGTTTTTCCATAATCCCTGCGAAACTTAGCTAACCTAGTTATGCCCCTCTTAACAACATTCGCATTTGAATGGTTGTTTTCAGCATCCTCGCCCTCATCTGAATACGCCTCTGATTCATATCCAAATGGGTTATCATTTTCACGATCAGAATAAACCAAATCATCCTGACAATTGGTTTGAGTTGCCATGATTCGTCAGAAGTAATGTGTTAAAGAAAATTAGTAAACTTAATTGGTAAATAATGGTGTAAAAATTGAAGTTTTGGTTGTTTTGCTTGAATCCTGATTTATTGGAGTAAAATTATGGCTCATTATGGGGCAGTTTTTCAAATAAGGAAACCATAAATTCCTAAGTACTTTTAAAAATTTTGGCTGAAATTTGGCTCCAAATTTCATAATTTTAAAATGTGGCTCCAAATTGATAATATAGAATTTAAATATTTCATTTTTGGCTGCATTTTGAAACCAACACACCCATGACAGAAATGGTTCTTACCCACAGTCCCAAACACCCATATAACTTCAAACCAGCTGTATCAAAGCACATATAACTGCAGCTACACTAAAATCTCACCACATGGCGCATACAAATGAAGAAACAAAATAAAAAAATGGAATTAAAGCAACTAATTAAGCAACTATAACTAATAAGCAGTCCCATATAAACAAGTAAGCACAAAAATAATCAAATCCAACCAAGGACTGCTGACACAACAAACAGCCCTGATACCTTACTTTAAGCCTATAAATAACCTATTTATAAGCACTTAAATAAGCTCTAACATCCTCCAACAGTAAAAAAAATCAAGAAATCATGTAAATGCAATTAACTTAAAGCAAAAACAACAACAAAAACACCCTAGAAATTGACAACAACCTAAAAAATGAACAACCTAAGCAAAGCACTTATGAACCGCATATCCATGGCTCAACATTGAACAGAGTTTGGATCAACCTAAAACCTACAATAATACATTCTACCAGATATGAACTTAAACACCACAACCAATTCCTAAATGCAAAACAACATTAAAAAAAGATGAAACAAACTAGCGAGCGCAACCCATTCCATTCCATTGGATAAACCATCAAAAGATCCATACATGTTTCATCGTTAATATATCTACAAACCATAATATAAAAACCAAGACATTAGACATTATAAACAGATGACACTATAGCAAAAGAAACCATCCCTTTACATAGCGAGCAACCCTTCTACCATTCATCGACTTAATTTGTTCTTCCTTGGTCTCGATATCCTCCTCAGCTTGAGTAATGAGATCATTCAACCCCTGCAGCTTAGTCCTCGTAGCCTCCATGTCATGCCTAAGATCCATCAATGTGTCAAAATATTCATCCCCATCTCCAATAGCTACCATCTCAGCAATTAAAGCATTAAAATGCGCAATCTCATTCTTTACTGTGGTGGCCTCTTCGCGCATCCGGTTTATAAAGCCACGGAGACTGGAAATTTGCTGAGCCTTGAAGAAACTCATGTAACCATCAACAGATGTCTCCCTGCTAAACTCAATTAGGTCATCAATAACACGCTTAGCCAAATGGATTTGTGGTGATGGTGCTGCCATTGATAATGAAATTGGGTAAAATATGATATTATTGAAAGATTGCAAAGAAAGGTTGAAGAAGAGTTGTGGGGATAGTGTGATAGAGAAGATACTTGTAACTCCTTATGAATTCAAACTATAAAGACCTAAACTTTAAAACCGCAAAACAAGTCCTCCTTTTAAACTATCACTATAAATTAATTAGGGGTGTTTATCCGTTTGGTTATCAGGTTGTTTGGTTTTGTTAAATCGGTAATCTTTTTATTCGGTTCAACACGAAAACCGAACTAGAATTAAACCGAAGCGAGCCGAAAACCGAATATGAATTCACTTCGCTTCTTGGGTTGACCCGAAAAGTCTTAAAAACGGATAAAACGGAAAGAAACGGACTAACGCAGACGGAAACGTGTAAGAACGTAAGAAAACGTATGGAACTTAAGAAAATGTACATTAATATGTAAAACATATGAAAGCGTATGAAAACGGACGAAGATGTCTAAAATAGATGAAAACGGGTAGAAACGGACGAAAACGGTCAAAAAACTTATACAAACGGACTAAAACATGAAAAACCCAGCGAGAAAGTGTAAACACGGACGAAAACGTGTAAACAAAAACGTAAAGTATAAAAACTGATTAAAAAGGACAAAGTCGTACGAAAACGGTTGAAAAAGTATGAAAACAGACGCAAACGTGTAAAACCGTATGATAATGTGTAACAGTGTAAGAAAGCGTATGAAAACGGCGAAAAAGTCTTCAAAACATATGAAAATGGCTAAAACGGACAAAAAACGAACTAAAGCGGACGAAAACGTATAAGAACGTAATAAAATGTATGTTAATATGTAAAACATATGAAAACAGACGCAAAACGTCTAAAATAGATGAAAACGGCTAGAAACGGACGAAAACGGTCAAAAACTTATACAAACGGACTAAAACATGAAAAACCAGCGACAAAGTTTAAACACGGACGAAAACGTGTAAACAAAAACAAAAACGTATAAAAACTTATTAAAAAAGACAAAGTCATACGAAAACGGTGGAAAAAGTATGAAAACGGACGAAAACGTGTAAACAAAAACAAAAACGTATAAAAACTTATTAAAAAGGACAAAGTCGTACGAAAACGGTGGAAAAAGTATGAAAACAGACGCAAACGTGTAAAAACGTATGAAAATGTGTAAAAGTGTAAAAACGTACAAAAACGGACGAAAACATGTGAAAAGAGACTAAAACGTGTAAAAACGTACAAAATCGGAAGAAAACATGTACACAACTAAGAAGACGTATGAACACGGACGAAAACATATAGGACAGACTAAAACGCACGAAAACGCACAAGGGTTGTGTTACCGTGCCCAACGTATATAACGCAACCCTAAACACAGTTTCACACAATGTTTTGAGTAAGACACATGAGTTAATGATTTTATGTCATCCTGAAATGTCAAAATTAACGTGCCCACCTTTAATAACTTTAATACAATTCATATAACCTTCACACTATAATATGGGTCAAAAGCATTGGGTTATAGTTGCTTAGAGTTTCATTTTACGACATGATTCAATCAATAGTATATATAAAATTATATCTGAAACCATGTTACGGTTTTGGAAATTCAAACATGTTACGGTTTTGGAAATTCGCGTTCGGTTTAGGAAATTCAAACATTCAATCAATAGTATATATAAAATTATAGTCACACATGTTACGGTTTTGGAAATTCGTGTTCGGTTCGTGATCGGGTGATAAAGAATAATGAAAGATATTTGGATTTTGTGAATAAATTGATGAAACATACACTAAAAACAAAAAAAGAGCAAGGTTAGATCAAGTGGTTAACACTCTTGCCTCTGGAGAAAGAGGTCAAGGGTTCGATCCTTACCCCTTGCAAGGCCGGAGGTTCTTTTCTACCTTTGGTAGAAAAGAAAGCAGCCTCTCAAGGGTTCGATCCTTACCCCTTGCAAGGCCGGAGGTTCTTTTCTACCTTTGGTAGAAAAGAAAGCAGCCTCTCAAGGGTTCGATCCTCACCCCTTGCAAGGCCGGAGGTCCTTTTCAACCTTTGGTAGAACCGGAAGCAGCCTCTCTACCTTAGGTAGGGGTAAGGCTGTCTACGTCTCAACCTCCCACATACACTGTGGAAGACGATATTGGGACCCATAACCCGTGGAAGACGGTACTGGGAGTTAGTTTATTTTTTTATTTTTTTATTTTTTTAAACTAAAAACAACTAAATAAGCAAATAAATCAACTAACAAAAGTCGAAATAACGTAAAATGCACTTAATCCTAAAAATACCAAATATTGTAAATTTAAGCATAAAATTTAAAATTATTTTTTAAAAGTCCTAAATACTTAAACATATATATATATATATATATATATATATATATATATATATATATATATATATATATATATATATATTTTAAATTATACTTTTCTGAATTTTATTTTATTTATTATGAATAAAAAACCTTTTTAAACTAATTAAATGAAAAAAATCATTAAATCATAAGAGAAAAAACATTTTTAAACTAATATGAAAAATTTTCAAAAATTTAAGCAAATTTAAAATTCCCCCCACAAATTAAATTTATTCCCCCCAAAGTTTGCATCAAGGCATTTCAAACTAATTGCAAAAATTAACTCCTCCTCCTCATCCTCCTGTACCGCCACACCTCCCTCTCATCTCACTACAAATCCCGTCACCACCACAACTCTCCCGTCATAGACCCACCAGTCCGTCACCACTGGTAAGTATTGTTATCTTCCTTTTGTACACATCGTTCTAACACATAAAATAACCCTGTTAAGCCTATTATAATTGAACATTTGTTTCGAGATATCCTCTTGTAAATTATGTCAGTTTCTTGTTAAATTTAGATAGTTAATTGGTTAAAAAATTTAAGAAACCTTGTTAAGCCTGTTACCACATGAACATGGAACCATAATTTAGCTAGTTAATTTCTAATTTTTCCTTGACCCAAACATCCCTTTAGGAACTGTTTCATTAGACTTTATTCAATTCTTAGCATAATTCAATATGACATTTAATCTTTGAGCTATCCTCATTACTTGGAATGTCTTTTTTAACTTTTAAGATCATCAATTGAAGTTTGATGTTGTCTTGTATAATCTTCAATAACTTGGACTGTCTTTTTAACATGCCTGCAGGGACTACATTTATAAACATTGCTGCTCGGATAAGTGGGACACATTTATAAACATGGACAAGTCTTGGATAGGAACTAATAGGACCAACAAATCTTATGTTGATGGAGTAGCAGCGTTTATTGATTATGCAGTACACAACTTGCGGAAGATGGGGAACATCGACCCACGAGTTAAGAAAAATGATCTTTCAATGCCATGTCCGTGTACAGATTGTTTAAACCACATAGAGCATCAAGTGGAGAAAGTGCAGTTCCATTTATTCAGCAATGGGTTTGATCTAAGCTACCTAAACTGGACTAAACATGGAGAGAAGGATGAGTCATCAATAAGTACCGAAACACCTGTTAACGCTACAACAGAGTTTGTTGACGACACGGATTTTGCTTCAGATATTCCAACAGATGCCCCAGCAACAGTAGAAATGGTTAATGCTACAAAAGATAATTTTGATGAGGATGATCTTGTCAAGTTTCAACAATTATTATTAGACGCAGAGAAGCCTCTTTACGTAGGATGTCCTGACTTCACAAAGATGTCCGCAATAGTTAAACTACTCAACTTGAAGGGTAAGTACGGATGTTCTGATAAGTTCTTTACTGAATTACTAGGATTGTTAAAGAAGATGCTGCCTGCTGGTAACGAAATGGTGGAAAAAACTTATCAATCCAAAAAATATTTGAAATTGATGGGATCAGGATACAAAAAGATACATGTATGTATCAACAACTGCCTTCTTTACTGGAAGGGTGACAAGGATTTGACTGCGTGTCGAACTTGTGGGATATCAAGATGGAAGGTGGATAATAAGACTAAGAAAGTGTACGAAAATATTCCAGCAAAGGTAATGT
Organism: Chrysanthemum seticuspe; assembly: GCA_019973895.1. Taxonomy (NCBI): domain Eukaryota; kingdom Viridiplantae; phylum Streptophyta; class Magnoliopsida; order Asterales; family Asteraceae; genus Chrysanthemum; species Chrysanthemum seticuspe. The sequence continues at coordinate 58,018,607 of BPTQ01000001.1, read as the reverse complement.
GGTACTTTCCAATTATACCAAGACTGCAACGACTATTTAAGCTAGAAAGTATTTCAGAGGATTTAAGATGGCACGCGACACGGAGGATAACCGATGGTGTGTTACGTCACCCCGCAGATTCAAAGGCATGGCGTACCATAGATGAAAAATTCCCCGAAATTGCTGAAGATCCAAGAAATCTACGGCTAGGAATATCGGCTGATGGGGTTGACGTCAACTCAGGAAATAGGCATCACAGTGTATGGCCATTTTTAACGGTCATATACAACCTTCCTCCATGGTTGTGTATGAAAAGAAAGTTTATCATGCTTTCGGTATTAATATCGGGATACCCGGGAAATGATATCGATGTTTTTTTAGAACCGTTTGTTGATGATCTGCAAACCTTATTCGATACAGGGGTTGATACATATGATGCATCCACAAAAGATAACTTTAATCTACGTGCCGTTGTGTTATGGACAATAAATGATTACCCTGCACTTGGTACATTATGTGGCTGCCCGTACAGTGGATTCAAAGGTTGTGTAGTATGTGGGAAAGATACAAACTGTGTTAGACTTTCTGCCTCATCCAAGCAAAGTTATGTTGGTCACAGACGATATCTACCATATGACCATCCGTTCAGAAGGCAAAGGAAGGCATTTAATGGACAACAAGAATTTCTCCCGGCTCCAAACCCAATGACCGGGGAACAAATATACAACGAGGTACAACATATTGAAAATAAGTGGGGAAAAGGAAAACGAACAAACAATAATGCATCAGAAAACCAAGAAGATACGAGAGGTAGAGGTGGGAAGATTCAAAAGCAGAAAAGAAACATAACAGAAGTAGAGGGTAGTTCAAGCCAAGTAAACGGACAAAACGGTGCGTATTGGAAGAAATTCAACATTTGGTATCGAAAACTTAGGTATTGGAGGCATAATTCTGTTCCACATTGTATTGATTTTATGCATGTAGAAAAGAATGTTGCTGAGAGTCTCGTCGGAACTTTGCTACATGTTCCAGGAAAGACGAAAGATGGACTGAATGCTCGATTGGATCTGGCTGTATTGGGGGTAAAACAAGAGTTGTTTGCTATGCAAGAACAAGACAAAACAACACTACCTCCAGCAGGTTACACATTAACGAATGCTGAAAAAGATATTTTTTTTGTGAAACTTTACACAACATCAGGGTACCACAAGGCTATTGTTCAAATTTCTCTTATTTGGTCAGCCTAAAGGATAGGAAGCTCATTGGCCTAAAATCGCATGACTATCACATGCTAATGCAAGAGTTTCTGCCAATTGCAATACGTTCAATCATGCACCCACCCACACGATATGCTATTATCAGGTTTTGCTTTTTCTTTAAATCAATATGTTGCAAAGAAATAATATTGCAAGAACTAGATAATATGCAAGCAGAACTGGTAGTGACACTGTGCCTACTCGAGAAGTTCTTTCCTTCATCATTCTTTGATATTATGATACATTTGACTGTGCACCTAACTAGGGAGGTAAAATTATGCGGTCCCATATGCTTTCGGTGGATGTATCCATTCGAAAGATGTATGAAGGTTATTAAAGGACATGTGCGGAACAGAAATAGACCAGAAGGATGCATTGCTGAGGAGACTATTGCAGAAGAAACAATAGAGTTTTTTAGCGAATATCATAAATCCATGAAAACTATTGGTATCCCACCTGATAAACATGAAACAGAGGAAAATGAGGAAGGAAAGCCATTGTCGGCCAGCAAATCAACTGAAGTTTCTGCGGAACTCTTTCAGAAAGCACATTTGTATGTAATAAATAATACAGATGAAATTGTACCGTATATCGAGTAAGTCTTACTAACACATGTCTATTTCGTTACTGAAAATTAAATGATGTATCAAATATAATAATCAAACACGTTGTTTCAGGCGACACAAGCAAGTTTTGAAAGCAGAAAACCCGGGTAAACGAATAACATTTCTGGAGAATGAGCACAACAAATCTTTTGCCAATTGGTTACGCAAAGAAGTAATTAATCTTATGTTACTCAACATACCCTTTCTAAACCTTATTTCTCAGCTCATTTTGATATGAAAATTGGTGTACTTATTGTTTTAAGCTAATATATACTTCTAATGAAATTCAGGTTGAGAGAGAGTTACAAATCGACAAAGAAAGTGTATCAGAAACTGTAAGGTGGATATCCTATGGACCACGCGCCACCGTAGTGAAATACGATGCATATCACATCAATGGGTATACTTTTTGTACGAAAGATCATGAAGGCAAAGTTTACCAGAACAGTGGGGTTAGTGTTGAGGCATTAGATATCCACATATCTAAAGAAGTTGCAACCACAAGAAAAGCATATTATTATGGGGTTTTACAGGAGATATGGGAACTAGATTACCGTTACATGCAAATTCCTCTTTTCAAATGTGACTGGGTTAATCACAAAGCTGGTGGTGTGAAACGCGATACTACTCTTGGGTATACATTGGTTGACCTGAATAGTTTAGGCCACAAGGTTGATCTGTTCATATTAGCCGCACAAGCACGACAAGTGTTTTATGTGAAAGACCAGGTAGATAAAAAATTGTCTATTGTGTTTAAGACACCTCCCAAGAATTACAAAGATAAGTATGACGAAGCCGATGAGGAATTTAGTACCGTCATTCACCAGCACAATGATAACATATTGCCACGTGTGGATCGACGTGACTTGGGTAACGAATCACGAACTAACTACTATCGAACCGACTGTGGAGGTGTTGTTATACGAAAGTCCAAGTGAACCATGTTATGGTCAAGTTGTCACACTCTACCTTTATCATATTTCACTCTTTTAAAGCATATAGACATTCGATTTTTTGTACTTTTTTTAGAATTTATGTTTATAATACAAGACTTAATATTAGGTAAATCTGTTAGGTATATTTTTTTGTTTAAGGATATGTTGAAAAGAAAGAATTCTCACAGATTGGAGATGTATGGAAGCTGTGCTAGTTGATGTGCTATAGTACAGAGTTAATTCTGGTGATGTCATTTTTAAGTCTGTTTGACCATTCTTTAGTCTGGTAGTGCAAAAAATAAAAAACGATTTTTACTGTTTAAATAGTACCGTTACCTAATTTTAGATGGTCAGAAGTATTTATATGGATAATTTTTATTTTTAGAAATCATATTTATCCTTTAATTACTTTATCCTAATCTTTAAAAGTTTAATTATTTTATTTCGATTAAGTCTCCTCACCAGCACTAAACCCTAATTGCCCTGCACTACCAGTAATTCAATTAACATAAAAGATGGCACAATTAAAGTTTGTACACAAGCACAATCAAGTGGGATTTCTCAAAAAGCCTGCTGAAAGCACAGGCTTCGAGCAGATAGTGGACTTTCTAAAGGGTAGTCATATCAGGTATGCCCTTACTCATAATCCAACTATCTATGATTCCCTAGTCAAACAGTTCTGGCAGACTGCTACTGCTAGAACTATTGCTGATGGGACACTAGAGTTAAATGCAACTATTGATACGTTAGAGTATTCAATCACTGAGGAATCAATCAGAAGCAAGCTTCAATTGGCTGATGCCTCAGGGATTTCAATGTTGGCAAATCATGACCTCTTTCAGGGATTGGAAAAGATTGGATATCCAACTGATGGAACATTCACTTTTTGGAAGAGTCATTTTACGCCACAATGGCGTTTCCTTGTGCATCATATTTTACATTGTATGAGCTCTAAAAGTGGTGGATGGGATCAATTTGGAAGCAATATTGCTTCTGCATTGGTCTGTCTCTCCACTGGCAGACTCTTCAATTTTTCAAAAATGATTTTTGATGCCATGGTTGCTAATTCCAAGAATAAGAAAAAGTTTTTGATGTACCCAAGATTTTTGCAAATGATCTTAAATGTTGAAACAGCAAGCAAACATCCTTACATTGCTCTCCCTTTCACTAAAAAGATATTTGGTAATATGAAAAGGGGTTTTGAAGGGGCACACAAGCCACTTTTGTCTGCTATGTTGCCTTCTGTTGCTACTGACCCTGAAGGTACATCTACATCTGTTCCATCTCCTACTGCTACATCAGAAGCTCAGGCTCAACCTACATCTGAACCTGAAAAAACATAGTTTCAACAGAGGACACCAACACCCCCACCACCTTCACCTTCAGTCCATAAGGAAGAACCACCAGTGATTCCTCAACCACAACCTCCAACACCTACTACTACAGCAGAACCCAGTTCCTTATCTATGGAAGATCTACTTCAACTGGTTCCACAACTGATTTCAAGGGTTGATGAGTTGGAGAAAAAATTGAAGAAGACCAAGAAGTCACTGGGGACTACTCACAAAAGAGTTAAGAAATTGGAGGGGAAATTCAAACAGACGGGGATAGACATTACAGACTCAGAAGGTGAGGAATCCTTCCTCAAATTAGTCCTCAAGGATTGGAAGCAGCTGAAATCTTGGTTAAGAATTTCAATCACAAGAAATCCTTTAAGAAGAGACTGGATAAAGAAGCTGCAAGTTCTAGTGGAGTGGATAAGTCTGGTGACTTTACTAACGATAAGTCTGGTGGTGCTGAAATTAAATCTGCTTTTGATGAAGATTTTAATACTGGCTTTGATGCTGAAGTTAATACAAGTACTGAACATATTAATCCTGGTAGTGATCCAGGTAGTACTGGTGAGGAGTTTGTGCATAGGGAAGGCAAAGGAATAGTGCAAGAATCTTCTAAGCCAGTGAAGACCAAAAAGCAACTCGCAGAAGAGGAAGCTAGCTTTGCTGAGATTGCTAGGATTCAAGCAGAGGATGCGGCTGAAGAAGCTAAACGTGCAGAACAAACAAGGGATGATGAGCTGATTGCCAAAACTCTGCAGGAGGAACCACAATTAACTGAAGAAAAAATGAAAAGGAAAGATGAAGTTCTGGAATCTGCCAAATTCTACACTGATGAAGAATGGGATACTATAAATGCAAGATTATTAGTAAACAGAGATATCCTTCCTGATATTGGCGGAGAAGACTATGCAAGTAAATTGGTTGAGATTATTAATAAGAAGAAGAGGCTTCTCAGAGAGCAGAGACAAAGAGAAAGGATGAACAGACCCTTGACCAAAGCTAAGCAAAGGGATTATATGATCCACTATGTCAAAAGTCAAGGGAATCCTACCTGGAAGTTGAGCCAGTTAAGGAAATTGAAGAATGATGAACTAAAAGCAGAATTTGAAAAAGTAATGTACCAAAATAAAAAAATTATTCCAATGGATTCAGAGTTGGAAGCTTCAACGCTTAAAAGGAAGGGTTACAATCTTCAACCAAAGGATGCTAAGAAGCACAAGATTGCAGAGACTGAAAAGGTTGCTGAAGCTGAAAAACTTGGTGATAAGCCAAAAACTGTAAAGAAAGAGGAGGAGGCTGAGGTTAAGCAACCAGTTTTGAATATGACAAGGAAGAAATCCACTGGAAAGAAAGGAGTGAAAAAGGATAAGACAAATGTTAAGAAGGAAGTGGAAGAGTACATGAAGGATAAGGTTGATGAACCGTCATCAGAAGAGTTTACCATGGGCTCCATTCCTACAGGTTCAGCACTTCCTGCTAAGATTGCAAAGGTTCAGATCATCAAAAATGGGAAAAAGGTAGTTTACCTGATAGTAAGGGAAAATCACACAGACACTATATATGTGAACTTTCCTGGTTTATTGAGTGATTTGTCCAGGGATGATTTGAAGACCATGTACCAGCTGATGATGGAGAAGCATGGTGACGAGAGACCTGAAGAGGAATATGAAAGAGTCCTTTGGGGTGACTTGAAGACCATGTTTGAGACACCAGATGCTGATGATGAAATGTGGAAGCTGGCCTGTCAAGAACAAGTGATCAGATGGAGATATTTCCACACTTGTCAGGTGCACTGTTTGGAATTAGAAACTGCAATTCTTTATATGCTTACAGAAGTGGAGTATCCACTTCCAAACAGTATTTGCAGGGCTATGCTAGAGAAGAAGCTTTTTGGTGAAAGAAAGGATGATGCATGCTATCATCTTTTGAGGTTAATTGAATCAAAAGCTCAACAGCAATAATACTGGCAGTATAACAGTTAAGTCTGGTAGTATTCGTAGTTAGTTCTGTTTATGAAAAACATAATAGTTTATTAGATTTTAGGGAAGGCATATGTACGCGTAGAGATATCTTAGGAAGAGATATCTATATCCTTCTACACGTTTTGTATACTAGGTTTTCCTAAGTGTATAAAGGAACCCTAAAGTATAGTGAAATGAACTTGTACTTAGACGAATAGAAATATTAATAAAATAAGTTTATTAGTGAAATAGTATTTGTGTTCTTCTTGCTTGTTGTTAAGATTCCGCATTAACAATCAAGTACTCGTTGTTAAAGAGTTCTTCATATATATAATTAGTTTGGATTTATCCAAGTTTATTGTGGTGTTGCACAAGTGTTAATGTGTGTGCATATCAATGTGACTATAAAAGCCATCACCTACAAACCCACATTTTCATTAACAGCACAATAAATGCAACAAACTTGACCATATGGTGTTTAAAGTGAAGAAACGTGTATTTTTTGTGACTATTGATTATCCAATGGCCACATCAAATTTATGTTTGTGTGGCCTTTTCTAACATTTAGTCGCACAAAGAATGTTTGTTTTGGGTATTTAGTCACATACAATTTATCATAAAGTGGCTAAAAGTGTTAATAAGTGTGACCATATGGTGTTTCAAGTGAAGAAATGTGTGTTTTGTGTGACTATTGATCATCCAATGGCCACTTGAATTTTATGTTTGTGTGGCCTTTTGTAACATTTAGTCACACAAAGCATGTTTGTTTTGGGTATTTAGTCACATACAATTACTCATAAAGTGGCTAAAAGTGTTAATAAGTGTGACCATATGGTGTTTCAAGTGAAGAAAGGTGTATTTTGTGTGACTATTGATCATCCAATGGCCACATGAATTTTATGTTTGTGTGGCCTTTTCTAACATTTAGTCACACAAAGCATGTTTGTTTTGGGTATTTAGTCACATACAATTAACCATAAAGTGGCTAAAAGTGTTAATAAGTGTGACCATATGGTGTTTAAAGTGAGGAAACGTGTATTTTGAGTGACTAATCATCATCCAATGGCCACATATTATGTTACGTGACCATATGTACTAGATTTTGGCTACACTTGAATAATATGTGTGACAAAACGTTTAGTGTGACCATATATGGCATTTGGTCACGGTGTTAGTAGCAAATGTGACTTTATAGATTAGCTTTCGGCAAGCTAACACAAACTAAACTTTAAACACACATATTAACTTACGTGAACATATGTACTGGATTTTGGCTACACTTAACGAATGTGTGACAAAACATTTAGTGTGACCATATATGGCTTTTGGTCACAGTGTTCAAGTGTGTGACACATATTTGTCACTGTTTATATGTATATCGTGACTAATGCTTCAACCTTACTTTTCATTTGTTACTTGTTCCAATTTTAGATGTGGCTAAAGAGTTGGCAAAACATATCAGTCACCCTTAAATAATGTGTGACAAAACTTGACTCTATGATTTATACACACAAAAAATTACTTCATGTGACTAACGCATCAAGGTTACTTGTATTTGTCACGCGTTCCAAATTCATATGTGGCTAAATGATCTGAAACAAAATCACCAGATACCTTTAGCCACACAACGTTCAATTGTGTGGCGATACAGTTCTAATGGTCACACAATTAAAATTTTCATGTGTGACTAATTAGTACATGTTGTCAATTTTCGTACCTTCAGCCACACAAATATGCGAATGTGTGGCTGTTCCATTTCGACCATGCGTGACCAAATCCCGTTTTTGTACTAGTGCATGCCACTTGTGTAGTGTGTTGTGTGAGTTGCTCAAATGATAATTCCAATGCTAATTTTAGATTGTGTATGATTCGCCTTTGGTTTTAACTTCCTTTCATGTCTTCTTCAAAATAACATGCTACACTCATAAGTTTCTGCATGCTAATCACGTTTAATTGGCCACTTCCTGATCTCCATATTCACTCATAAGTTACAAAGACAACATAGATCTGAATGTCACCATTGAGATCTGAATGGCTGACATCACATCCTCTGAGGTTCATGACGCATCTGCACAAAATGTCACTGACTGATGAAGAGTTAGTTCCTCGTGCTGAATGGGTACCAATTGCTAAGAGCAACTGCTTCTTAGATGTTGACAGAGGGCAACATAACCCTACTTACCGTCTAGCTGTCGATATCTTGAAGGACACCAATTTCTTTAATGCTCTAACCAAGCGGTGTCCTATTCCATCCATCTACCTTCAGCAATTCTGGAAAACTGTCACTTGGGAAAAGATTTCTGCTTCATACTCGTGTATGCTTGAAGACAAGTGGTATAACATCTCTGTTGAAACCCTCAGGGATGCTCTTCAAATCACACCAAGAAACCCCTCAAACAAATTCATCTCCCCACCTTCTATTCATGACATTTTAACCTTTGTCGACGAGTTGGGGTACCCAGAGAAAATATCCAAGATCTCTTCACTCATCAATGCAGAAATATTTCAACCATGGAGATCAATTGTCACAATCCTCAACCTGTGCCTAACCGGTAAAACTTCAGGGACAGACCGAGTTCGAGCTCCCATTATGCAGATACTGTGGGGAATTGTCAAAAGAAAAAATGTTGACTTTGCTGAACTTATCTGGGAAGAATTTACCTTGTCCTTGGATACTTTTATCTCTGACAGAATCAATTCTGAGAATAAAGTCAAAGGAAGAAAAAGTCTTGGTAAAAGAGTGATTCCCAGCATCAGATTTTCAAAACTAATTATCCATCATTTGCTACAGACACACCTAATCAACCCACGTAGCGAATCTGCCAAGCATGAAGCCAGTGATGAATACGTTCTTGGCAACCTTAAATATAGTGCCAAAGGTCATGATGGGGAGATTTTTGGTATGCCAGTTCCTGAAACTCTGCTTAGTGATAGAATAAAGAATGCAGATTACTTCAAGAGTTATGTAAAGAAAGCATCCGCCAATACAGTTGAGATCGCTAAGCACTCTTCCAAATCTAAGCAATCTCAAACCTCATACTCAAGCCTTCCTAAGAAAAACAAAAGGCCTGGCAGCTCTACCTCTAATGTCTCTCCATCACAACAGCTAAAGAGAAGAAAAAGAGACGCTGGTAAGGGAAATAATGAAGGATCAAAGGCTACCGGAAGAGTAACAGGATTAATTGATGATGACGATGCTGTACTTCAACAAGGAATTCAGCAAAGCCTTGACAGCCTTAATGAGTCTCAGAGACCACCAGTGGGAGGTATCACATTAAGAGAACCTGAGTCAACATCTCATCATATCAACCCTGTTACACAAGACAAAGGTAAAGGAGTTGCAGGAGGAGAAGCAGAACAAGCCGCACACATGCTACTGAATATTTCTTCCCCACCTTCCAAAACAACAACCCGGTTTATTCTCAAGAAAAGAGATGTCGTATCTTCATCTACACCAGTGCAAACTGAAAGGGACGCTGATGAGGAAGAAAGATCAGTTGAATCTCCTGCGTCCTATGAAGCACAAGAAGAAGATCAGGAGACTCCTTTTTCTACAGAGACACCAGTCTTTAAATCAGTGAGTGATACAGTTGATCCACAGAGGAACGTCGAGATTGGATCTGAAATGCTCAAGCATATTGAAGAAACAAACATGTCAACTGGATCACTTTCTTCACTCAAAAATCTGGATACAGACCTTACTTACGGTGACCAATTCTTGAAAGACGGTCCCTCTGACATTGAATCCGATAAGCAAACGAATGAAAAAGAAGAAGTTCAGTCCATGTTCTCGGTCACTATTCAACAAGATACTTCTTCGATTCCTCTGATGTCTGCACCAATTGACTCTACTGCTGGGTCATCACCGTTAATCACACCTACACTCGAACCTGCTATTATAACTGCACTTCCACAACCCAATCCTTCTACTGAATCAAATCAAGTTGTCTCGGTCAGTGATCAGGCCACCCCACCTGTTTCACCGCCTCGTGCATCACCAACTCCTACTAGAACAACTGAGGAACTGCTTGAAAAAGCTATGTCACGCATTGCAACTATTGAGAGACACTTGCCTATTGCTGTCAATAACCTTGATAGTCGTGTCATGAAGCTGGAGAATCTAAATCTTAATGAAATTGTAACAGAAGCAATTGAAGCTGATATTAAAGATGCGGTTGAATGGGCAATGAAGGCTCCTCTGCTACAACGTTTCAAAGATTTGCCAATCTCTGACATGAGATCAGTTCTCTCTGAGAAAATGTATGATGAAGGTGAGGACAAGCATAATATACACAAGAAGCTATATGAGGCACTCGATGAATCCATGAAGTATGACGATTATGAGCGGTTTGTTGCTGATGATCGTGAAAAGAAGGCAAAGAAGAAAAGAAGGGTTGTTCCAATGGACTCAAAAGATATGACAGGAGGTCCCAAGCCACCACCACCACCTCCTACAGGGGGTGCTGGCACATCTGGGGTTGGGGGATCCTCTGGAACTATCAGTCCTCACAATGTAACCCCATCATCACCACCTCCAACCACTCAGAAACAATCAAGCACCTCAAGTGGTAAAAAACATCACAATATGACTACCGAAAGACCATCTGTCAATTACAAGTTTACACCTACCATCCCTACTATTCCAGAAGAACAAATAATAAATGAAGAATCCTTCGTTGCTCAGGAGTTAGAATCTGATGATGATGAAACTTCCACCAAGCACATTCCCAATGCTGCAGTCGAAGAAGATTGGTTAGAATCTTATCTTGATGGAAAAAGAGTCAAAACATCTAGAGTTACTCCTTCTAAGGATGATATTCAAAGTTGGCATACCCAAGATAAACCTCAAACTCCTGAACCTTCATGGTGTATTCCCGAATCTGATTCAACAAATCCAGCAAACAATTGGGCAACCACTATTGCATCCAACTACGAAGCACCAGCAGAAGACTCTCTTCTACATTTCACAGGAGATATGGGAAGCTTCATAAAGTGGTTTTGTGAAAAGAAGGAAATTTCATCTATCACTCCCAAAGATCTTGAAGGCCCAGCATATGAAATAGTGAAAGTTTTTCACTCTGATGCTCATCAGCTTCAATATCAGATGGAGGAATGCTACAGAATGCTGAATGATCAAGTTAGTGAGCAGATCAACAGGTTTGATGTGAACAACCCTCTTCCTCTTGGCGGAGAACCTGGATACATAACCATTCAGTCAGAATTCTTCTTCAACCACGATCTGGACTATCTACATGGCTGCACTTCTGAGAAAAGACCAGCTTTATCTATTTCGAAGATGAAAGCTGCTACTTACAATGATCAAGGTCTCGAACAGTTGGTTCCAGATCAATTATGGGCAGACAAAGAGAAACAGTATGACATTGCCGCATCATATGGTGTCTCTCATTGGTGGTTCAAGAAGAAACAATTCTACATCGAAAGACACAGTGCTAACAAGAGTCGCAGAGCTATTCGATCCAGGCTGCGTATCCTAAGTGTCATCAGAATTGAAATCTTCCCAATCTACGGTTATGAATACCTGAAGAAGATTGTCCTTCGAAGAGCAGACTCAAAAGAGTACATTATAGAAGAAAATGACTTCAAACATCTGATGCCTAATGACTTTGAAGACCTCTATCTTCTGAATCTTCAAGGACACCTTAACCATCTGCCTGCTCGCGAGAAGAAGGCTCTCTCAGCTGCCATCAATCTCTGGATTAGAGGCTTGGTCATTCGCCTAAGAGTTGAGGACCTTCAATTGGGAATCGAAAGTTATCAGACTCAATTCAATCTCACAAGACCACAATGGGAAGTCAAAGGACACGAATTTCGTCATGAATATATTGTTATCGACACTCCTAGAGCTTTCATCTTCACGGACAGATACGGAACTCGAATGTTAATGAGATTGTGTGAGCTATATAAATTTAGTGATGGCACACTCAAGATGGTCGAAGAGGAATTAGACTCTAGAGTGAAAGATATCAAGATTGATTTGAAACCACGAAACAAGACGATATACTAGACTGACGAGGATGTGAAGAGGTGTGAAAGTTTCATTGCTGCCATCAGACGATGATTGAAGACTAGGATGATCTATCGCAGTCTTGAAAGCTTTGTGGGTGGTAGAATTCGTGCTGGACACTATAAGCTGCTTCAAAGAACTGAATGAAGACATCTGTCGGAAGTAGTTTATGTAAAGTTAATTGATGTGTAATAAGTGGTGTAATTACTATTAAACAACTATAATGTATGTAATAGTGCTAGGTTGTGTCTTGTGGTTTCTCCCTACTCTTAAAAGGGGAACCTCAGTCCTGTCCACCTCAATCGTATTAAACTGGTCACATTTTTCTCCAACAAATATTTTGTCTCATATATATTTAAATCACTTGAGATCCAAAATCTCAAAGGATTTGAAATTTTTGATCGGGGGAGAAAATGTGATATAAATATGAATGATGTTAAAAAAAATGACCAATTTTTGTGCATACTGCTCTCTAATATGTGCTAAACAATTTTTGAATCTCGACGCACATATTGAGGGGGAGCAAAATCATGAAAACCTCATCCTTCCCCAAAATGCTTTAACCACTTGTTTCTACTAGGGAAGTGATGTTGATATTTTTTAGAAAATGGTAATCAAAGAAGTTAATACTTCCTCTTGCCTCCGTGTGCAAAACTATTTCAAACATTTGATGCACATGTTGAGGGGGAGCACTTGTTCTAAAATTATCAAAAACAATTCAGGTACAAAATGCTTTGATAATATATCACAAGTATCTGGATTGATTTTCAAATGGTTTTCAATTGGTTCCAATGGCAGATGAACAATACCAAATTGACCGACCAACTTTACTTTATGTACGGTGATATAAGGATGATAAGGTTAGGTATGTGTTCCCATGATCCGCCAGAACCGGAGGGATCTACCCAGGGACTATCCACTAGTTAATGTAGAGTCCTTAGGTATGATGATAAAAGGAGAAAAATGAGATATGGGAAGAGTGCGGACTAAGACTGAGCTAGTACTGGAATAAACCCAACAAGGTTCTAGCTATGAAGTCTTGGTAAGCACTGAAGGGGTTGAAGAATTAAAAAGAATTGAATGAGAAAAGGGTAAAAACAAATAGCCCTCCATTTATTCAACCTTAGGGCAGAAACCGGGTTCAATTCATATGCTACTGATGGTAACATCGGTATTGAAGACAAGACATCATGGACCCAGTGACGCACTGCACTTCAACTTTCCAAACCACTCAAGTTCCTCTTAAAAGGGCTTGTTTCATTCTCACGGGGAACCGACATTATCTATCGACTTTCTCTTAGAGATTGTTGATATTGAAGAAGGAGACCCTCTCCCTAGTCTCCGGCACAGGATCCAAATATGCACATATTGAGTCTAGAGCCACGAGATCATCAATAAATCTCATTAGGACACTTTCAATGAAGACTCTCTGTTTCACACAATGTGGAAAGAGAGATTATATCTTGAGTCCTACGCATTATCCTTGTGGTATTGCTAGAACATCTGAGTGATGTGTTTACATATTCACAATGAAGATGGAAAGCCTTCTGGAGCCAACATCAAACAAGCTCCTGGTAGGTGGCATGTGAGATCTATTATATAGATTAACCATGTGACAACTGAACAGAAACAATGGGGCGATTCAATCTTTTGAATCAATCCTGGTTCAGGTTATGGATTGACGGATACCTTTGAAAACCCAGTCTTTGTGCTTAATAACTTTTTTCTTTAGCACATCGACCGTGTACTAATTTTTCAAACCAAAAGGTGTTTTTATGATTGATAATTGATTTTCAATAAAACCTTCGTTGTATTGCAAAAAAAAAATTCTATTGAGCAATACACGATTGTTTTTTCAAATCTCTTTTCATCAATCAGTGGACTTAAATTCGCTGGTTCACTCACTCCGTGTTGTCTTCTTTGAGACGTTCCGTTTTGAGAACAACTAGAGCAGCTGCGAAACCCTGTCAAGGAAATTCTTCGGAATTATACCTGATCACAGGCAGTACATGTACTGATCAACGGGGAACCGTGGGCCGTGTACCTCAATTCAACTAAAGTGGTCAAAGACATTTTTGTATGCTTTATTGCTAACTGTTGTATGCAGGTACGCCCGACGTTTGCAGCTGATCAGAATGAAGCGGTCAATCCATAGCCGCATGCTCACACGATACATTCATCTCTCAAGAATTCATGATAAGTACATCAATGACTCTGATATTTTCACTCCATGCTTCTGCTACACTGCTGCCAATATCATGAATCAACGAAAGCTTCCGTTACTCTGATGAGAAGATATCATGATCCAGAATGTGAGCATGTCGGTCCAAAAGTCACAACGTCACATGAAGGCAACACAACTATGGATGATCCAGAGAGATTTACTATGACTGATGATCTCAATGAAAGCTCGAAGTTCATCAATGATGTGGTTCAGTTAAAGGCCTCCACTAATAGTACAAATCAATGCAGACTTTGAAGTTGCACTACTAAAGCACAAAGATTGCGGATTTGAAGAATTTAAGTCTACGAGCTCAAGAACATAGTCAAGAATAGAATGCTAGGATACAAAATGTAAATCATGGGGTGACCTCCCTTAGGGGGAGATTGTTAGGAATTAGAAAATTCTATAGTGAAGAGTCGGTCACCCCACTTATTATCTAGCATATGTTAGCTCGTAGACATATCGTTAGTTACGTTATTTGTTAGTTTATTAGTCAGTTATTAGCATAGTTTTAGCGTAGTGCAACACCGTGGAGGAAGGACGGGTCTTTACCCACTGTATGCCTGATCCACAGGCCGTCAGAGGTCGTTAAGTTTGTAACCTATAAATACCCTCTACCTTGCAAGGTAGAGGGTTGGATGTTCACTTGGAATCTAACCTTCCATGAGTTTTCTCTTACTAGAACATTTCCCTTTCTCTCTCTAAAACTTATATACTCCAATATTGATTATGATGTTAATGTGAATATGAAATCCAATATCTTACAAGTATTCTCAGAAGGAATATGCTAAGCTATATCTACTGTTGTCTCTTCAGCAGAAACTGGAGCATTATCAGGAGCATCAACAGTCTTTAATCTCTTAGGGTCAGATCCTTCTAAAAGAGATGAAGAACGTTTCAATCTGGAAAAAGGATGAATACCATCTTTCTCCAACCTTGTGAGAATTTTGTTATACTCTATGACCAACTTATCATCTGGCAGAGATTTCACAAAAGCCATAGACCAGCCAGTGTTGTAGACAGCAGAACTCGTATTCTTCACAAATTCCCTCATATGTTTCCTCTGTTCAGCTTAAGAAAGAGGTCTTACCTGTTTTGCTTTAGCATTGCACTCTGCATCTGCTTTCTTTCTCTGTCTAACCAAAGCAAGTATATCATCAACATAGTTCTCAGAATCAAAAGCGCCACCAAATATAGATTGGGCAAGAGATGGATTGGTAGCGACATCACCCGCCAGTTGATTCCAAGTGTCATTTGTAAATCGTAGAGCAAGATCATCAAGCTCTTTCATTCTCTGAGGTGTGACATCAGGAACTTTGTGAGCCTGACTTCGAAACTCCGCATCATAAGCAGCCTGAGTCTGTGCAGCCACTTTCGTATCACGTTGTGAAATCTCATGAAGTCTCAGTAGTCTAGCATGTTCAGCCTTATAACATCTGAATCCATATCCTCATCTATTATTTTAGCCTTTCCCGTATCTACCTGAGGAGCAGACATGGGTTCAACCTCAACAGAAGCAACCTTAGGATCAGAGGAAATGGGAGTATCAGCAGCATTAGAAAGAGGCTTAGGTTCAGAAATCTGATCAGCAGAAGTGGGTTCAGAAGGAAACTTCACAGGATCAAAAGACACATTTAAATCAGCAGCAATAGATTAATCCGGAGGAACCACAGTACTATCAGCAGCAACAAACTGAGATGCTTATACTTCAGTATCCAGATTGAACTTTCTTGTAGTCCTTTTCCTTTTAAAAACCTGGACCTCTGGATCCTTCTGTGGTGCAGTAGTGCCCAAAGAAATAGAAGCCAAGATATGAAGTGCTTCCAGGTCAATTTGAGTCCTCTCAGTTTCTTGATCCCCTTCTGAATTAGAGAAAAAAAACATTGCTTCTCCTTTTGTTCAGCCGAATCTCTAAGTCATTTACCCTTTTTAACAGCTTTACAATAGCACCACCGAGAGTCTGCTTTGTTTCCTTAAGCTCATTTCTTGTTTCTGTGAGCTGAGCCTCCAAATCATCAACCTTCTTAGAATATCTGTTAAGCAAGCTAGACATGTTCATTAGTATAGGGAGCTTCATTGGTCCTGGGAGGAGACACATAAAAATCATCCCCAAAGAAGGTGTCATCCTCAAAATTATGCCTAGGAGGACTAGAAGGTTGGACAAATGGTTGGTCAACATTCTCCTCAGTCTCAATAGGAGTTAGACCTTGTGGATCAGGGGCAATGACAGGCTCCTCAGGAGCAACAACCCTTGGTGATGGTGGGACAACCGGTGGAGGAGATGGGGGTTGCTGGTCATCAATGGCAACTGATGCAGAGGCACTAGCAGCATTGGGGTCTGGTGACATAGGACCACCAGAAGCCTTATCAATGAAAGGCTCTAGGCCACCAGCAGCTACTTTGCCACGAGGGAACATAGAAGGTAACAGGGGTCTGTGTTCTCCAGCAAATTTTTTTTTTCATTGTTGCAAGCAGTTTAGCAGTTAATTTATTAATAACCCTTGGAGTTTGATCAGAGGTTTCAATGCCTAATATCATCTGTAGAAATCTAGGATACATCAAAAATTTATGTTTAGTATCCTTTATATTCTTAAGCATTTCCTCAAAAATATATCTTGAAAAATTATAATTTCTACCATGGGCCAAACAGATTATAGCATTTGCAATTGAACTGGAAAACTGATCCCAACCCCCAGATTTAGGACTAAGACACTGAAGAAGGGTATGGACAAGAAATCTCCACTTAGGACAAAATTTATTTTTATACCAAATGAATTTCTCATCAGTGGGATACCCTATGCTGGCTAAACCAGTGATTATCTCATCTCTATTGTTCTCAAAGAGACCACCTTCATCATCAAATTGTAACTGAGTCCTAATGATCGAATCAGTTATCACACACTCTTCTCCATCTATGGTAGCCACAATCTCCTTGGTTTGACCATTTGGAGATCGCTCATGAGCAGTGGCCCAAAATTGCCTGACTAAAGAGTCATAAACAACTGACGGAGAGAAAGTTAGAGCATACCTGATCTTAGAGCGCAGAAGGAAATCAATCATTGAATCATACAAATCACTCCCTTTGGCTTGTTCCAAGAATGCAACTTTATTGTGATCTCTTTTGTAATTAAGTGTAGCCATTGATGCAGATGAGTTTGATTCAAATTGAGTGGGAATTGAAAAATTAGGTCGTGGGATTATACTGATTGACTATTTAAAGTTGTTACAAAAAATAGCCGTTTAAATTGGCAACAAACTCGGAATGAATCTTTGACCAATTTTGACTTTAATTAAATCCCAAGATAAATTCCGAAAATATCAATACCAGCAGCAATAAAAAGTCACTCAGCAGAAACCATTTAGTCAACCAGTAGGAATGAATGAATGTTTGACCACTGTTTCCATATCAATGCTACCAGCAGAAACCATTGCCCCCTCAACAGAAATAATCACGTTACCAACAGGAATGGAGAAAAGATAACCCTTTCTGTAGATGACAGTGTCTCAACAGTCTCCATACTTAACCTGTATATATCCAAATACTAACCAATTAATTACAGCCATAAAATTCTACCTACCAAAGATTCCATATTTACTGTCTATATAACCAACCCCTTGCCTCATCAAACACACATACAAACCAAATAACCAAAGTCAATTTCCTATCAAAACACCATGAATAACTCTCCCAATCATCCCATTGAGATATCTTTAGACTCTTCTGAGAGTGAGCCATCCCATGATGGATGGTTAAACTATTTTCCTCGTGGTTACTCCAGTGTGACATACATGTCCAGAGACCCTCCTCTCAAATCACCATTTGCTTACACTTCTTCAGAGGAGGATCTGCCCAATCCTCCTCCCCATGTGGATTTTGAAGTAAACAGCTCTGAGCTTAATGCCATGAATGCAGATACTGGTGAGGAGAACGGTGCATCTTCCAGGCCAATCAATGTTGCTCCTCTTGCTGCTGTGCCACCACCTTTAGTGCCAGTTGCAAGCCCTTCAGCTCCAAGACCAGAACCCTCCACCTCAAACCTTGAGAAGAGAGCTACAGTTCTTGGTATAGCTGCAAAGCCAGTGTGGTCATTTATTGACAGGTGGGGAAAGGAGCATCAGAGGATTCCAGAGTAGGGAAAGAGGAGGCCTGAGTAGGTGCCTGGAAGTTAGAAGCTGGAGTCTGAAGTAGTCTTGTGTGAAGCTTGTTAGGGTGGAGTCTTGATGTGATCAGCAGCAATGTTTAGAAAGTCTTGTAATGTTAAACTGCATCTAAGAATGCAGTTTGTTTATGAATAAAATACTTTTGTAGTTTAATATTTTGCTATCTTTTGCCACTGATTGTGTGTTTGAAACTAGATCTGCAAGATGGTTAGTAGAACACAGAACAAAACAAAGATATATACAAATATATACATATACACAAAAATATCCAAAAATATACAACATAAATCCTCCCCTTAACATAAATCCTCCCCTTAAACCAGAAACCTCCCCTTAGGCATAATCCTCCCCTCAAACACAACAATCAGGGGTTGATCATGCCTATATGGACAATCAAAAATTGAAACCTTGGACCATCAAAAGCTTTAGTCAACAAATCAGCTACATTTTCATCTGTATGAATTTTAACCACTTGAATAAGGTGTTTTTCATTAGCATCTCTAATAAAGTGGTGTCGAATTTTTATGTGCTTAGTTCTTTGATGAAAAACAGGATTTTTAACAATGCAAATTGTACTTTGGTTGTCTATATGGATCTTAGTGTTCATAAAATTAAACCCATAGTCCAATAACTGATTTTGAATCCAAAGTACCTGACCACAACAACTAGCAGCAGCAACATATTCAGCCTCAGTAGAAGATGTAGCCAATATAGTCTGCTTCTTGCATTGCCAGGAGATTAATCTCCTTCCCAGAAACTGACAACCCCCAGTGGTAGATTTTCGATCAAAGTTGGCACCAACATAATCAGTATCACTATATGCTTCCAGCTCAAATGAAGACTCTCTAGGATACCAAAGACCCAACTTAGGTTGACCTTTGAGATACTTAAAAATCTTCTTGATTGCAGTCAAATGGGAAGTCAATGGAGTGACCTGATGCCTGGAACAAGCACTGAATGCAAACATAATATCAGGCCTAGAAGCAGTCAAATTCATGAGTGAACCAATCATAGATCTGTAGAGGTGAACATTGACAGCCGGATCTGGTTCATTATTTGACTTAGCCTTTGGGGCTTCATAGGGAGTAGTTATAGTCCTAACTAGTTCCATATCAAACTTCTTGAGGATGTCATGCATATGCTTCTCTTGATGAATGAAAATACCATCTGATTTCTGATGCACTTAAAGGCCCAAAAATATTGTAAGTTTACCCATTGCACTCATCTCAAACTCACTTTTCATCAACTCCTCAAATTCCCTGCACCAAGCTTCTTTGGTAGAACCAAAGATAATGTCATCCACATGCACTTGAACAAGAGTGATATCCCTGGATTTCTTCTTGATAAAGAGAGTTTTATCAATAGCACCTCTCATGTAACCATGTTTCAGCAGGAATGAAGAGAGCCTAGCATGCCAAGCCCTAGGTTCCTGATGAAGGCTATAGAGTGCTTTAACCACTTTGTAGACCATATCTGGATTGTGAGGGTCTACAAATCCCTTGGCTGAGTGACATACACTTCTTCCTCAATTTTACCATATAAAAAAGCACTTTTTACATCCATCTGATATACCATGAAGCCCATGTAGGAAGCAAAAGCCAAGAAGAGTCTGATAGCTTCTACTCTAGCAACGGGAGCAAAAACTTCATCATAATCAATCCCTTCTTCTTGTCTGTGACCTTGGGCAACCAACCTTGCCTTGTTCCTCACCACAATCCCCCTTGCATCCCACTTACATTTCAGAATCCACTTTGTGCCAATAGCATACTTGCCAGGAGGCAGATGAACAAGCTCCCACACATTTTGATTTAAGAAAAGTTGCATTCCGTTTTGCATAGCAGCTACCCAATCATCATCTGCCAAAGCCTGTGCAACACTGGTAGGTTTAACTTGAGAGAGGAAACAAGCAAATAGACAATGATGATAGTCTATGTGATTGTTCCTATGTTGATCCTGAATGTAACTCAGAAATGCAGATTCACCAAAACTTGTCTTCTTCACCCTGCTTCTAGTTTGCACATATGAAGTAGGGTCACTAATTATTAGAGACTGTGGATGGACTGTGTTAATCCTTTTTGTGACATTAGGACTAACATCAACTGATGTGGCTAGATTAGTGATAGAAGGACCAAAATCATCAACATAAGAGGAAGAATCAAAAATGCATGTTCTTGACATATGATGAATGCCATCCAATTCAGAGCTTGTAATTTGTGAATTGGCTAAGTCAGATGGACTTGAAAATCTGGTGGGAGAATCATCTAAACCCAGAGTATCAACAGATGGAGTTGTGGAGAGAATAGCAGGAACAACATCACTAGCAGAAGGAACAGGAACACTACCAGCAGAATTACTATCAGCAGCAACCGACCCATTACCAGCAAAATTGACATCAACAGCTTTCTGACCAGTAGGATCAGACACATTACCAGCAGGAACAGATACATTATTAGCAGCATCAAACTTCCTGCGGGCTTCAATAGTTTCCTGCCTTAAGAGTTCCTCTGTTTCTTTGGAGAATTCATAACCATACTTTTCATCATCATCCTTTGCTGCATGCTCTTGGCGTTGAAGCTTTACAAGTTCTTCTGCATACCCTAAATCACTTGAAGCTACGTTAGAAGAATCTGTGTCCTTGGTACCTGAAAAGTGGTTAGTAGGAAAAGAAGGAACAACAATAGGTTGTTCATCACAGTCTGAATCTGACTCGTCGTCTGAGGAACCTGCAATGTTAGTTTGAGTAGCTTGTGGTTCTGCAGAAAGATTAGACTTAAAACGAGTATAACCTAGATGATCAGTTAAGTAGTCAAGATCAAAGTACCATTCTTGACCTGCTCCCTGAACATTTGGCTTGTCCTCCATAAATCTTAGATTCAGTGTCTCTTCAATCCTTTTTGTGGAGATGTTATACACCCTGTAAGATTTACTATGAGCTGAATAGCCTACTACAAAACCTTCATCAGTTTTTCCTTCAAATTTGCCCAAATGATCACTGGCATTAAGGATGGTCATATGACAACCAAAAGGCTTAAGGTAGCTTATGGTAGGAATCTTTCTAGACAATAGTTCATAAGGTGTCTTATTGTGAGGATGAGTTATCAACACCCTGTTCAAAACATAACATGCACTGTTGACTGCTTCAGTTCAGAACATGGTAGGCAACTTCAAATCAGCAAGCATAGACCTTGCTGCTTCAATAAGGGTTCTATTCTTCCTTTCAGTAACTCCATTTTGTTGTGGAGTCCTGGCATTACTATAATCCCTTTTTATCCCCTTAGAAGCACAAAGCTCGATTAATTTGACGTTCTTGAACTATGTCCCATTGTCACACCTAATGGCTTTAACCTTTTTATTCAACTGATTCTCAACCAGGGCAATAAAGTCTTGAAGAATCTGAAATGTTTCATCCTTAGTCCCCAAGAAGAATGCCCAGCAATACCTGCTATAGTCATCAGTAACTACCAAACAATGGTACTTGTGATCAATGCTTCTGATAGATGTAGGACCAAAGAGGTCCATGTGCAGAAGCTGCAAAGGCTCTGAGATAGTGCTGACAGCAGTAATGGATTTATAGGAAGCCTTGTGCTGCTTTCCCTTGTTGCAGGCCACACAATTGTGCTCATTGGTGAAGACTTTGGAAGGAAGTCCATGAACTAAACCATGTTTTGCCAGCTTGTTGATAGTTTTGAAATTGACATGAGCCATCCTTTTATGCCATTTATTAGATTCATCCAAGGATGCCTTTGCTACTAAACAAGCTAAATCTCCTTCAGGCTGAACATCATTGAGGTTGAATGTATAAAGATTATGTTTCCTAGGCACCTTTAGAGCAACTTGGCTGTCCTCAGGTATTTGGAAGTCTTTGGAAAGTACAAGACATTTAGTATCAGTGAACAGAACACAGTTTTTCTTGTCACAAATTTGGGACATAAAAAATAAATTGAAGTTTCTTAGCTGTTCCACATAATACACCTTCTCAAAATCCAGCTTGGCAGTTCTAATGGTTCCCTTCCCTGTAATCTTACCATCTCCTCCTCCAAATGTAACAGTACCTCCTTGAAGAGATACAAAATCATGCAATCAATCTCTGTTCCCTGTCATACTCCTAGAACAACCACTATCAACAATACCTAAATTTTATTTGTATGAGGATCATCCTACAAGTTAAAAGATATACAACAACATTAGTATACATGGAGACCCAAGTCATTACTGACTTGGGCATGCCTTGTGGATCATATTAGAAAAACCTGCAGATTGATGAGATCCACTATTGTTCTTAGAACCCTTCATTAAGGATGGTCTATTGTGTGTCCAAAAACAACCTGCTGAGGGCTTTACATCAGTATCCCACCTTGCCCCCCTTTTATTCAATGGGTCATTATTGACAAGCCTATATCCATTTTGAAAATAAGTACTAGTAGGTCTGATTAATGGCTTTGGAACATTTCTTCTCCAACATGATGGGCTATCGGCAGAAACTGGGTTACCAGCAGGAACTGGTCTACCAGAAGTAACTGGTCTACTAGCAGAATTGGTTCTGCCAGTCCTCACATGTGTCTTAGAGGAAACAAATGGAGGAATTTTGGTCACATCATTCCATATTGGTCTATGTCTCTGTTGATTAGTACAAACACCCATTTGTTTCTCATAAAAATCACAATCTTTGATAAGATGAAATGTACTTCCACAAACAAAACATGATTTATTCTTAAAATGCTTGTTCATAACAGGAATAGTCTTATCACAAACAAACTTATTCAAACCACAACCAAAATCAGAATTGTTTTTAACAGAATCAACAAAACAAGAAATGTTTCTAAAATAAGTTGTCTTTGAAGAAGATTCATTAACAGCAACTCTTGGAGCATGGTGAACTAGTAAAGGCTTAGGAGAGGCAGACTTGGGGGTTGAAGACTCTTCACTTGAATCACAACTGGCATAGTCTTTAGACTGGGTCTCTGAAGTCCTATCACTTGAAGAACAAGAGACAAAAGTATTAGACTCACTGCCAGCGTCAGATAAGTCATTAGAATTTTGACCATAGGTCATATGTGATTCATCTGATTTTGAGTCTGGGTTGGGTGGTCTAACAATACCATTAATTGAGGAAGGAACAAAATGCATTTCACCTTGTTTTTCAAATTTAACATGTTTTCTATATTTATCTTCCTCTTCATCAGTGACAAGATTAAAAACACTATATTCATTAGGGTCATAAACCTCATCTGGACCAATATAATCCTTGAAGCCCAACCCCATCTTAGTTTTAACAGACATAGAACTTTTCCACAATTTGTCTAGGTTTTTAGCCTGTTCTTGCCACTGTTTATGTCTAGCCACCTCTGTATCTAACTTAGCCTTTAGACCCTCTTTTTCTGCAATAACCTTTACATATTCTTTCTCATTAAATTTTAGCACATTAGTGGTGTTCTCCAAATCTCTTTCTAACACTTTAACTTTCTCTTCAAGAGCCAATTGATTTTGTCGGTACCAGGCCTTTTGTTTTTCTAATGATTTAACAGTTTTCTTATAGGCCTGGACCTGAATAAAATATTCTTTATATTGGCCATTAACATCATCAAATTCACTTTTAAGGGCATCATATTTAGCATTACAACCAAAAATACAAATTTGTACCTGAGAAGTGATGCCCATTAGTGCAAACTCATCAGCAGTATCAGCAACCAATGCAATCTAAGGATTTTCATCCTAAACTTCATCCACATGAGCATCCCAGTCAACCCTTGAGTCCAAAGACAGCAAATATTTAGGTTTCTGATCCTCAGCTTCCTTGATCTTGAATGCAGTATACCTTCTCATGTTACTTCCCTTCTTATCTGGGCATTCTCTAGCAAAGTGACCCACCTGGTTGCATTCAAAACACCTGATCTTCTTCCTGTCAAACCTGGCTGCCTCTCTTCTCTTGTAGCCGAACTTTCTTCCAGAATCCTTCTCAAACCTGTTGACTTTTACAGCAAGCATGGCCATCTACCATTTGAGGTCCATCTCCTCCAAATCCCATTTATCCACTTGTTCAAAATCTTCATAGGCCAACTGCTGTTGGTCTTCAGTCTCAGCAACAAATGAGTAAAGCACATCCTCTACCACAGTATTGGACTTTGATTTTCTTGTAGAAGAAGTGTGTGTTCTGGTTGCTGCTGATGAAGAAGTGGGACTCTCAGCATAAGAAACCATTGTTTTAGTGCTGGTAGCACTAACAAAAGCTGAGTTTGATGGAGTTAGAGAATAGGAAGAATGACCCTTGATTTCAATTTCAAGATATCTAAGCTTATTGTATAAGTCATCGAAGCTTAAATAATCAAGGCCTCCCTTAGCCTTGAGAGTGAGAGAAACCTGCCTCCAGGAGGAAGGTAAAGCACGTAGGAACTTGAGATTGCACTCCTCATTGTCAGGTTTGGACTTCATCTGATTGAGCTGGCTCAGGATTTTCTGAAACCTGTCATACCCCTTGTGTATGCCCTCTCTTCAGAAATTGTGAACTCCTGAAAGCTCTGCTTGAGCATAGACTTCCTCATCTTCTTAGACTCTTCATTACCTCCAAACCTTGCCTTGTTGGCCTTCCAGATTTCTTTTGTGTCATCAAGATGATGAAAGTCACTCATATGCTCATCTCGTAGTGCTTGGAGCAAGGTAGTTCTAGCCTTTGTTTCCCTCTGAAGAGCAACATGTTCTTCAGTAGTTGTTGGTGGAAGAAGTATCACATTACCTTCAGTGTCTCTACCAGTCTTCTTCTTACTGTTACCTTTTAGAACAATGTTCCAAAGATGATAGTCATTGTTGGTGATGTAGTTTTCCATCTTCATAGCCCATATGTCATATTCGTCCTTCTTCAGATAGGGAAACTTTGCATTGTTGTTGGACATGGTGGTAACCACCTACTGAATTGTGGACTGAGCACTGGATGCCTCAGGCTTCTCCTCATTTTCTGAGTCTGAATGTTTTGATGATGTCATTGTTAGAGAGAGATTAGGGTTATGTGAAAGAGAGTAAGGATGTTTTCTTTGAAAGATTCTCACCAGGCTCTGATACCACTTGTTGGATCAGTCCCAGATAGATCTTAAGAGCCTTAATGAAAGTATAGTAAACCAGTGTAATCACAAGCAAACTATGTAGAATCTTTATTAGACTTATGTTCACGCGGAATATAAACACAAGAATTAAGAAGACAGTAAACACCAAACACTTGATCCTCTATGGATCTATATTAATTTACTAATAATTTTCTTGAAAGGTACATAAAACCCTAGCCGCTGGTTTCTTTTATACTATTAAGAAACCCTAATTCTACAGCTTACAAATCACGTAAAAGATATGCATTATCTATTCCTAAATTAACTCATGCATATCCTAACTAAATACCAATAATACGGAAACTACATATCCGTTGAAATAAAAATAACTATCAGCAGTAACTGCACTATCCACAGTAACTGCACTATCAGTAGAAATACTAACACTATCAGCAGGAACCTTTATCAGCAAGAACCCACTATTACAAAATTCATAACAATTAATCACAAGCAAACTATGAAGAATGTTTATTAGACTTATGTTTACGCGGAATATAAACACAAGAATTAAGAAGACAGTAAACACCAAACACTTGATCCTTTATGGATCTATATTAATTTACTAATAATGTTCTTGAAAGGTACATAAAACCCTAGCCGTTGGTTTCTTTTATACTATTAAGAAACCTTAATTCTACACCTTACAAATCACGTAAAAGATATGCATTATCTATTCCTAAATTAACTCATGCATATCCTAACTAAATATCAATAATACGGAAACTACATATCCGCAGAAATAGAAATAACTATCAGCAGTAACTGCACTATCCGCAGTAACTGCACTATCAGTAGAAATACTAACACTATCAGCAGGAACCCACTATTACAAAATTCCTAACACATGTATCGTCACTATACAACATCTTGTATCACCAACTCATCAAATTAGAAGTTAGATGGTTTATCTGTTTAGGCCTTAAAACATAAGGTTTGTTATGTTGGGCCACAAACCATAAGGGGTTTGGTTGTACCCGAATAAGAACTCGATATTTAGCTTAGTATCGGTAAACTTATAAGCGAAGTTTGCAAGGTTCTCTCCTCCGAGAAGGGAACTTGTTGACTAGTGAAATAACTCTCGAGTTGGATAATCGGGGAGTGGAGTAGGCGAGGAGGAGCTTCGTGACCGAACCATTAAAAATCATTGTGTCCGGTTTGCGCTTTCTATTACTTATTTGATATGAAATATTTAAGTTTTTAAATGGGAATGTATTCACACCCTATACGTTTTCCACAAGTTGTATTCATTATCGATTTGGGTTTCGTTGAGCTTAAAGATTTCATAATCTTTACGATTATAGTTGCTTTATGTTTATGTTTGTGTTGTGGCTACGTGTTTATATTGTGTTTATACTTGTGTTGCGGTGACATGTTTTATTTTATGCTCTCCACTATTTTTATTGTAGTACAATTATTATTGCTTTTTTTCATATTACGTCACACTTGATCGGTTATTTGATATGAAATATTTAAGTTTTTAAACGGGAATGTATTCATACCCTTTACGTTTTCCACAAGTATTCATTATTGATTTGGGTTTCGTTGAGCTTAAAGATTTGCTAATCTTTTAGAAGTCTGTTTAAGCAGGTTGTTGTTTCAGTTCAATCAATATAATGTACTAATATTAAATTTATATGATCTCGACATGTCTTGTAGGTAGTATAACTAACTGCAATTTTGTTTCTTTTTTCTTTTCCATTTTGGCTAAATCATTTCTATCACAGATTGTTAGTATCGATCACCTCTCAATAGCAAAACAAAATTAAGCTAAAATCATTTTTGAGTGAAATTATTTATGCTTTACTTTTTTGCATGATCATTTTTACTACTTACTCAAAATTCTGTAAGGAAAAGGAGATAAAGAAGCTCGAAAAAATGAAAGATAATGCATAGTCATATAAGTTAATTTTTATGGACGGACATAGATTGGTTATCGTGGATGCATGAGAAACTCATGAGTTTTTTTCGGTAAAATGGATTTTTCACCCTGGTAAAATGCATTACACCAAAAAACATTGAAGTACAATTGACATGGGTGAATCTCATGTCCTCAGCCCGTTACATAGTCGAGTAAAACTTCAAACTGCAGAACAAACACACAGCTAAAAGCTGGAACTAACCAATTACATTTAAAAAACAATATAAATGTACTAAAACTAGGTTCCTAAAACCACGTCCATAGTGAGCAGCTCAATCTTCAATAATATTCATTGCCAGACATACGAGTGCACCACTAACTTCCATAACCATAAGCACCATAGAATCACCAATGATTCCAACACGAAGAAGGCACAAGTAGACTTCAACGAACAAAAATTTTTCATCACCCGAAACACTAGATATGAATGTAGACCAAGAAGTATGGATCAGAAACATACTCATAGGGATATAAACAACCCTAACTTCCAACCACATCTTGTACCAATGGGATAGAAAAATGCAAAATGGCCATAAGAAATCTTACAGTCACCAGGTACATAGGCATCCTAAAACACATGTACAATCGACACTAAAGGATCTTGAATAATGGAGAACATTGTATCCCATGCGTAATAAAATAGAAAATGCTGACAACACCACCATGGCACATTCCAAGATCGACCATGGACATAAACAGGATCCAAAATAGATCCTAACATATAATACCAGCTGTTCATGTGTTAGGTCACCATAAGTTAACACAAGGATCAATATGTAATAAATATAGATGAAGGTGATCGGATGAACACACAATACATACACACGAATGAATGGAGAATAGTTATGCGTAGGAAATGTATTAGAGTGAACAACCAACCCTCAAATGAGGGTTTACAAGACTATTTATAGGGGAAGGAAGCTAGGGCAATATATCTAGTCCCTTCCTTTCTTATTGGGCTTTTGCATATGCTCATGGGCTTTCTACATGAGCCTAGCCTTAATTACTAACATAAAAGCTTAATTAAGCAACCTATTACATATTAATGACTAACACTTGAAATACTAGTTAGGACTGATTCCAACAATCTCCCCCTAAGTGTTAGTGATGACTCCAGCAATCTTGAATAAGTTGTTGGTGATGATGTAATAGCGGTTGCTTGACGTCTTCTAGCATTCTTCTTTCTTGTGAGAAGAAGTGCTTTGATTCCAACAATCTCCCCAGAATAAGGATCTTGTTTCTTTTGAAGTTTTCAGCTTTTGACGTCTTATTATTCTTTGTTCTTTTTTCTTTGTTGTGAATGTGGTTATAGTATGTGATTGTCTGCCTCCGGTCAGCTACGTTGCTCAGGTGTCTCCACGTCTTTCTCCAACATTCTCACACGTCCTTTGACTTTGGATTTCAGATGTGAGGTAGTTCTTTAGTCTTTGAACTTTGTAGATTCTTTGGCTTTGATGAAGAATCATTTTGACTTTGAGTTGCCTTTTGAGAGAACTTCATTTATGTTGTTGTTGGTATGAGCATGAGAAGAATCAGCACGATCTTTTCTCCCAGGAGCATCCATAAAAAATAAACACATAAATGGGTTAGTGAAAAACACCAATCGATCACGGTGGTCCTTTCTTAGAGAATTGACCACTACGATTGTTTTACTGATGAATGTCTTGATTCCATTCACCTTGGTCAGGCGAAGCAGCCGTCCGAATCCCGTGGAGGGACAGTTGGCATTACATTGAACAAGTTTAAGTAATGACCCACATCTTCATGACTCGATTCTTGAAAGGAATCTCCTTAGCGGGATTTCCAGCACTTACAAGTTCGAACTTCGAGGGTTTTAACAACATAGTGTGAAAACATATCTCTAATTCTAGCAAAGGCTGTTCCTGAGCTAAAGTCCATCAAGTAGGATAACATGATGTACCGAAGTACATCTACAGTTCAGGTGAGTCACTGAGGTGCACCGAAGCATCACCTCACGACTGTAGACCGTTTGAGACAACACTAAGCGTAACCTACAAGGAGTTACCGAAGCGACCTGCTGTCAGGGCTGTTTGATGTTAACCCTGGCAGGAATTTCCATTCAATCACTGAATATCACAAGTGTGAATCCCCTCAAAATGTTCTCGGCAGATTGCTAGGATCTGTGAAGGATTCTAGAATGTATCACTTGCGTCCTTAATGTTGAACGACAAGCGATGAAAGTTCAAGTGTTCCTAAGAGATCTTTTGATGAATCTCGTGGCTCTAGACTCGATTAGTGCGCTTTGGTTTTCCTGAGTGGAGACTAGGGAGAGGGTCTCCTTCTTCAATACCAACAATCTCTAAGAGAAAGTCGATAGTTTACGTAGGGTTCCCTGTGAGAATGAAACAAGCTTCTGTTGAGAGAAACTTGAGTGACTAAGAAGGTTTAGTGCAGTGCGTCACTAGGTCCATGACGACTTTATTCTTCAATACCGGTGTCATCTAGTGACAGCCAATAGCATATGAATTGAACCCGGTGTCTGCCCTAAGTTGAATAATTTGGAGGGCTATTTCTTTTCACCCTTTTCTTTACTTTTCTTTTTAATTATTCAACTCCTTTTTTCTCCGATTCTCATTTTCTCCTTTTTATAATCATACCTAAGGACTTCTAAATACTAACTATTGGTGGTGTCCTTGGGTAGATCCCTCTGGCTCTGGCGGATCATACGACATTTATCCCTAAACTTAGTCACCTTATAACTCCATGACTATCCTATGTTGCCATAAAACCATTTTCTCAAAAATCTCTCAAAGTGTTTATGAATGAAAACATGTTTGTAACACTTTGAGAGTTTTGCATTTTCAAAAATACTCCCCCTCCACATGTGCTTAAGTGTTTAGACAGAAATCTGCACAGTGAGGGTAGAGCTCGCACTTTTGAATTGATCGACTCAAGATAGACAATTCCCCGCGAGACACGGTTATGTTGTATAGTTAAAGAGATGCATTGTCAGCTTTTAGGTGACAACTAGCTCTAATAACTACCTTGAAGGTATGGACAAACCTTGAAAAGGTTGTCAAACCCGTCAAAGTTCATATCTATCAAGAGTTTCTTGAATAGGTACAATCTACTCGGATAAGTCTTGGAAGAAAAATCTTTTCGAATCATTACAGTTCAGATCTCGTTAATTCATTGGTTAAGTCTAATCACACGAAGATTCAATCACAATCAAACATATTTGTATCACACATTTTCTCCCCCTAAAAATGGCATATAAATGTTATTTTTGATGAAATTTGATATCGAATATGTCCATTTCGAGTTTTGTGGGAAGATTTCCACGAAGAACATTTTGTGAACAAAGATATTTTGCAAATACTCCCCCTCAACAAGTAATACTAACTTTTGAGGTTTTGAAAACATAAGGGGAAGTACTTGTTCTTTTGAGCAAAACATTGAAAATGATGAAAGTTTTACTCAAAAGTAAGAAGCTTTCGCTCCTTTTATAAGGATTGTGGCACTGATGCGTACCACAGGGTCCTTTCATTATAAGTACGGGTTGTACACTGTTATGTGTGCACAAGCCATAATGAATATAATAAATCAATCATCAAAAATATATCAATCAAAAGAGTTTACGGAGTACCCAACAATTAGACAACAAGACCCGGAGTTCTCTCTTCTCGTTGAGACGTTGTAATCGAGAAACTCTGTCTTCCGCCCACATAACTCTCTAATCTTCGCTTTTGATCCCGATGAAACATCCTTTCATCCAGCCTTCTGATTATCCTTTTAGCTTCCTTCTTTTCCTCTGAATTCCACCTCTTCTTTGACCCAATACCTGGCTTAATGTCCTTTAACCGGTATGCTAACCCATCACGAACCATTTTCAACGTGTGATTGCAGAACTTATGAATCTCGTCGTACGTCATGAAGCAATTATGGTGAAGTTTACTGTGGTAAACAACTCCAAACTTTGGTTTCTTCAAGATGGTGTACTGAGATAGTTGGTTGATGTTGGGAAAGTGTAACAGCGGTTGTGTAAGGTTGATCTACTTCTGGTATGATTCGATCGCAAGCTGGAGATCTTCAACACGTTCTTGGATCACCTTGCTTCGAATGAATATCAATAGGGCTGTGATGTACTGAAGCTGAACATTTGTGGAGAAATGTCTCATTCGTCCTTGTACCTTAGCAAGGTACATGTCTTCGATGTCGTTGAGCGACAATCTCAATTTGCATAGTTATGACAAATCTTCCTACCCTCCCTCCCGAGATGCCTTCCAACCCAAAGAGCTCTACCAAGAAAATCCAAATAAGTGCAACTGCACTTAATCCCGAGGAAGAAGATCTAGTTATGATTGTTATCATGATCTTCCTTCTTTTCTTCACCTACTCGGTGACTTCCTCTCTTCTTCACTCCTTTGGGAGTGAGAATACTATCTTTGACCCCGGCATTTTCATTTATCATCTGTGAGCCGGGTCTGTCTCTCTTTATCTCATCGGTGTGGAACTTTCACGTGCTTCAAATGTTTGTCCAAACATCTTGAATGAAAGTCCGATGGAGATTGTTTCTTCCACTTGCTTCCCCATGAACCAATGAATTCGGGGTCGAGTCAAGCTAGCGACTCGGAAATCAAAAACAGTAGCACGCACCATATGGGTTTTCACCCATATTTCTGTCTTCTTACCCCCTTTCTACCACCTAAGTGTGGGGGTGATGCCCCACATGTTATATATATATTTCTAAAAAAAAAAAAAAAAAAAAAAAAAAAAAAAAAAAAAAAAAAATCTTTCTAAATAATGGCCGTAATATTTCCCTTTTACGTTCTTTGTTTCGGCATAACCG
This sequence comes from Chrysanthemum seticuspe, assembly GCA_019973895.1. Taxonomy (NCBI): domain Eukaryota; kingdom Viridiplantae; phylum Streptophyta; class Magnoliopsida; order Asterales; family Asteraceae; genus Chrysanthemum; species Chrysanthemum seticuspe. The sequence goes on along the minus strand of BPTQ01000001.1, from coordinate 57,986,302 downwards.
CCGGTACTTTGAATATTGAGGGCAATATTCATTTCTAAGTGTGGGGGGGATTCTCACGAATTTTATCATATATATTACCCAATTCCCCCGTTTTTGGCCAAAAATTTTTTTTTTGGAGTAAGTGTTTTACACTTACTCAATTGGTTATCAGTCCGCCTTGTCTGTAAGACAAAAGGATTGGCTAATCCAGGAGCAAACAGCTCTTGGTAAAGATATATCAAATCCGTTTATATGGCTTGCAATTTGCCCAAAATTGTATGGTTTTCAGCTCACCATATCCTAAAAAGTGAAGAGTTGGCTAGCCCGCAAGGTTATGGCTTGTGGTAAAGGCAGTGGAAAATCCATAATTGGTAATCAGCTCACCAAAGATAATTCTGATAATTTATCTAAGAGTTGGCTAGTCCAGAAGGGTACGGCTTCTGGTAAAGACAACATCAAATCCGTTGAAAGCTGGTGGTTTGCTCAAAATCACATGGTTATCGGTGTACCATGGTTCTTACTTGAACTGAAACATTTGGCTACTCCAGAAGTAATGGCTTTTGGTAAAGAGATTAAAATCCATTATGTTTTCTCAAATCATTGCTAGGGACTAGCAATATCTCAGTGTGGGGGATTGATGAGTGTGTAAATACTCATCATTTTTGTACATTATAAACTGCAAAATCATCTGAAAACACTCAGAAACACATCAAAATGATCAAAATATCACAAATCAGTGTTTTATGTGTTTTAAATGCAAAAATATCAAAATTAGATGAAAAACATATCAAATTTGCAAAAATTGCAGTTTTAGTCCCCCAAGTTTCTAAAATTGTCAAAAATAGTCCCTGAGTCAAAATTTCAAAAGAAAAATCACCAAATGTCCTTTTAAAATCATAAGTTGTCAAATTTAGTCCTTTGGTGAAAAATATCAAAAGTTTGAGAAAATTACAAAAATGGTCCTCCAAGTTTGAAAATTGGCAGAATTGGTCCTTGGAAAATCTGAAAATGGCAACTTTGGTCCTTGCATTATTAAACTTTGTCATTTTTAGTCCTTTGAGCAACTTTACAGAATTGGCAGGAATGGTCCTTGAGTTTTCAGAAATTACACATTAGTCCTTGTCATTTTAAGCCCTTTAATACTCATTTTGAACCCCTGCCTAGCCTTGGACCCCTGTCACTTATGCATTTTGGACCCCCTATTATTATATCTGCCTGGTCAAACCACAACAGTCAAACAAATCACCCTTGGCGCCCATTTTTCTTCTTCTCCACCTGCTCTCTGAAATCATTAAACACAATCAACCCCCTCCTCACCATATCACTTTCCTTGTCCCCCCACCTCAACACAACTACAAAAACCATTTATTGAACCCCTCCCCATTTCACTCAACCAAATACTGCAAAAGTCCATTTTGGCGCCAAAATCGACATATGGCAATTTTGAAGATCCAATGGCTCAAAACCAAGTGGGATCCACTCAGAAGATTGGAGAGAGTCTTTTGAAGCTATAAAAGTGAAGAGAGAAGCAGTTTCTAGAGTAGTTAGTTTTAGTTTTTAAAAATGTATGTCGACTTTTAAATTATCATGTCTTAAATAGTTTGTAGCTGTGCTTTCAAGATTGTTTTGTACCAATTATAAGTATTTTAGTGTATCTCAACTTATTGCAACCATCAATTCAAGTTCATGTTCAGTTTCATTTTTTTTAGCCACTGTTGAAATTTCTCAGTTCCAGATTCCATGGTTCAAGTTGTTAGTGGTTATTTGAAGCTTTAATAAGCTTGTCTAGAGTCCTTATAAGCCTTTCAAAAGGTTACATTTAATTTTCAAGTCATTTTGTGAAATAGTCAACAGAAGTCAAACTGAGCTTTATATAGTCTTGGTAATGGAAAAGGGTTGTTGCAGTGATGATCATGGGCTAAATTAGAGTAGGTTAGAGTAGTTCTTGGGTTTGGTTTTGGTCTGCACCAGCTGGGTTCAAGTGAGTATCTGTTTCCTTTTCAAGTTTCAAGTCAGTATTTGCAGTTTCATGCTTATCTTGTAACTGTGGTCCCATTAGTGTAAAACTTGCTCACATAGTTGTATTTAGGTATTGTAGATACAGTTTGATCATTTAAGCAAGTATGCTCAGTTGTTCTCTTATTTTAAGTTTGTATATCATTTTTAAAGGGTGTTTGGACTTGGTCTTAAATCTGTGCCATAGGTCTGTTCAGTGATTGGCTTTTGTTGTTTCATGCTTGTTTAGTCCTAATTGACTCATTTGAGTCTTAATCTTGTGCCTGATAAGCTCTTAAGTCAAAATCCCATATCCACTGCCTTAGCAGCCCACTGTTGGAGTTTTTGCAACATCCAATTCTTGTTTTGTGTTCCAAATACATAGATTGAGCTAGCATTAGGTTTATTACACCTATTAAGTTCATAAGCAATCCATAAAACCAGATCAAAGTTGGAAATAGTCAACTTTTCAGTTTCTTCAAAAAGTCAAAAAGTTGTAGAATTCAGTTTTGAGCCAGAATAGAAAGATTTTTAATGGACTCATTTCTTGGCCAAATCAAGTGATACTTGTTGTTTTTAAAAGCCCTACTGGTCTATTTCCTTATATCTATTTTAGTAGAATTTTGTGATTTTTGTATAAGCTAAAAAAATGCTTCTCCATAAGCTCCTAAATGCCCTGTGCAGGGGTCTGTTGCCTGCACAGGTTTGTGCAGGTTTTTCAGACCTTGCACAGGGCTCACTTGAGCTCCTCTGGGTCTGAATTTTGGTTTAAATGTTCTTAGCCAGGTTGTCTTAAGGTTCCAATAATTGCTTCCTAGTTTCTAGCTTATTCAGTGCTTATAATCTAGCTTAAAGTAGACCCCCTTTACTGTTTTTTTAGCTTATAGCTCAAATCCTCAAATCATTGCAACTTGTAATCCAGAGGTCTTAAGCAGTTGAGACTTGTTTCTTTTGAGTTATTTTAGCTTATTAGAACTTCCCTATCAGTTTGGTAGCTTTTGGTGTCCTTTAGCTTATCCAAGTGCTTATTCCATAAGCACTTTGCACTTCAGTTGCATATTCCTCCAAGTAACCCTATGTTTTTCTATTTTTCCTAGCTTCCTAACTTTATTTTATACTTTTCCTGAAATTTTTAGATTTTTCCAAGTTGTTTTGCTATTTTTCTTAATTTAATTTAGTTTTTTATCTTTTTTAAATAGCTTTTAATACAAAAAATTAAGAAAAGGTTCAAAAAAAAATATTTTTCATTTTTATTAAGTTAAGATAAATGTAAAAAGCTTAAAAAGTATTTTTCCCTATTTTTCTCCTTTTATTTGGTATTTTTAATAATTTAAATTAGTTTTAAATAGTTTTAAATTAATAATAAATACATAAAAAGTCTAAAAAATATATTTTCTGTTTTAAAATTAGTTTTATCATATTTTAGATTTTTTTAAGTCTTAACTTTATTTTTCTAGTCTTATTTCATATTTTCTTTTATTTTAGAGTATTATTAAATATTTTAAATTAGTTTTTAATTAATAATAATTACATAAATAGTTGTAAAATTAAATTTCTTTTTCTATAAATTTTCTCATATCATTAGGTTTGTAAAAATGTATTTCTCATATTTTTAGGGTTAATATTTAATAAGTTTCACGTTTTATTTTGTTCGTTTACGTTATTTTTATTTAAACGTAAGTTTTAAGTTTTAAGTTTTAAACGTTCATCACTTTAAAAATAGTGATAGCATTTATTTAATATCTTTTATCTTTTTAATTTTCTTAATTTGCATTTAAGTCGCTGTCATTTATAACCTTTTTCAGTAGTGTAATATTCGATCCTAATCCTTTCTGATCGCTATCATTAGTGATCATTCTATCGTCTGAATCAGTGTTTGCACACCATTGAGTCTCCGTGGGACTTAACGACCCGGGAATTCAATCTATTCTCCAGGATTTCATTGCATTTGTGTCTGAGCAGTTTTAAGTCTGTTTAGACTTGACGGTTCACCACGAATCAAATTTTGGCGCCGCTGCCGGGGAGGCTTTAGCGTGTGTTTAGCCTTTTTCAGACCCATTCTTGCACATACCCATCTTTTGTAAAAAGTTTTTTGTAAAGTTTTCAAAAATCCAAAAGTTCATTAACACTTTTCCTAAAGTGTTAAAAACGCCAAAAATATTTTCATTCTTTGGTTTTATCATCATGTTTTTCAAAAACACCAAAAATATTCCTCTTTACCCTCCTACCTTTTTGATTCTTCATTTCTTACCCTCTGATAACCTTTGATTCTTTCTATGTCTTATCCTCACTGATGAGTGTGTAAATACTCATCATTTTTGTACAAAATAAACTGCAAAATCATCTGAAAACACTCAGAAACACATCAAAATGATCAAAATATCACAAATCAGTGTTTTATGTGTTTTAAATGCAAAAATATCAAAATCAGATGAAAAACATATCAAATTTGCAAAAATTGCAGTTTTAGTCCCCCAAGTTTCTAAAATTGTCAAAAATAGTCCCTGAGCCAAAATTTCAAAAGAAAAGTCACCAAAGGTCTTTTTAAAATCACAAATTGTCATATTTAGTCCTTTGGTGAAAAATCTAAAAGTTTTGAGAATTTACAGTTTTGGTCCCTGGATTTTAGAAATAATCATGATTAGTCCTTGGAATTTTCAAACATGTCAAAGTTAGCCCTTGGATTATTAGGGGTTGGCAAAACTAGTCCTTGTACTACATCTTCATAATTTTCAGGTTTGGTCCCTTGAATTTCAAATGTTACTCAAATGGTCCTTGTGTTATTTCTATCACAAACCAACCGGACCCTATCTTATGACCCAAGCCCAATCCAATAAACAACCCTGGCCCAAAAATCATTTACCCGGTCCAACCCATGACCCGACAACCCAACGTTTAAAATAAACAAGCCCCGCCCCCTACTTGTCTTCCCCGACAAAGTAGCCTGCAACCCCCCTCCTCCAGCCACCTCTTTGCCTCCCTACACCACCCTTTGTCTCCCCCCTCCTCTCCTACCTACCCAAGTGCATTTAATGCATCCCCTCTGTCAATATGTCCATTTCCCGCCAAAACAAACTCAATGGCCAAGATCACATCTTATCCATCCAAAGGCCAGAAATGATGGTGGGAACTGCTTATGTTGGAGAGAGAAGACTTTTGGAAGCTATAAAAGAAAAGAATGAAGCAGTTTCAAGGGTAGTTAGTCCTTTTATTTTTCCTAAATGTCGAATTTTATATTAATGTTTTTAGTGTAAGTCCAAATATTGTAATTTCAGTTTTTATGTATTAGTTTTAAGCTTAGATAGCTTTGTAAGGTGTTTTTGAACAATTAATGCAAGTTTTATTCAAGTTCACAGTTTAAAGGTTACTGTGGAAATTTTCCATTTCAAATTCTGATTTCAAAGTTTCATATTGACTGTTTCTCAGTCCCATTCAGCTTATTTAAGCTTGTGTTAGCTTTTTGCAAGCTTAAAAATCAGTTTCAAACATTTTGTGAATTAGTCAACAAAAGTCAACCATCAGCTCAAAATTGGAATGGAAGCTGTTAATGGGTGTTGCAGAAGTTTGTATGGGTTGGAATAGGCTCATGTAGTGTAATATTTGGTTTGGTTTTGGTTTGCACTTAAGCTGGATTCATGTAAGTAACTGTCTCACATTTTCCATTTCAAGGCATATTGCAATTTTAGCTTGTATCTGTTTCTGTGGTCATAGCTAGTTCTAACATGTTAATTTAGCTATACTTAGGTCATGTAAGTCTAGTTTGATAGTTGGTTCATGTCTGTTAGCAGCTTGGTCAAGTGTAGCTTGCTTAACAGGTTTTAAAAGGGGTGTTTGGTTTATGGTTCAACCTGCCCTTAAGGCTTGCTCAGTAGGGTATTATTAGTAGTACTTGTTTCTTAAGCATATTAGAACTCATTCTAGTCTAGGTTTGGGTCTGCAAGATCACAGAAGTCAAAATTTATCAAAACTGTCTCCAATGCTCACTGTTGTGAGTTTTGAGTTTGCAAAATTCTTGTTTTGTGTTTGGAAGTGTTAAACATAGCTTGCATTGTGCTTATTCTACATTATAACATCAACATCAGTCTTAAAATTGGATTGAAAATCCATTTTGGTCAAAGCTCTTCAATTACATCAAAAGTCAAATTTGCAAAATCCTAGTTTGAGCTCATCTAGAAAGATTTTTAATGAGCTCATTTCTTAATCATTTTTAATGAAACTTGTTGTTTTTAAAAGCCCTACTGCTCTAGTTTCTTATGGTCATTTTAGCTTATTTTTGTGATTTTCCTACAAGCTTCAAAAGAGCTTGTGTTTTAGGTCAAAAATGCCCTGCTCCTAACTCAGTTGGTACTGAGATTTTTCTCAGCTTTTGCAAAGCTTGCACAAGGCTTACTTGAACTCCTTTAGGTCTAATTTTTGGTTTAAACACTCTTGGCCAGGTCTAGATTAGGTTCCAATCCTTAGTTCTTAGTTTCTAGCTTTTTCAGTTGCTTATTCTTGGGCTTTAACTTGGCACCATTTTTACTGTTGTAGCTTATTTCTCTTAGCATCAAATCATTGCTGAGTGCTATTCAGTGGTTAGAGCTTGTTGAAACTCATCCCATTTAGGTTATCTTAGCTTATTAGAACTTCCCTATCAGTTTGGTACACTTTGGAATCAATTTGCTTATTGAAGTGCTTATTTCAATAAGCACTTCTTCATCAGTTGCTATTTCTTCCACATAAGCACCTCTTTTTCTAATTTTCCTAGTTTCCTAATATTGTTTTAAACTTTTCCTGAAATTTTCATATTTTTCTAAGTTGTTTTGCTATTTTTCTTAATTTAAATTAGTTTTTAAGTATTTTTAATTAGCTTTTAATACAAAAAATTAGAAAAAGGTTCTAAAAAATAAGTTTTCATTTTTATTAAGTTTAGATAAATATAAAAAGCCAAAAAAGTATTTTTCCATATTTTTCTTAGTTAAATTTGTATTTTCTAGCATTTAAATTAGTTTTAAATAGTTTTTAATTAATAATAAATATATAAAAAGTCTAAAAAAATATATTTTCAGTTTTAAAATTAGTTTTATCATATTTTAGATTTTTCTAAGTCTTTATTTTATTTTTCCAGTCTTATTTCATAATTTCTTTTATTTTAGAGTACTATTAATTAGTTAAAAATAGTTTTTAATTAATAATAATTAATTAAATAGTTATAAAAATAATTTTCTTTTTCTAATAATTTTATTTTATTATTAGGATTGTAAAAATACTATTTTCATATTTGTAGGTCTTTTATTTCTTAAAACTCACTTTTTATTTTGTACGTAGACGTTATTTTTATTTAAACGTAAGTTTTTCGTTTTAAGTTTTAAACGTTCATCACTTTAAAAATAGTGATAGCGTTTATTTAATATCTTTTATCTTTTTAATTTTCTTAATTTGCATTTAAGTCGCTTTGATTTATAACCTTTTTCAGTAGTGTAATTATCATATCCAAATCCTTTCTGATCGCTATCATTAGTGATCATTCTACCGTCTGAATCAGTGTTTGCACACCATTGAGTCTCCGTGGGACTTAACGACCCGGGAATCCACTATATTCCCTGATCTTCATTGTATTTGTGTCTGAGCTGTTTTAAGTCTGTTTTGACTTGACTGTTCGGACCGAATCAAATTTTGGCGCCGCTGCCGGGGAGGCTTTAGCGTGTGTTTAGCCTTTTTCAGATCCATTCTTGCACATACCCCATCTTTTGTAAAAAGGTTTTTGTAAAGTTTTCAGAAAATCCAAAAAGTTCATTAACACTTTTCCTAAAGTGTTAAAAACGCCAAAAATATTTTCATTCTTTGTTTTTGTAGCATGTTTTTCAAAAATCCAAAAATATCCATCTTTTATCCTCTAATATGTTTAATTCTACATTTCTTTATCCTCAAACCTGTTTAATTCTCCATTTTCTTACCCTCTAATCTGTTTAATTCTTCATCTCTTATCCCTCTTATCCGTTTAATTCTTTATGACATGGTTTTCGACATGTTCCTGGTGTGGAGGTCCATTTAATGGTGGAAATTGTCGACGATGTACCAATGTGGGTTTCGGAGACAAGTTTGTCGGTAATCCCGATTCCATTTCAAACAATGAAACACCCGATTTTTCCTACCTACCTCCACAACCCCAATACGAATCCTACTCATGCGAGTTTTGTGGGAATGATTCTCATTACGGTTTTGATTGTCCACCACAGGTCCCGCTTGTCTATGAGCCGGAACCGTGTTACAATCAGAACTTTGGTGAAAGTTATTTTCCCAATTATCTCTGTTGTGAGAATTGCGGGGGTCCTCATGCGACTTTTGAATGTCAGCTGGTGAATCAAAATTTTCAAAATTCAAATTCTCCCGGTTTTGACAATTTCCAACCCCCACCGTATTCCATCAGTCATCAGACTTCTGAGCCTTCACAGCATTTCACTGATCACGAGGAGTGTAGTCTTCCTCAAAGTTCTGAAGAAATACGCATTCTAAAGAAACTACAAATGAAAAGAATGGTGTGTAAGCTTCAGCAGATGAATATCAGAATCAGATATGATGACGATGATGATGAGGATAGTATTCAAATGAGGGAATACTATGATTGTGACGAGGAGAGTGTTATTCCTTGGAAAGATATAATTTCTCAACTCCCTCAGTCTATTGCTATCACACCTATCTTACCTTTTATTACTTCCAAAGACTCTCTCATAATGGGGGACGAGCCTTCTAGCACTATTCCAGAAATGGAACCGTCTAGTGTTGAGAGCCTTGTTCCAATCCCAAGTGAGTCTGAGGTTATCTCCGGTAATATGTGTGATGAGCCTCTTGATGATAATTCTTCTCCTCCTCTTGACATTCCATATGATCATGACGAGATGTTCTCCGATTCTGATAACGATTGTACTTCGTTTGACGATTCTTTATCCTATGGAGACATCGATTATGTCGAGGAGCTACCTTCTGAGCTAGTTAGCTTAGAAGAGGTGAGAAATTCTGATGATCTGGAAATTGAGGACAAGATACTTCGTGAACAATTGTTCAATATAAATCTCCTCGTTTCTAAGATCGAATCATTCTGTGCTAAGTCAGCTTCATCTCCTATCCCCGTTGTGGATAGTGACTCTACATTGGACAAGCCCGAGCTTGAGGCTTTTTCCAATGATTCTCTTCATGAAGAGTTCTCCGGTGAACTCTCTCATGATATATCTCCTCCGGAATATGATCATTTCTATTTTGATCTTGAGGATGATATTGGCTCGGAGGAAGGTATACTCTATCATAAGAGTTTGCTTATTGATGATACTACCTTCACCCTTCCTCCCGACATGTCTACATTTGAGGATGAAGGATGGATCCTAATTGTTATAAACATCTTCCTTCCATTCCTCACTTATGATGTGACTTCCTCTCTTCTTCACTCGTTCGGGAGTGAGGACACTATCTTTGACCCCGGCATTTTCATTTACCATCTGTGAGCCGGGTCTGTGTCTGTCTCTTGATATCTCATCGGTGTGGAACTTTCACGTACTTCAATGTTTATACAAACATCTTGAATGAAAGTCCGATGGAGATTGTTTCTTCCACTTACTTCCCCATGAACAAATGAATTCGGGGTCGAGTCAAGCTAGCGACTCGGAAATAAAAAACAGTAGCACACACTATATGGGTTTTCACCCATATTTCTGTCTTCTTACCCCCTTCTACCACCTAAGTGTGGGGGTGATGCCCCACATGCTATATATATATAAGTATCTTGAAAAAAAAAAAAAAAAAAAAAAAAAAAAAAAAAAAAAAAAAAAAAAAATCTTTCATAATAATGGCCGTAGTATTTCCCTTTTACGTTCTTTGTTTCGGCATAACCGCCGGTACTTTGAATATCGAGGGCGATATTCATTTCTAAGTGTGGGGGGGAATTCTCACGAATTTCATATGTATTATCCGCCCAATTCCCCCGTTTTTGGCCAAAATTTTTTTGGGAGTAAGTGTTTTGCACTTACTCATTTGGTTATCAGTCCGCCATGTTTGATAAACTAAAGGATTGGCTAATCCAGGAGCAAACGGCTCTTGGTAAAGATATATCAAATCCGTTTATATGGCTTGCAATTTGCCCAAAATTGTATGGTTCTCAGCTCACCATATCCTAAAAAGTGAAGAGTTGGCTAGCCCGCAAGGTTATGGCTTGTGGTAAAGGCAGTGGAAAAACCATAATTGGTAATCGACTCACCAAAGATAATGTTGATAATTTATCTAAGAGTTGGCTAGTCCAGAAGGGTACGGCTTCTGGTAAAGACAAAATCAAATCCGTTGGAAGCTGGTGGTTTGCTCAAAATCACATGGTTATCAGTGTACCATGGTTCTTACTTGAACTAAAACATTTGGCTACTCCAGAAGTAATGGCTTTTGGTAAAGAGTTTAAAACCCATTATGTTTTCTCAAAATCATTGCTAGGGACTAGCAATATCTCAGTGTGGGGGATTGATGAGTGTGTAAATACTCATCATTTTTGTACAAAATAAACTGCAAAATCATCTGAAAACACTCAGAAACACATCAAAATGATCAAAATATCACAAATCAGTGTTTTATGTGTTTTAAATGCAAAAATATCAAAATCAGATGAAAAACATATCAAATTTGCAAAAATTGCAGTTTTAGTCCCCCAAGTTTCTAAAATTGTCAAAAATAGTCCCTGAGCCAAAATTTCAAAAGAAAAGTCACCAAAGGTCTTTTTAAAATCACAAATTGTCATATTTAGTCCTTTGGTGAAAAATCTAAAAGTTTTGAGAATTTACAGTTTTGGTCCCTGGATTTTAGAAATAATCATGATTAGTCCTTGGAATTTTCAAACATGTCAAAGTTAGCCCTTGGATTATTAGGGGTTGGCAAAACTAGTCCTTGTACTACATCTTCATAATTTTCAGGTTTGGTCCCTTGAATTTCAAATGTTACTCAAATGGTCCTTGTGTTATTTCTATCACAAACCAACCGGACCCTATCTTATGACCCAAGCCCAATCCAATAAACAACCCTGGCCCAAAAATCATTTACCCGGTCCAACCCATGACCCGACAACCCAACGTTTAAAATAAACAAGCCCCGCCCCCTACTTGTCTTCCCCGACAAAGTAGCCTGCAACCCCCCTCCTCCAGCCACCTCTTTGCCTCCCTACACCACCCTTTGTCTCCCCCCTCCTCTCCTACCTACCCAAGTGCATTTAATGCATCCCCTCTGTCAATATGTCCATTTCCCGCCAAAACAAACTCAATGGCCAAGATCACATCTTATCCATCCAAAGGCCAGAAATGATGGTGGGAACTGCTTATGTTGGAGAGAGAAGACTTTTGGAAGCTATAAAAGAAAAGAATGAAGCAGTTTCAAGGGTAGTTAGTCCTTTTATTTTTCCTAAATGTCGAATTTTATATTAATGTTTTTAGTGTAAGTCCAAATATTGTAATTTCAGTTTTTATGTATTAGTTTTAAGCTTAGATAGCTTTGTAAGGTGTTTTTGAACAATTAATGCAAGTTTTATTCAAGTTCACAGTTTAAAGGTTACTGTGGAAATTTTCCATTTCAAATTCTGATTTCAAAGTTTCATATTGACTGTTTCTCAGTCCCATTCAGCTTATTTAAGCTTGTGTTAGCTTTTTGCAAGCTTAAAAATCAGTTTCAAACATTTTGTGAATTAGTCAACAAAAGTCAACCATCAGCTCAAAATTGGAATGGAAGCTGTTAATGGGTGTTGCAGAAGTTTGTATGGGTTGGAATAGGCTCATGTAGTGTAATATTTGGTTTGGTTTTGGTTTGCACTTAAGCTGGATTCATGTAAGTAACTGTCTCACATTTTCCATTTCAAGGCATATTGCAATTTTAGCTTGTATCTGTTTCTGTGGTCATAGCTAGTTCTAACATGTTAATTTAGCTATACTTAGGTCATGTAAGTCTAGTTTGATAGTTGGTTCATGTCTGTTAGCAGCTTGGTCAAGTGTAGCTTGCTTAACAGGTTTTAAAAGGGGTGTTTGGTTTATGGTTCAACCTGCCCTTAAGGCTTGCTCAGTAGGGTATTATTAGTAGTACTTGTTTCTTAAGCATATTAGAACTCATTCTAGTCTAGGTTTGGGTCTGCAAGATCACAGAAGTCAAAATTTATCAAAACTGTCTCCAATGCTCACTGTTGTGAGTTTTGAGTTTGCAAAATTCTTGTTTTGTGTTTGGAAGTGTTAAACATAGCTTGCATTGTGCTTATTCTACATTATAACATCAACATCAGTCTTAAAATTGGATTGAAAATCCATTTTGGTCAAAGCTCTTCAATTACATCAAAAGTCAAATTTGCAAAATCCTAGTTTGAGCTCATCTAGAAAGATTTTTAATGAGCTCATTTCTTAATCATTTTTAATGAAACTTGTTGTTTTTAAAAGCCCTACTGCTCTAGTTTCTTATGGTCATTTTAGCTTATTTTTGTGATTTTCCTACAAGCTTCAAAAGAGCTTGTGTTTTAGGTCAAAAATGCCCTGCTCCTAACTCAGTTGGTACTGAGATTTTTCTCAGCTTTTGCAAAGCTTGCACAAGGCTTACTTGAACTCCTTTAGGTCTAATTTTTGGTTTAAACACTCTTGGCCAGGTCTAGATTAGGTTCCAATCCTTAGTTCTTAGTTTCTAGCTTTTTCAGTTGCTTATTCTTGGGCTTTAACTTGGCACCATTTTTACTGTTGTAGCTTATTTCTCTTAGCATCAAATCATTGCTGAGTGCTATTCAGTGGTTAGAGCTTGTTGAAACTCATCCCATTTAGGTTATCTTAGCTTATTAGAACTTCCCTATCAGTTTGGTACACTTTGGAATCAATTTGCTTATTGAAGTGCTTATTTCAATAAGCACTTCTTCATCAGTTGCTATTTCTTCCACATAAGCACCTCTTTTTCTAATTTTCCTAGTTTCCTAATATTGTTTTAAACTTTTCCTGAAATTTTCATATTTTTCTAAGTTGTTTTGCTATTTTTCTTAATTTAAATTAGTTTTTAAGTATTTTTAATTAGCTTTTAATACAAAAAATTAGAAAAAGGTTCTAAAAAATAAGTTTTCATTTTTATTAAGTTTAGATAAATATAAAAAGCCAAAAAAGTATTTTTCCATATTTTTCTTAGTTAAATTTGTATTTTCTAGCATTTAAATTAGTTTTAAATAGTTTTTAATTAATAATAAATATATAAAAAGTCTAAAAAAATATATTTTCAGTTTTAAAATTAGTTTTATCATATTTTAGATTTTTCTAAGTCTTTATTTTATTTTTCCAGTCTTATTTCATAATTTCTTTTATTTTAGAGTACTATTAATTAGTTAAAAATAGTTTTTAATTAATAATAATTAATTAAATAGTTATAAAAATAATTTTCTTTTTCTAATAATTTTATTTTATTATTAGGATTGTAAAAATACTATTTTCATATTTGTAGGTCTTTTATTTCTTAAAACTCACTTTTTATTTTGTACGTAGACGTTATTTTTATTTAAACGTAAGTTTTTCGTTTTAAGTTTTAAACGTTCATCACTTTAAAAATAGTGATAGCGTTTATTTAATATCTTTTATCTTTTTAATTTTCTTAATTTGCATTTAAGTCGCTTTGATTTATAACCTTTTTCAGTAGTGTAATTATCATATCCAAATCCTTTCTGATCGCTATCATTAGTGATCATTCTACCGTCTGAATCAGTGTTTGCACACCATTGAGTCTCCGTGGGACTTAACGACCCGGGAATCCACTATATTCCCTGATCTTCATTGTATTTGTGTCTGAGCTGTTTTAAGTCTGTTTTGACTTGACTGTTCGGACCGAATCACTCACCCTCTTGGTTGTCAATGGTGTGGTGGTCCTTATAATGGTGGCAATTGCCCCAGTTGTGGCATGGTGGAGTCAGGAAACGGGTCTGTCTATAACCAAGATCCCTATTCCTACCATAACACAACTGATTTATTCCATCAGCTACCACACTGTGATACTCAGCAGTTTTACTGTTGTGAGTACTGTGGTGGTTCACATTCCAGTTCTGATTGTCAATCAGGAAACACGCTTGTCTATGAGCAGGTTCCTGATAACAATTATGACTACAACACATACCACTCACAGCCACATCAGTTTTACTGTTGTGAGTATTGTGGAGGTCCTCACTCTAGCTCGGATTGTCAAACAGGGAACCCAATTCCTTGTAACAATTACGAATCTTCGTATAATGACCAAACTCCACAGTACCAAATGATTCAAGCGACTCCTCTTGAAACTACGACAGACCTTCTACTGAAGACTCTGGAGTTATTAAAAGAACTTAAGGAGGAGTCGGCTATGTCATCCCATAATCCAAATGAAAAATCAATGGAAGTTTTGTTAGCCGAAGAGCGAGCTGCTAAATTAGATTCCCAGATTGCGTTTGAAAAATCTGTTAGGGAATCAATTGCAATAGAAAAAGCGGCCAAATCTAGCTCTCGAATCCGTTTCATTCCTGATGACGATGATGATGAAGATATCCTTGATATCCTACAATTTTATAACAGTTCATCAAGTTCATCAGTTGAGACTCCTTCCATGATCCATCAGGGAGAAAAGACTATGATGGAATTACTAGCAGAAGAACAAATGTTAAGTATTAAACATATGTATGCTAGTCCATCTAATCTCCCTCAGTCTGTTGTTATCACACCTGATATTCCCACTCACTCTCTAAACATGGGGGATGAGCTTCTTAGCACTATTCCAGAAATGGAATCGTCTAGTGTTGAGGACCTTATCCCAATCCCGAGAGAGTCACAGGGAATTTCTGATCATCTGTGTGATATCCCTTTCCCCCTTGAGTGTTCAAATGATCATCTTGAGACTTTCTCTGATCTTAGTGAAGATTGTGCTTCATATGGAGACATCGAGTACGTTGAGGCATCACTTCCTCAATCTGATGCTGATCCCTTTCTTGAGGAGTTCTCCGGTGAACTCACTCACATCAATCCACTCTTTGATTTCGGAGCCGATCTGGGAGAGACTGAAAGTCTCATTGATAATGATCATTCACTCACTTCTTATCCCAACAATCCAAATGAGAATATTGATCACTTTGTTCCCGAAACATTCAAAGCTACTTTCACTAATCCTCTATTTGAATTCAACTCTGAATTCACTTCAATTTCTGAGAATCCACTCTTTGATACTCAGATTAAGGATAGTGATGAGCCCACAATGGAACAAGAATTCACAAATTCACATCATGTGAATAATTCTCTTCATGAGGAGTTCTCCGGTGAACTCTCTCATATCATATCTCCGCTGGAGTATGATTGCTTGGATGGCAAAGATCATGATCGGGGGGAGAGAATCTCAATTTGCATAGTTATGACAAATCTTCCTACCCTCCCTCCCGAGATGCCTTCCAACCCAAAGAGCTCTACCAAGAAAATCCAAATAAGTGCAACTGCACTTAATCCCGAGGAAGAAGATCTAGTTATGATTGTTATCATGATCTTCCTTCTTTTCTTCACCTACTCGGTGACTTCCTCTCTTCTTCACTCCTTTGGGAGTGAGAATACTATCTTTGACCCCGGCATTTTCATTTATCATCTGTGAGCCGGGTCTGTCTCTCTTTATCTCATCGGTGTGGAACTTTCACGTGCTTCAAATGTTTGTCCAAACATCTTGAATGAAAGTCCGATGGAGATTGTTTCTTCCACTTGCTTCCCCATGAACCAATGAAT
The DNA here is from genome assembly GCA_019973895.1 of Chrysanthemum seticuspe. Classification (NCBI taxonomy): domain Eukaryota; kingdom Viridiplantae; phylum Streptophyta; class Magnoliopsida; order Asterales; family Asteraceae; genus Chrysanthemum; species Chrysanthemum seticuspe. Next base: position 57,970,595 of record BPTQ01000001.1, on the reverse strand, counting down.
TCGGGGTCGAGTCAAGCTAGCGACTCGGAAATCAAAAACAGTAGCACGCACCATATGGGTTTTCACCCATATTTCTGTCTTCTTACCCCCTTTCTACCACCTAAGTGTGGGGGTGATGCCCCACATGTTATATATATATTTCTAAAAAAAAAAAAAAAAAAAAAAAAAAAAAAAAAAAAATCTTTCTAAATAATGGCCGTAATATTTCCCTTTTACGTTCTTTGTTTCGGCATAACCGCCGGTACTTTGAATATTGAGGGCAATATTCATTTCTAAGTGTGGGGGGGATTCTCACGAATTTTATCATATATATTACCCAATTCCCCCGTTTTTGGCCAAAAATTTTTTTTTTGGAGTAAGTGTTTTACACTTACTCAATTGGTTATCAGTCCGCCTTGTCTGTAAGACAAAAGGATTGGCTAATCCAGGAGCAAACGGCTCTTGGTAAAGATATATCAAATCCGTTTATATGGCTTGCAATTTGCCCAAAATTGTATGGTTTTCAGCTCACCATATCCTAAAAAGTGAAGAGTTGGCTAGCCCGCAAGGTTATGGCTTGTGGTAAAGGCAGTGGAAAATCCATAATTGGTAATCAGCTCACCAAAGATAATTCTGATAATTTATCTAAGAGTTGGCTAGTCCAGAAGGGTACGGCTTCTGGTAAAGACAACATCAAATCCGTTGAAAGCTGGTGGTTTGCTCAAAATCACATGGTTATCGGTGTACCATGGTTCTTACTTGAACTGAAACATTTGGCTACTCCAGAAGTAATGGCTTTTGGTAAAGAGATTAAAATCCATTATGTTTTCTCAAATCATTGCTAGGGACTAGCAATATCTCAGTGTGGGGGATTGATGAGTGTGTAAATACTCATCATTTTTGTACATTATAAACTGCAAAATCATCTGAAAACACTCAGAAACACATCAAAATGATCAAAATATCACAAATCAGTGTTTTATGTGTTTTAAATGCAAAAATATCAAAATCAGATGAAAAACATATCAAATTTGCAAAAATTGCAGTTTTAGTCCCCCAAGTTTCTAAAATTGTCAAAAATAGTCCCTGAGTCAAAATTTCAAAAGAAAAATCACCAAAGGTCCTTTTAAAATCATAAGTTGTCAAATTTAGTCCTTTGGTGAAAAATATCAAAAGTTTGAGAAAATTACAAAAATGGTCCTCCAAGTTTGAAAATTGGCAGAATTGGTCCTTGGAAAATCTGAAAATGGCAACTTTGGTCCTTGCATTATTAAACTTTGTCATTTTTAGTCCTTTGAGCAACTTTACAGAATTGGCAGGAATGGTCCTTGAGTTTTCAGAAATTACACATTAGTCCTTGTCATTTTAAGCCCTTTAATACTCATTTTGAACCCCTGCCTAGCCTTGGACCCCTGTCACTTATGCATTTTGGACCCCCTATTATTATATCTGCCTGGTCAAACCACAACAGTCAAACAAATCACCCTTGGCGCCCATTTTTCTTCTTCTCCACCTGCTCTCTGAAATCATTAAACACAATCAACCCCCTCCTCACCATATCACTTTCCTTGTCCCCCCACCTCAACACAACTACAAAAACCATTTATTGAACCCCTCCCCATTTCACTCAACCAAATACTGCAAAAGTCCATTTTGGCGCCAAAATCGACATATGGCAATTTTGAAGATCCAATGGCTCAAAACCAAGTGGGATCCACTCAGAAGATTGGAGAGAGTCTTTTGAAGCTATAAAAGTGAAGAGAGAAGCAGTTTCTAGAGTAGTTAGTTTTAGTTTTTAAAAATGTATGTCGACTTTTAAATTATCATGTCTTAAATAGTTTGTAGCTGTGCTTTCAAGTTTGTTTTGTACCAATTATAAGTATTTTAGTGTATCTCAACTTATTGCAACCATCAATTCAAGTTCATGTTCAGTTTCATTTTTTTTAGCCACTGTTGAAATTTCTCAGTTCCAGATTCCATGGTTCAAGTTGTTAGTGGTTATTTGAAGCTTTAATAAGCTTGTCTAGAGTCCTTATAAGCCTTTCAAAAGGTTACATTTAATTTTCAAGTCATTTTGTGAAATAGTCAACAGAAGTCAAACTGAGCTTTATATAGTCTTGGTAATGGAAAAGGGTTGTTGCAGTGATGATCATGGGCTAAATTAGAGTAGGTTAGAGTAGTTCTTGGGTTTGGTTTTGGTCTGCACCAGCTGGGTTCAAGTGAGTATCTGTTTCCTTTTCAAGTTTCAAGTCAGTATTTGTAGTTTCATGCTTATCTTGTAACTGTGGTCCCATTAGTGTAAAACTTGCTCACATAGTTGTATTTAGGTATTGTAGATACAGTTTGATCATTTAAGCAAGTATGCTCAGTTGTTCTCTTATTTTAAGTTTGTATATCATTTTTAAAGGGTGTTTGGACTTGGTCTTAAATCTGTGCCATAGGTCTGTTCAGTGATTGGCTTTTGTTGTTTCATGCTTGTTTAGTCCTAATTGACTCATTTGAGTCTTAATCTTGTGCCTGATAAGCTCTTAAGTCAAAATCCCATATCCACTGCCTTAGCAGCCCACTGTTGGAGTTTTTGCAACATCCAATTCTTGTTTTGTGTTCCAAATACATAGATTGAGCTAGCATTAGGTTTATTACACCTATTAAGTTCATAAGCAATCCATAAAACCAGATCAAAGTTGGAAATAGTCAACTTTTCAGTTTCTTCAAAAAGTCAAAAAGTTGTAGAATTCAGTTTTGAGCCAGAATAGAAAGATTTTTAATGGACTCATTTCTTGGCCAAATCAAGTGATACTTGTTGTTTTTAAAAGCCCTACTGGTCTATTTCCTTATATCTATTTTAGTAGAATTTTGTGATTTTTGTATAAGCTAAAAAAATGCTTCTCCATAAGCTCCTAAATGCCCTGTGCAGGGGTCTGTTGCCTGCACAGGTTTGTGCAGGTTTTTCAGACCTTGCACAGGGCTCACTTGAGCTCCTCTGGGTCTGAATTTTGGTTTAAATGTTCTTAGCCAGGTTGTCTTAAGGTTCCAATAATTGCTTCCTAGTTTCTAGCTTATTCAGTGCTTATAATCTAGCTCAAAGTAGACCCCCTTTACTGTTTTTTTAGCTTATAGCTCAAATCCTCAAATCATTGCAACTTGTAATCCAGAGGTCTTAAGCAGTTGAGACTTGTTTCTTTTGAGTTATTTTAGCTTATTAGAACTTCCCTATCAGTTTGGTAGCTTTTGGTGTCCTTTAGCTTATCCAAGTGCTTATTCCATAAGCACTTTGCACTTCAGTTGCATATTCCTCCAAGTAACCCTATGTTTTTCTATTTTTCCTAGCTTCCTAACTTTATTTTATACTTTTCCTGAAATTTTTAGATTTTTCCAAGTTGTTTTGCTATTTTTCTTAATTTAATTTAGTTTTTAATCTTTTTTAAATAGCTTTTAATACAAAAAATTAAGAAAAGGTTCAAAAAAAAATAATTTTTCATTTTTATTAAGTTAAGATAAATGTAAAAAGCTTAAAAAGTATTTTTCCCTATTTTTCTCCTTTTATTTGGTATTTTTAATAATTTAAATTAGTTTTAAATAGTTTTAAATTAATAATAAATACATAAAAAGTCTAAAAAATATATTTTCTGTTTTAAAATTAGTTTTATCATATTTTAGATTTTTCTAAGTCTTAACTTTATTTTTCTAGTCTTATTTCATATTTTCTTTTATTTTAGAGTATTATTAAATAGTTTAAATTAGTTTTTAATTAATAATAATTACATAAATAGTTGTAAAATTAAATTTCTTTTTCTATAAATTTTCTCATATCATTAGGTTTGTAAAAATGTATTTCTCATATTTTTAGGGTTAATATTGAATAAGTTTCACGTTTTATTTTGTTCGTTTACGTTATTTTTATTTAAACGTAAGTTTTAAGTTTTAAGTTTTAAACGTTCATCACTTTAAAAATAGTGATAGCGTTTATTTAATATCTTTTATCTTTTTAATTTTCTTAATTTGCATTTAAGTCGCTGTCATTTATAACCTTTTTCAGTAGTGTAATATTCGATCCTAATCCTTTCTGATCGCTATCATTAGTGATCATTCTATCGTCTGAATCAGTGTTTGCACACCATTGAGTCTCCGTGGGACTTAACGACCCGGGAATTCAATCTATTCTCCAGGATTTCATTGCATTTGTGTCTGAGCAGTTTTAAGTCTGTTTAGACTTGACGGTTCACCACGAATCAGAATTCATGAGTGTAATTCTTAATCTTCTCGTCCATTTCTCCTTGAACATCTTTGTTGAGGAATAACTTAATCTGATCTCTCTCCTCTATGAACTTGTTCATCTCTTGGCCAAGTAAATTGACCCTGTCAGCTAGCAAGTTCAGTTTTCGGTCTACTATACTTTGTTTGTGTTTTCTTTGCTTGATTCACGGCCTTTTGAATCTTAGCTTTGGTACGAGACGCCCACGTGTCTGCAGTTTTCTTGATTGATTTTGATGATGATTTAGTTGTTGTATCTTTTGATGGTGGTGGTGATGAATGAGATGAGGATTCAGTTATGGAGGAATCATGGGGTTGCTCTGAGGGTTGCTCAGGATTGTGTTCAGGATTTTCTTAGAGGTAGCTATCTGTTTCAATTCTGATCCTTTCTTCTTCTTTGTTCTTAGCAAGTTCCTCTTTAGCACGTCCTTCTTCAGCAGCCTTTTCCCTTGCAGCTTCTTCCACATCTTTATCAGTTACCCGCTCATCAGTTTCTTGCTCATCTTCTTTAAAGTCAAACTTCTCTTCATACTCCTGCTGCTTCTGCTTCGTAGATTCCTTGGTGGTAGCACCAGTTCCCTTATCGGGTTGATTAACCGTATCAAGAACTGGTGTAATAGGAACACCATTGCTGGAACCTCCAGGGCCTGTTAATTGTTAAAGGTTGAACTCTTTAGCAGCATGCTCTGTCCTCAGCTGTTTCAGAGTTTTCCTGGTATTCTCTGTCTTGATCTTTAGGATCATCTTCTTCATCTGAATCTACTCCCTCTTCTTCCGCCACTGGCTTCTTTCCTTTGTCGGATGGGGGACTTGTGGGTTTGTCTTCTGACTTTTGAGTAGATAAGTCATCTTGTTGCGATTCAGAGTAGTAAGTCACCTCATCTGACTCAGTTTCAGAGTCGTCGTCCTGAGGAATTGGTTCCGGTTTAACTTGTGGACAAACAATCTGAGCGTTGACTTTCCTCTTACGGGATGGGTTTCTCTTCTTGTACTTAGTAGTACTCCCTGTGCTTCCAGTGCTTCCTGCTCTCTTAGCCCTTGTAGTAGCCACTGCAGAAGTCTTTTCATCCATAAACCCAACTTTGGCTGCCCTCACAGCTTCCTTGTAACGAATGTACGAGGGAAGATCCTTGATTGCATCAGTGATCAGGCATTCAAGTAATTCTGCACCTTGTTTGCGTGTTGAAGAGTCTTTGAATCTGACAATGTTTAAAGTAGGTTCATACAACACTGAGTGGGTGATGGGGTCATTGATTCTCATTGGGATGTCTAGGTTCTTCCCGAGAATATTTTGAATCAGTAGCTTAGTATATCTGATGAAGGGAATCTTTGACCCAGGCTTCTTAAGATGCTGCATCATATCTTCCCATAGCAGACTTGCATAGTCAATGTGTTGCTTGTTGACCATTCCCCAAAAAGTTTGAAGGTGCATCAGTTTAGGATGTTCATGACCGCTATCTCTTCTAGATACAGACTTAGCAATCATGATGTAGAGAGTCCTCCAGGGCTGAGGGAAGTTCTTGAGATCAACACTGGAGTGTTTTGTGATGATGCCAGCAGCTTCGTCATAAATGATGTTAACCATAAATTGCATTACTGCCTCTTCAGTAGGAGTTGGAACGTAATCAATAGACTGAATGGCTGGTAGAAGAAGAATAGTGCGAAGATCCGCTACCGTAACTGTGACTTCCTTGGTGCCAAGGGTCACTTTGACTGCATCTTGACCATCGATTTTCTCCATAGTGTGCCAGAATTGATGGATGTAGATCTCTGGTACTGTAGCCGAGTTAGACAACATAAGACGGTAGGGATGATCCTTGAGAATGTCCACAGCTACTCTGCATGAGGATTCCGAGCAGGTGAAATTTTCAAAGTCAACTCTAAGGTTATTCTTCACAATTGTTTTGTGATAATCCGTTGGGAAGATATCATCCATTGTGAGTTCATTAGAGGCATTGAGATTTTCCATGTTGACGTTCATTTCGCAATCTGAAAGGTATTGAGACAAAAGAACCAACATATCGAAAGACATTATGTTAGTCTAAGATTGATTTTATTGTTTGAAGTTGTCATGTTTATGAATGTTACGAGTCCAAAGTCACATTTAGTCCAATAGTCCGAAGTTGAAGTGATAAGTTACGTGAGTATGTTAATTTTGAATTTTAATGTCCAAATTTCACTTAATCACACAACATTTTATCCTTTTATAGTTTATGAGTGACATTTTGGTTATTGTGACTTATGAGTAACTTGTTACAAGTACATTACGCGTAACATTGCAAATTAATGTGACAAGTTGGCTTAGGCGTAAACTTGTTAGCTTATGCGTAAACAAAGGTCCATATGCGTAGGCGTAAGCTTAAGCGTAAGGGTAACCCTTAGGCGTAAGGATTTCTTAGGCGTAAAGGCTTACCCGTAGCTTATGTGCTTACGCGTAAGCTTAGGCAAAGGAGTTACATGTAAGGTTTACTCGTAAGAGTAGCCCTTAGGCGTAAACATCCAAGTTTACACATATCCTTCCAGGATACGCGTAGTCCCACTGTAGACCCTTATGCGTAAGTGTTACGAGTAAAATTGCTCTTATGCATAACCTTTACGCACAAGGTGTTCCATATGCGAAATCCATGAACACCTTGTATATGAACTTTACGCGTAGAAAACCTGTATCAATTTACACATAACAAATTGATTACAATATATTCCTAACACTGTCAAGATCACAAAACATGTCAATGATAAGAGCAGTTATGCGTAGAGGAGCTTAGACGTAAGATGGCTTAAACCCTAAACCCTGAAGTTACGCATAACAAATCTGACCATGGAAAAACCACAAGAATTATTTTGCACAATCTTAGATGACTAATGAACATGTTGCAACAGGTTTTAACACAAAATTACAAACGAATCAAAAGTTTCATTGTTCTTCGACCTTCAAACCCTAAAAATCAATTTCTTCACTTTTGTTGTTTCTGGGTGTGATTAAAGGGTGATAAAGTGAAATTAACCATGTTATAAACCTATTCTAAGCATCTAATCAAGGCAAAACAATCTTACGAGTTAATCCCCAATTCGACTAAGAACCCTAAAAATTCAAAAATCATTCAAACAAGTTTCTGGGCTTAATTTGTTGATTGAAATGGGTGTAATACTGATTTTAGAACGTTTTGACACTACCCATTTCATCAAAAACACAATACATCAAATCCTTTGTTCATACGCGTATGCGTAAACCCAAAATCATCCATATGTAAAGTTTTAACCGTTGGATTTGAATGAAATTGAAAACCATTGTTTGTAATCATGATTAAAAGCTTTTACAACTTACAGATTTCGAATTTGTAACACGGATTTGTGTATTGAATCTTAGGCGTGGATATTGGTAGTTGATGTAATAAATGTGAATAGTAAATGATTTAATTTTGTTAGGTGGAGAGTTTTGTTAAAAAATACTTTCCAAATTTGACAAGATAAGCCCCTCCACCTCAACCATTTTCAACCAAGACCCATTAACTTCCACTTTGGTTAGACAAAACATATTTTGGAAAGAAATTTGATGATACTCCCCCTCGATTTTTGCAATGATAAAATTTTAAAACATTTGAGTCCGAGGAGGGTATTTAACAAGAAACGTATCCACCTTTTTTGAAGTAACAACATATTTTTGGTAACATGAAAGTACAAGGTTTTATAAAACTGAAAAATATTTACATTCTCCCCCTCAACATTTTTTCGGGAAAAATGATGAAAGGTTTGATGGAACAAAGAGTTGACGGAAGATTTGTACTTGCAATGTTTGAAAGAAATTTAGATAGAAGAATAATTTTGGATTTTATCATATTTTATATTTTTATATTTTGTTTTTGAAAAAGTTATTTACAAAAGCGGTTTTGGTGTTTGACTGTTTTCAAGAATGTGTTAAAAGTTCATCCATTTCTTTTGGAGTCAAACACCTCATACCAATCCGGTGAATCAAATCAGTAAACCTTGCGGGAGCCAAGGCTTTAGTGAGAAGATCCGCTAGTTGGTGTTGAGTACCTACAAAGTATAATTCAACGGTACCCTTTTCCACATGCTCTTTGATGAAATTGTATCGAAGATCGATGTTCTTTGACTTCGAGTGTTGAACGGTGTTGCACGAGATTGCAATAGCACTTCGATTGTCACAGTACACCGGGATTCTGTCAAGTACATAACCATAGTCTTTGAGTTGTGTTCTCATCCAAATGACTTGAGCACAACACGAAGACATGGCTACATATTCTGCTTCAGTTGAGGACAGCGATGTACAGTCTTGTTTTTTCGATTGCCATGACACCAGTTTATCACCAAGGAATTGTAAACCTCCTGAAGTACTTTTCCTTGAATCTAAGCATCCTGCGTGATCAGCGTCTGAAAAAGCTATTAGTTCAAAACCAGAATCCTTCGGATACCAGATCCCCAAATTAATGGTTCCCTTTACGTATCAGAGGATTCTTTTAGCCTCAGTGAGGTGTCGTTCAATTGGCCTTGACTGATAACGGGAGCAAAGATATACAAAAAATACAATGTCAGGTCTACTGGTTGTTAGATACATGAGAGACCCAATAATACTTCAGTATTTGGTAGGGTCAACCAATTTCCCATGCAAATCAGCATCCAGTTTGTTGGTATCTGTCATTGGTGTTGCATAGGTGTCACAACTTTGCATTCCATGTTTATTCAATATTTCAAGAGCATATTTGGACTGACTTAAGAAAATACCACGGGGTGATTGATGAACTTGTAGTCCTAAGAAGAATGTAAGTTCACCCATCATTGACATTTCAGAATTTGTTTTTATTAGTTTTGAAAAAGCGTTTGAGTACTTTTTGTGGGTAGAACCAAAAATGATGTCATCCACATAAATCTGAACAATTAAAATGTTTGCCCCGTGATATTGAATAAACAGTGTTGGGTCGACCGATCCTTTGACAAAATTATGAGAAAGGAGAAAGGAGGACAACTCATCATACCACGCCCGAGGGGCTTGTTTGAGACCGTAAAGAGCCTTATTCAGTTTGTAAACGTGATTAGGGAACTCTGGATCAACAAATCCTTCTGGCTGACTAACATAGACTGTTTCCTTCAGTTTACCATTCAGAAAAGCAGTTTTGACATCCATCTGATAGACCGTGATGTTCATGTGAGCTGCGAATGCCAGAAAGATCTGTACAGCCTCAAGTCTAGCTACCGGTGCGAATGATTCTTCGAAGTCAATTCCTTCTTCCTGTCTATAACCCTTAGCCACCAGACGTGACTTATTTCTGATAACCGTACCTTCAACATCTAACTTGTTTTTCTAAATTCATTTGAGACCAATGACATAGACCCCTGTTGGTCTTTCAACCAATTCCTATACTTCTAAACGTTTAAACTGGTTTAGCTCTTCTTGCATGGATTCAATCCAGTTGTCTTTGGTCATTGCATCTTTGATGTTTTTGGGTTCAGTTTGACAAACGATGAGTGCGTAAATGCAGTGTTCACCGTTAGTCTGAAGGCGTTGTCTAGTTACGACTGGTTGGTTTGGGTTTCCAATAATGTTAACAAGAGGATGGTCCTTAGTCCAACGATGTGTAGAGGGTTGATGTTGATATACGTTGTGCAGATTTGGTGGATTCAGATGGCTGGTTGATGATTCAGCAACATCTGAGTTTTCATATTCAGTAGCAAAAGGGTTGAAGAATGCGTTTCCATCATAATCCGCTGGAGCAGGTACATCTTGATTCAGAAGATCATCAGATGTATCAGCGTCATTAGAAGCGGTTTGTTCGGCTGTGGTTGTAGAATCAATTGGAGGTGCGTCAGCAACAGTTGTTGTTGTGTCAGGTGTATCAGGAATTGGAATATTATCAGGTTGAGCAGCGGAAACATTTGATACATCTGGAGCACGTTGATTAATTTTATCACTAAACAGAGGAGCAAATAACGTTTTCATTTGACGACGAGTAAGCTATAAGCTTGGTTCAGCTGATGATGAGGTTTGGGGGAAGTTGAGACGGTTGTGTCCGGGTTCCAAGCTGTTTTGCTCAGAAGCCATTTCTGTAAGCTCATCAAAATTAGCATGAATCGTTTCCATAATTTCCCTTGTACGACGATTCCAGATCTAGTATCCCTTTGAGTTTTCACAGTATCTAACAAAGACTCCAATGTCAGCTTTAGCCTTGAGCTTTCCAAATTCATCACGATCATTATTTGGGTAACAAAGAGCACCAAATACATGAAAGTGTTTGAGATTCGGTTTTCGGTTATGGATAAGCTCATAAGGTGTTTTGTTGTGGTGTTTGGTTATCATAGAACGATTCTGAGTGTAGTATACAGTTGACACAGCTTCTGCCCATAAGTAATCTGGAAGTTTTGCATTGATTAACATCGTTCTTGCAGCTTCTACTAACGTACGGTTTCGTCTTTCGACAACTCCATTTTGTTCTGGTGTCCGTGCAATAGATGTCTGATGCTCAATTCCCACTTTCTCATAGTATTCTTGAAGAGTTTGATTCACAAATTCAGTTCCTCTGTCGGTTCTGACTTGTCTTACTGTATTCCGGAGCTGAACTTGAATTTTCGTGAGAAAGGTGATGATCATTTATGGAGTTTGATCTTTACTTCGAAGAAAATAAACCTAATTCCATCTTGAGTAGTCATCAACAATTACTAGAATGTAGCGTTTGCCATTAATCGTCTGCACAGGCATTGGGCCACACAAATCCATGTGAAGAAGATGAAGGACATGTTGAGAGCTGTGGTCCTTCTTTGAAGGAAAGTGAGCACGAGTGCTTTTCCCTTGTTCACAGGCTGAGCATAAGTGATCTTTTGAATACCTAATCCTTGGAAGACCTTCAACTAGATTGTATCGTGCAAGATTGGTTATGGTTCGAAAGTTCAAGTGTGAAAGACGTCGGTGCCATAGCCAAGATTTCGTAGATGTAGCCTTAGAAAGTAGACAGATGGGAGAGGAAGCAATCATGTCTTGCATTGAGATTGTGTAAAGGCTTGATGTGCGGTTTCCAGACATAAGATCGTTTCCTTTTAGATCACGAATGAAACAAATCTTCTCCCTAAAAGCAACTTTCAAATCACCATCACAAAATTGATCGACAGAAAAAAGATTGTGACTGAGACCTTTCACATAATAAACCCTGCTAATTTTGATATTCCCATTGTTTAACAAAAGGTATGATTTTTTAGTAATCCAATGGTTTGTTATATTCAACATTTTCCATTTTTAATCGACTCTCAGCATCAGCATATGATTCCTCATCACGATTATATTCAACAACACTCATAATGGAATCATCAATTTTGTGTTCTGCACTGTACACTTGAGGATTTTGTTTGAATGCTCTATGTGAAAAACTTGGTTTGTAATCAGCAAGAATTGGTCCATATCCATCTGGATTTGGCTTAAAAGAAAACTTTTGAATTGTCGTGATTGACTCACCATATTTATAAACAACATTTCGAAATTATTTGATTTTGTTTTGTAAATCGACAATTTCATCAAGATACTGATCTATTTGTCTCCGCGAATGTTTTGTATTCAGAAAACTGTTTTTGACATGTTAACAATTCAGACTTGGCTTTTTGAATTTTCGAAGTGAGAGTGTTAACTTCTTGTTGATGATCAAATTTTTGTTGTTCTATTTGAGAAAGCAATACATTCTTGGATTCAACTAGATCACGTATCTGTACTTCCAAAGATTTTTCATTTTGGTATGATTTTGCAAAAGCGATTTCAAAACTTTGTTCACGTTTCTCTTTAGTTTCAAAAATGTTGAGTTGGAACTTATAACATTCATTATCCTCAGTAAACAGTGCAATTTTATCTTGCAGTTTCTTATTTATTTCATTGCATTTCTCCAATTTAGATAGGGTGGTCTGACATAAGGTCATGAGCTCTGGATCTGGATTAGACAAAGGTTCATTTTGTTCAACTTGAGTCTCAACATAATCATTATTTAGATCCTCAAATATAATCACGGAGTCAACTTGATTATCAATATTAACCATAAGGTCATCTTGATCGTCAAATGTAACTACGGGATCCATTTGATTATCGTCGTAATGATATGTAGAAGGCTCATGTTGAACACTCTGTGCCTCGTCGGATGCAGATGCAGGCGGAGATATCAGATCATGTATAAGTATGTTAGGATCCGGTACCTGAGACAAGCCATCAGTGTCATACACTGGGCCTGCGTCACTCATGTGGAGCTCTTGCATGTTTGCCATTAACATCACAGCTGCATTAGCTTGCAACTCCTCCATGTCATCATCAGAATCTGCATTAGCCATGAAACTCTGTTCCTTGTTGGTAAGTGTTCCACCAGCTTCATCCTTGAGAGCCAAGAGTAAAGCCTCCTTGTGATAAGCGCTACCTCTTGTTCTTGGCTTTGGGCAAGCATTAGCCAGATGACCCTTCTCGTTGCAGTTGTAGCATCGAAGACCATTAACCCCAGTCTGAGCATTTCCCTGGTCAACCATTTGAACCCGTTGTTGTGGAGCACCCATGTTATTCCTTCCATTAGTATTAAATCCTTGACCACTACCCATTGGACGACCATTTCCACGGTTCTGAACCTCAACTCTTCCATTGTTAACAACAGCTTGATTTCTTGGGTTTGATGAGGTACGGATACAATTGTTGGATTTGTTAGCGAATCTCCCGAAGGCTCTAGCAATCATTAGAAATCCTTGATTCAATGCATCGAAGGCCTCAGCATCCTCATCTGGAGTTTCACTGCAGAGTGCTGAATCAATATTGTTGTTGTTGTAAGGAACTAGCCGACTTTCTTGTGCTTGCTGTGATGGATCAAATGGTGTAATCTGAGCAGTTTGTTGTGGTGGATTTGTGAAAACAGTTGGTAAGGTTGGATATTGAGGATAAAATGCTTGAGTATACAAAGCAAGAGTTTGATTATCCGGAAGTGTTGGAGAAGCAGGGACTCTACAGATGATTATGTCTTTGTCTACTTCCTTTTGATGGTGCTTCAAATAGTCATACAACAATCCGTACGTTGCTTGATGAAGATTCTTAGCTTGACGGATGAATGTAACATACTTTTCCCAATCATGACCAAGACAACTGAGGAACTTTGTATTGATTGCAATCCTTGGCATAATGATATTATGTTTGTCCAAGTCATTGATGATGTCTGAGAACCGATGATAATATGACTCTAATGATTCCCCTGGTTCAATTATGAAGTTCTCATATGATAAGTAGATTTTTGATTCCATGTCTTCTTGATTGAGTTCAGTGCCTTCCATTAGAAGATGAATGTGCTCCCACATAGCTTTAGCAGTCTTCTGAGCATCAACACTACGAAGTATCGGATTGGGTAATTGATCCGTGGTGAACCGTCAAGTCTAACAGACTTAAAACAGCTTAAGCACAAATGCAATGAAGATCAGAGAATATAGTGAATTCCCGGGTCGTTATGTCCCACGGAGATTCAATGGTGTGTTAAACACTTGATCAGACGATGGAATGATCACTAATGATAGCGATCAGAAAGGATTTTGATAGGATAATTACACTACTGAAAAAGTTTATAAAATAAAGCGACTTAAATACAAATTAAGAAAATTAAAAAGATAAAAGATATTAAATAAACGCTATCACTATATTTAAAGTGATGAACGTTTAAAACCTAAAACTTACGTTTTAATAAAAAAACTACGTAAACGTACAGAATAAAACGTGAAAATTATACAATATAGATCCTAAAAATATGAAAAATACATTTTTACAATCCTAATGATAAAAGAAAATATTTAGAAAAATAAAATTACTTTTTTAAAAATTTTTCTAATTATTATTAATTAAAAAACTATTTTTAACTATTAAATAATTACCTAAAATACAAGAAATTAGGAAATAAAGCTAGAAAAATAAAATTAAGAATTAGAAAAATCTAAAATATCAAAATAGAATTTTCAAAACTATTTTTGTATTTTTCTGATTATTTTTCTATTTTCTATGACTTTTAAACTATTAAAAACTAATTAAATTGCTAAAAATTACAAAATAAACTATGAAAAATATGGAAAATTACTTTTTTGGGTTTTTATATTTATCTTAACTTAATAAAAATGAAAAATTATTTTTTTGAACCTTTTCTTAATTTTTTGTATTAAATGCTATTTAAAAATACTTAAAAACTAATTAAAATCAAGAAAAATACCAAACAAGCTAGGAAAAATCTGAAAAATTCAGGAAATGCTTAAAATAATATTAAGAAGCTATGAAAAATGGAAAAACAGGAGCTTATTTGGAAGAATTAGGATCTGATGTGGAAAGTACTTATGAAATAAGCACTTGATTAAGCAAATAGAATCCAAAGGCTACTAAACTGATATGAAAGCTATAATAAGCTAAAATTTACCAAATGCAACTGAAATCAACAAGCTCTAACCACTGGATTAGCAAATTGAATAGATTAGATGTGTTGAGTAAATGGCAGAAAACAGTGACAAGGGTGGTATGTTTGAGCTTATGCATAAGCCACACAATAAGCTAATATTGAAAAACAATAAATGGAACCTAAAGGTAACCTGGGTGACTAACTAAAACCCAAAACTCAGACTTGGACAAGCTCAAATGGGCCCTGTGCACCAACTGCAAGAACTGAGAAACTCAGTGTCAACTGAGTTTCAGTGGAGCAGGGCACTTAAGAGCTTATTGAGAAGCATTTTGTAGCTTATACAAAAATCACAAAATTATACTAAAATAGATATAAGGAAATAGACCAGTAGGGCTTTTAAAAACAACAAGTATCACTTGATTTGACCAAGAAATGAGTCCATTAAAAATCTTTCCATTTGACCCCAAAACAGGTTTCAACATTTTGACTTTTAATGAAAAACTTGGAAAGTTGACTAAAATGGATTTTGAAGCCAATTTTTGGACTAAACTAGATGTTAATGAATGAAATGAAGCTAAAGCAACCTTTGTTTATGAATTCTAAACACAAATCTAACTTATGATTTGTAAAAAATCCTAACAGTAAAGCTGCAAGATCATTTGAAAGGGAATTTGACTTCTGAGCTTGAAAGACACAAGGGAGTGACTCAAGTGAGCATGAAATGGCTACACAACCATGAACCAACAGGTACTAGACACTGAGCTAT
Source organism: Chrysanthemum seticuspe (assembly GCA_019973895.1). Classification (NCBI taxonomy): domain Eukaryota; kingdom Viridiplantae; phylum Streptophyta; class Magnoliopsida; order Asterales; family Asteraceae; genus Chrysanthemum; species Chrysanthemum seticuspe. The sequence goes on along the minus strand of BPTQ01000001.1, from coordinate 57,955,214 downwards.
CCTCTAGTGCAGTTTAAGGGCTAAATCCAAACACCACTAATTACAACTGTTATGTAATTTCCAATAAGCTAACTGATGAACATACTTGAGTTACTGATCAAACTAATCATAAATCTCCTAAATAAAACTAAATAAACATATCTGAACTATTCATAAACACAAATACAAGTGCAAACAGAAAATTGCAAATGGGCTTGAAATTTTGAAAATGAGATAAGTACTCACAGGATTCCAACTTTGATGCCAACTGAAACCAAACCAAATCCTACTCTAACCTCACTAAATCTAACCCAAATAAGCTTCTGCAACACCCATTATCAGCACCAAAGCCATTCTTTGTCCTATTTGACTTTTGTTGACCATGATACAAACTTGCTCAAAATTGTATTGATGCTTACTCAAAGGCTAACATAAGCTCAGATGATTTAATTGAGCTTAAGAATTAGTTAATAAAAGCTTTGCCAATAGAATTTTAAAACTGAAATTCAACAGTAAACATGGAGCTTAAAACTTATATAAAAAAAAACTTGAGATTGATATTTAAAAGCACAATACAACAATGTTTTAACTTAAATATGTTACAAACAACTGAAATTACTACATTTGATTTAAAACTAATACACTTTTAAAAAAAAAACGACATTAATGAAAAATTGTAAAAAACTAGCTGCCCTTTTACTTGCTTCTTTCTCCTTTCTTTTATACCCATTCTCTTTCTCTTTCTCTTTCATCTCTGACTAAATCCCATCAAATTCCAGAGCCAATGGGTGACTTTTGTGACTTTTGGCCAAATTGTCAATTTTGGCGGGAATAATGGATTTGAGCAGTTAAGGGGTAGAGTGTTAGGAGAGGGTACATTTAATGTGTTTGGAGTTGTGTGGAGGTGGGGGGAGACAAGATATTGGATAGGTGAGGAGGGGGAATGGATGTGTGGAGTGATTTCAGGCAGCAGTTGGGAGGAAGGAGACTAATTGGCGCCAAGGGGTTGATTTGTTTGACCAAGCTTTTGACCAGGCTAATAATAATAAAAGGGGGAGGTCAAAATGCTAAATGACAGGGGGTCCAAGGTTTGTGAAAGGTCCAAAATTGGTTTAAGGAGTTAAAAACTATAGGGACTTAATGTGTAAATCCTGAAAATCAAGGGACCATGGCTGCTAATTCAGAAAAGTTATTCCAAGGGACCACAAGTGACAACCTTCAAAAGTATAAGGACCAAACTTGCCATTTTGCCATTTTCCAGGGGCCAATTTTGCCATTTTTCAAACTTGGAGGACCATTTTTGTAATTTTCTCAAATTTTTGATATTTTTCACCAAAGGACTAAATTTGACAAGTTATGATTTAAAAAGGACCTTTGATGACTTTTCTTTTGAAATTTTGACTCAGGGACTATTTTTGATAATTTTTGAAACTTGGGGGACTAAAACTGCAATTTTTGCAAATTTGATATGTTTTTCATCTGATTTTGATATTTTTGCATTTAAAACACATAAAACACTGATTTGTAATATTTTTATCATTTTGATGTGTTTCTGAGTGTTTTCAGATGATTTTGCAGTTTATTTTGTACAAAAATGATGAGTATTTACACACTCATCAATCCCCCACACTAAGATATTGCTAGTCCCTAGCAATGATTTGAGAAAACTTGATGGATTTGAAAAACTCTTTACCAAAAGCCATCACTTCTGGAGTAGCCAAATGTTTCAGTTCAAGTAAGAACCTTGGTACACTGATAACCAAATGATTTTGAGCAAATCATAAGCTGTAAACGGATTTGATGTGTCTTTACCAGAAGCCGTACCCTTCTGGACTAGCCAACTCATAGATAAATTATCAATATTATCTTTGGTGAGCTGATTACCAATTATGGATTTTCCACTGCCTTTACCACAAGCCATAACCTTGCGGGCTAGCCAACTCTTCACTTTTTAGGATATGGTGAGCTGAATACCATACAATTTTGGGCAAATTGCAAGCCATATAAACGGATTTGATATATCTTTACCAAGAGCCGTTTGCTCCTGGATTAGCCAATCCTTTTGTTTATCAAACATGGCGGACTGATAACCAACTGAGAAAGTGTAAAACACTTACTCCAAAAAAAATTTTGGCCAAAAACGGGGGAATTGGGTAGATAATATATGAAATTCGTGAGAATTCCCCCCCCACACTTAGAAATGAATATTGCCCTCAATATTCAAAGTACCGGCGGTTATGCCGAAACAAAGAACGTAAAAGGGAAATACTACGGCCATTATTTGAAAGGATGAATTTTTTTTTTTTTTTTTTTTTTTTTTTTTTTATACAACAGTGTGGGGAAACTCCCCCACACTAGGGTGGTACACACGGGTGAAAACCCATGTTAAGCTACTGTTTTTGATTACCGAGTCGCTAGCTTGACTCGACCCCGAATTAATTTGTTCATGGGGAAGCAAAGTGGAAGAAACAATCTCCATCGGACTTTCATTCAAGATGTTTGGACAAACATTTGAAGCACGAGAAAGTTCCACCCCGATGAGATATACATAGAACCGGCTCAAAAATGATAAATGAAAATGCCGGGGTCAAAGATAGTGTCTTCATTCCCGAAGGAGTGAAGATGAAGAGTAATCACAAGATATTTGAGGAAAGGAAGAAAGGTTCTGATAACAATCAAAATCCATTCTTCATCCTCAAATGCAGACATATCGGGAGGAAGGGTGAGGGTATTATTATCAATAAGCAAACTCATAGGATAGAGTACACCTTCCTCCGAGCTAATATCATCCTCAAGATCAAAATGGAAATGATCATATTCCGGAGGAGATATGTCATGAGAGAGTTCACCGGAGAACTCTTCATGAAGAGAATCATTGGAAAAAGCCTCAAGCTCGGGCTTGTCCAATGTAGAGTCACTATCCACAACGGGGATAGGAGATGAAGCTGACTTAGCACAAAATGATTCGATCTTAGAAACGAGGAGATTTATATTGAACAATTGTTCACGAAGTATCTCGTCCTCAATTTCCAGATCATCAGAATTTCTCACTTCCTTTAAGCTAACTAGCTCAGAAGGTAGCTCCTCGACATAATCGATGTCTCCATAGGATAAAGAATCGTCAAACGAAGTATAATCGTTATCAGAATCGGAGAACATCTCGACATGATCATATGGAATGTCAAGAGGAGGAGAAGAATCATCATTAAGAGGCTCATCACACATATTACCGGAGATAACCTCGGACTCACTTGGGGTTGGAACAAGGCTCTCAACACTTGACGATTCCATTTCTGGAATAGTGCTAGAAGGCTCGTCCCCCATTATGAGAGAGTCTTTGGAAGCAATAAAAGGTAAGATATGTGTGATAGCAATAGACTGAGGGAGTTGAGAAATGATATCTTTCAAAGGAATAACACTCTCCTCGTCGTCCTCATAGTATTCCCTCATTTGAATACTATCCTCATCATCATCGTCATCATATCGGATTCTTATGTTCATCTGCTGAAGCTTACACACCATTCTTTTCATTTGTAGTTTCTTTCGAATGCGTATTTCTTCAGAACTTTGAGGAAGATAACACTCCTCGTAATCATTGAGATGCTGTGAAGGCTCGGAAGTCTGATGACTGATGGAATACTGTGGGGGTTGGAAATTGTCAAAACCGGGAGAATTGGAATTTTGAAAATTTTGATTCATCGGTTGACATTCAAAAGTCACATGAGGACCCCCGCAATTCTCACAACAGAGATAATTGGGAGAATAACTTTCACCAAAGTTTTGATTGTAACATGGTTCCGGCTCATAGACAAGCGGGACCCGTGATGGACAATCAAAACCGTAATGAGAATCATTCCCACAATACTCGCATGAGTAGGATTCGTATTGGGGCTGCGGAGGTAGGTAGGAAAAATCGGGTGTTTCATTTGAAATGGGATCGGGATTACCGACAAACTTGTCTCCGAAACCCACATTGGTACATCGCCGACAATTTCCACCGTTAAATGGACCTCCACACCAGGAACATGTCAAATACCATGACATAGAGAATTAAACGGATAAGAGGGATAAGAGATGAAGAATTAAACGGGTTTGAGGATAAAGAAATGGAGAATTAAACAGATTAGAGGGTAAGGGAAATGTAGAATCAAAAGATGCGAGAGGGTAAAGATGGATATTTTTGAATTTTTGAAAAATATGCTGCAAAAACAAAGGATGAAAATATTTTTGGGTGTTGATAACACTTCAGAAAAAGTGTTAAAGAACTTTTTGGATTTTCTGATAACTTTACAAAAAAAAACTTTTTACAAAAGATGGAATATGTGCAAGAATGGATCTGAAAAAGGCTAAACACACGCTAAAGCCTCCCCGGCAGCGGCGCCAAAATTTGATCCGTGGTGAACCGTCAAGTCTAACAGACTTAAAACAGCTTAAGCACAAATGCAATGAAGATCAGAGAATATAGTGAATTCCCGGGTCGTTATGTCCCACGGAGACTCAATGGTGTGTTAAACACTTGATCAGACGATGGAATGATCACTAATGATAGCGATCAGAAAGGATTTTGATAGGATAATTACACTACTGAAAAAGTTTATAAAATAAAGCGACTTAAATACAAATTAAGAAAATTAAAAAGATAAAAGATATTAAATAAACGCTATCACTATATTTAAAGTGATGAACGTTTAAAACCTAAAACTTACGTTTTAATAAAAAACTACGTAAACGTACAGAATAAAACGTGAAAATTATACAATATAGATCCTAAAAATATGAAAAATACATTTTTACAATCCTAATGATAAAAGAAAATATTTAGAAAAAGAAAATTATTTTTATAACTATTATTCTAATTATTATTAATTAAAAAACTATTTTTAACTATTAAATAATTACCTAAAATACAAGAAATTAGGAAATAAAGCTAGAAAAATAAAATTAAGAATTAGAAAAATCTAAAATATCAAAATAGAATTTTCAAAACTATTTTTGTATTTTTCTGATTATTTTTCTATTTTCTATGAATTTTAAACTATTAAAAACTAATTAAATTGCTAAAAATTACAAAATAAACTATGAAAAATATGGAAAATTACTTTTTTGGGTTTTTATATTTATCTTAACTTAATAAAAATAAAAAATTATTTTTTTGAACCTTTTCTTAATTTTTTGTATTAAATGCTATTTAAAAATACTTAAAAACTAATTAAAATCAAGAAAAATACCAAACAAGCTAGGAAAAATCTGAAAAATTCAGGAAATGCTTAAAATAATATTAAGAAGCTATGAAAAATGGAAAAACAGGAGCTTATTTGGAAGAATTAGGATCTGATGTGGAAAGTACTTATGAAATAAGCACTTGATTAAGCAAATAGAATCCAAAGGCTACTAAACTGATATGAAAGCTATAATAAGCTAAAATTTGCTAAATGCAACTGAAATCAACAAGCTCTAACCACTGGATTAGCAAATTGAACAGATTAGATGTGTTGAGTAAATGGCAGAAAACAGTGACAAGGGTGGTATGTTTGAGCTTATGCATAAGCCACACAATAAGCTAATATTGAAAAACAATAAATGGAACCTAAAGGTAACCTGGGTGACTAACTAAAACCCAAAACTCAGACTTGGACAAGCTCAAATGGGCCCTGTGCACCAACTGCAAGAACTGAGAAACTCAGTGTCAACTGAGTTTCAGTGGAGCAGGGCACTTAAGAGCTTATTGAGAAGCATTTTGTAGCTTATACAAAAATCACAAAATTATACTAAAATAGATATAAGGAAATAGACCAGTAGGGCTTTTAAAAACAACAAGTATCACTTGATTTGACCAAGAAATGAGTCCATTAAAAATCTTTCCATTTGACCCCAAAACAGGTTTCAACATTTTGACTTTTAATGAAAAACTTGGAAAGTTGACTAAAATGGATTTTGAAGCCAATTTTTGGACTAAACTAGATGTTAATGAATGAAATGAAGCTAAAGCAACCTTTGTTTATGAATTCTAAACACAAATCTAACTTATGATTTGTAAAAAATCCTAACAGTAAAGCTGCAAGATCATTTGAAAGGGAATTTGACTTCTGAGCTTGAAAGACACAAGGGAGTGACTCAAGTGAGCATGAAATGGCTACACAACCATGAACCAACAGGTACTAGACACTGAGCTATCCTCTAGTGCAGTTTAAGGGCTAAATCCAAACACCACTAATTACAACTGTTATGTAATTTCCAATAAGCTAACTGATGAACATACTTGAGTTACTGATCAAACTAATCATAAATCTCCTAAATAAAACTAAATAAACATATCTGAACTATTCATAAACACAGATACAAGTGCAAACAGAAAATTGCAAATGGGCTTGAAATTTTGAAAATGAGATAAGTACTCACAGGATTCCAACTTTGATGCCAACTGAAACCAAACCAAATCCTACTCTAACCTCACTAAATCTAACCCAAATAAGCTTCTGCAACACCCATTATCAGCACCAAAGCCATTCTTGGTCCTATTTGACTTTTGTTGACCATGATACAAACTTGCTCAAAATTGTATTGATGCTTACTCAAAGGCTAACATAAGCTCAGATGATTTAATTGAGCTTAAGAATTAGTTAATAAAAGCTTTGCCAATAGAATTTTAAAACTGAAATTCAACAGTAAACATGGAGCTTAAAACTTATATAAAAAAAAACTTGAGATTGATATTTAAAAGCACAATACAACAATGTTTTAACTTAAATATGTTACAAACAACTGAAATTACTACATTTGATTTAAAACTAATACACTTTTAAAAAAAACGACATTAATGAAAAATTGTAAAAAACTAGCTGCCCTTTTACTTGCTTCTTTCTCCTTTCTTTTATACCCATTCTCTTTCTCTTTCTCTTTCATCTCTGACTAAATCCCATCAAATTCCAGAGCCAATGGGTGACTTTTGTGACTTTTGGCCAAATTGTCAATTTTGGCGGGAATAATGGATTTGAGCAGTTAAGGGGTAGAGTGTTAGGAGAGGGTACATTTAATGTTTTTGGAGTTGTGTGGAGGTGGGGGGAGACAAGATATTGGATAGGTGAGAAGGGGGAATGGATGTGTGGAGTGATTTCAGGCAGCAGTTGGGAGGAAGGAGACTAATTGGCGCCAAGGTGTTGATTTGTTTGACCAAGCTTTTGACCAGGCTAATAATAATAAAAGGGGGAGGTCAAAATGCTAAATGACAGGGGGTCCAAGGTTTGTGAAAGGTCCAAAATTGGTTTAAGGAGTTAAAAACTATAGGGACTTAATGTGTAAATCCTGAAAATCAAGGGACCATGGCTGCTAATTCAGAAAAGTTATTCCAAGGGACCACAAGTGACAACCTTCAAAAGTATAAGGACCAAACTTGCCATTTTGCCATTTTCCAGGGGCCAATTTTGCCATTTTTCAAACTTGGAGGACCATTTTTGTAATTTTCTCAATTTTTTTATATTTTTCACCAAATGACTAAATTTGACAAGTTATGATTTAAAAAGGACCTTTGATGACTTTTCTTTTGAAATTTTGACTCAGGGACTATTTTTGATAATTTTTGAAACTTGGGGGACTAAAACTGCAATTTTTGCAAATTTGATATGTTTTTCATCTGATTTTGATATTTTTGCATTTAAAACACATAAAACACTGATTTGTAATATTTTTATCATTTTGATGTGTTTCTGAGTGTTTTCAGATGATTTTGCAGTTTATTTTGTACAAAAATGATGAGTATTTACACACTCATCAGTAATCCCAAAAGGATATATTGCATTGCAATTTCATCAGCTTCTAAGTGAAGAAGTTGTTTAGTAGTGAGTTGATCTACTCTGAGAATGTTGGTAACATCATATCTTGGTGGAGTAGCATTTGGATCTCCGGGTATAGTTTGAGTAGGCATCTGAAAAGGACCTTCAAGGATGACCTTCTTCAAAAACTTACCATGTGGTTTCTTGAGATCACAAAACCTAAAAAACCTTATCACCCATTGATCATAGTTTCCGGGAGTGAGCATTGGAAGTCTATCAAGGGATCCAGCTTCATGAATGGATTGTTGGTTGCTTAAAGCTTCACACATCTTTGCAAACCAAGAAGGTTCCTTCTGCGTTGTGACATTCATAGCATACTTAGCTGGAAACTGATATTGGAAGTAGTTACAATGTTGAATTTGTTAATGAGGGTTTGGTTGAGGGATTTGTGGTGGAAGAGGTTGTGCTCCTTGAGGAAAGTACTCTTGAGATGGTTGTTGAAATTGTTGTTGTTGTTGGTGGTGGTGGTGGTGGTGGTGTTGAGGATACTCATGAGGAAAGTAGTTAGAGTATGGAGGTTGAGACATCTTGAAAACTTGTGTTGATGATGGATCTTTATAGTCGAATGAAACTTGATGTTTGTTGATGAAGTAAACTTAGGCGTAAAACCAGGCTTAGGCGTAAACTGTGATCTTACGCGTAACTTCCTTTTCCGCGTAAACTAGTGCTTAGGCGTAAATACTCCTTACACGTAAGCTTTAGGTTAAACGTAAGCTTAGGCGTAAACTAAATGCTTAGAAGTAAGAACCTTAGGCGTAAGATTACCTTAGGCGTAAGATTAACTTATGCGTAAGAATAACTTAGGCGTAAAATTTTACTCGTAAGCGTTTAAGCTTATGCGTAAGTTTAGGGTTTTACCCAAAAATCCTTTACACTTATCCAAGTGTAAAAGATATCCACAAGTCGAAGTCTTTTCAGGCTTATCCAAGCAAGAAAACACTGAGTAAACCAACAGCTTCGAAGATCAATGAAGAAATTTCTTACGCGTAAGAAAATGTTAGGCGTAAGAGTGACTTATGCGTAGAGCTTAGGCGTAAAACTAGGGTTTGCTTAGGCGTAGAAAAGGACAGTTGTACCAAGCTTGATTTTTATGCACTAAAACGTTTTGTAAACCTGATTTTAATGATGAAAGGGCTTCAAAATCACCAAAATAACACAAAAGTTTGAAACTTGATGATCCAAAGTATCTTTCAACCTTACGCGTAAACAAGTACACGTTTCAAAAACCAAGCTTAAAAACTTATCAAAATACGTAAAGTTTGAAACTTTTTGAAAAAAACTGTAACTATAACACCAAATAAACCTTAAACCATAAGAATCTTGAGTTTACAAGTGTAAAAATCAAAGCTTTTATGCGTATGAAAGATGAAGCACGAAAACCTTACGCGTACGAATACTAACTTCAAAAACAAAAGTGTTTCACCCAACTAGATGGCGTATGATACCACTGTTAGGTCACCATAAGTTAACACAAGGATCAATATGTAAGAAATATAGATGAAGGTGATCAGATGAACACACAATACACACACACGAATGAATGGAGAATAGTTATGCATAGGAAATGTATTAGAGTGAACAACCAACCCTCAAATGAGGGTTTACAAGACTATTTATAGGGGAAGGGAGCTAGGGCAACATATCTAGTCCCTTCCTTTCTTATTGGGCTTTTGCATAGGCTCATGGGCTTTCTACATGAGCCTAGCCTTAATTACTAACATAAAAGCCTAATTAAGCAACCTATTACATATTAATAACTAACACTTGAAATACTAGTTAGGAGTGATTCCAACATCATGAATAGAAGGCGAGAAGAACAGGACGAAACCAGCATTAGAAAGATACGTAAGGTATCAAAACCCTAACCATCAACAATCAACATCACCAACCCGGCTAAATAATAAACACCCAAATATATCGGTTGATGAGCAAGAGTTTTTGAACAAGAACCCTAACGAAAACTTGACTTACAACTCTCTTAATCCCATGTAGCAAAACTCAGATCTAAATAGAACATACAGGTTGCATCAACCCCCAACAAGACTTGCAGGCAACGAACCAAACAGATAAGCATCGAAACCCTAAAATTAGGGTTTCGTTAGGCATTACGAATAGCATATCTCAATAAACAACTAGCAAATGCAATCATTAACGCGCAATCAACAATCAAAACTGCAATCATACGCTATCCCTAAAAAAATCAAAAGATGAACTGCCTATTGGAAAAGCGATTGTAGTTTTATAATAAGGGAGATAAACCCTAGGCGATTTCTTACATGAACAAATTACAAGCACCAGCCGCCATCTTCAAGAATAACACAAAACCCACAACCACGTATTGCATACCCTACGAATAATCGTTAAGGTAGAGAACGTGAAAATATATAATCAATACAAACAATACATCTATTCTTCACAGTTATTTTGCTATAGTATGGTCAAGTGTGAACATTGTTTTATATTGATAATAATTTTGCTACATTAATATGTGTTACAAATATTTTAAAAGTTAATCCACATGTATAAGTGTGTACAATTAAAATAAGGGTTTTATGACAGTTAGGTTACCCAACTTTGCGACTTTGTTCGCCTAAGTTACCCAACTATTTTTTTGTTCAATTGGGTTACTGGAGTTTACGGGTTTGACATTTAGGTTACTCGAAACCAGAAACGTGTTCATTTAGGTTACCCAAAAAACAGGCAACCGGGAGTTGGAGTTATCATGGTGTCCACGAAAGCTTTTTGTGGGCCCCATTGTCCAACTCAGATATCCACTTACCATTACTAAACAGATAGGTTACTCAACTTTGCGATTTTATTCGTCTAAGTTACTGAAGTTCTTTTTTTTGTTCAATTCGGTTACTAATATATATTTATTTACATGGCTAGCACTCTCCTCTTTGCTTGATCACAAAACTCATAGAATAGTTTAATTAGTTTAATTTATCATTTTAGTAGTTATAATTAAATCAAATCAAAACCCCTTTGAAACTTGTAAAAATCACAAGTTGTTGTACGTTTTCATCCGTTTTTATACGTTTTCATACATTTTAAAAGAACTAGAAGGGTACCCGCGCAATGCGGCGGCGGCTACCCGATGCATAACTATTGCGAGCAAATTTTTTTCATTTATACATTTTTTTTACGGTAACTTTACGAATGAATGACAACTTTGAATTAAAATAACTATAAGCAATAGCAATGCAAACTATTTCATATCCAAATAAAAGTTGTCATTTCTATTGCTATAATCCGAGAAATAAAGCTTATTTATTTCTACGTAGGTAACCGAACACCAAAATGAGAGTAGATTTATCTAATTGTGTGTGTTTTTTTTATCGGTGCTCGGAAAAAGAAGAGAGTGTGTTTCGTATTTGTGTTTGAGTTTTTAGGTTGGCTTATATACCATTGAGGTTTGAGCTGTTACAAGTCGACACTTAATGGACTGCATGAATATTTGACTGTATTAATGGAGTTTATAAATATTTGAAGGCTGTTACAAAATGTATGAAAGGATGTTACTTTTTATTTATGAAAATTGTCATGGAAGCTATATGGTAAATAACATTAACTAATGGCTTATTGATTTCTTATTAAAGAAATGTTTTTGGTCTTAAAAATTTTAAGACTTCTTTATTTAGAAAGTCCTAAACACTTTATAAAGTAGTATAGATAAGCAGTTTTTTTTTTTTTTAAATTAATTATAATAAAATTAAAATTACTTTTTTTTTATTTTTATTATAAATTTTTTATTTTTTATAAAATTTAAAAAATAATAAAAAGTAGTTTTTTTAATTTATTACAATAAAATTAAAAAATTTTATTTTATTAAAAAACTCAAACTCCCAAATACAAGAATATGATTATTCAAGATTCAAAGGGGTTTTGTGTTTTTGATTAGTTCTTCATGCTTAAAAAAGAAAAAGTAGCTCATAACATCACAAGATCTCAGGATTGTTTAACTCATGGGAAATTATTAAAAATAAAGGATACATGACTTATGGTTTTAGTGGCTGAATTCTCATTTTTATTTAAATGAATGAATACGGTTTATAGTTTATGAATGTTTAGGTTTTAATTTCATACGTTTACGTTTTTAATTATTTATGTAACATTTTTAATTTATGATGTGGCGTCGATGTGTTTAGTGAGTGAGGATGTTTTCAGGTGACCGATAAAGATAACCTAAATTAACAAAGTTGCATAGTTCAGTAACCTAATTGAACAAGAAAAACTTTAGTAACTTAGGTGAACAAATTCGCAAAGTTTAGTAACTTATTTGTATAAAAACCCTTTATATAAAGATTATTTTTAAATTAATAAAAATAAAAGTCAGCTGCCAGCGTGGCTAGCAACTGGGTATCAAAGGTTAAAAATAGATCGGTCCCTAATTTGTCCGGTAACGATAGTCCAGTACCCTGTTTGCACAAAAATAAAGTTTGGTAACTTAGGCGAATAAAGTTGAAAAGTTGGGTAACCTGTCTGATATAAAACATGTTTCACACTTTTTATTATAAACATTTTTTATAATTTTGACACTTTTAAGTGTGTACATTCAAAAAAAAATTCCACACTTTTAACTAAGAAATTTAGATAATATCCCCACACTTATATGTGTAGAAAATTTTTTCATACCTATTATTACCACACATGAGAAAGTGTGAAATCAATAATTTTACACATTCTTAATTATGACTATTTGGCCTTTAAAATGTGAACAATTCAACTACTTTTTTGTAGTGAATGTAGTGTTATTTTTTGTAAAAATAATTACTAATTTTTTTTTTCAAATGCGTCCAGTCCTAACCAACTACTTTTAGAGTTTATTTCTTTTACTAACCACTTTTAGATTTTTATTTTATTATTATTATTTTTTTCCACAAATGCACATGGTCGTTTTCTCCGTCCGTACTCTATTTGCAAAACAGAAAAAGAAGACAAAAAACAAAAAACAAAATTCGCCTCGAGTTCATTGTTTTTTAGCATGCTGTCCACAATTGCATGTTGGCTATTTGGCATAGTATCTGATGTGCTGTCGACATAAACCGACTCAATGCTAACAACGTCATCCGACACTACGTCACCATTTCACATGCGCTGATGCACCCAAATTATTTGTGGGTTGCGTTATTAATACTTTTTTTTTAACAGCTGATATAATTAGAAAATTAGCAAGAAGTTAGAAAATTACAACGAAATAAGATGAGAGTTTTTGAGCCATTCTATTTAACTAAATTTAGCTTTACAACTAAAACGAATCTAATAGAAAGTACGGGACATCACTTCATAAAAAATGATCGCCTTTGAGAGAGTCTCACGACCAGATATTTTTTGTTGGGACAATTCCAAATATACCACCACGGAACGTAGCTGATGTGCTCACCGTGTGCAAGTTTTAAAAGTTTATAAACACGAATTATCCGGCTATTACTACAAACACATACGAGCAAGTATACTCGTTCGCGATAGCAAAGGTGGGTAAGTCGAGATCGTCTCAAGAGATTTTTCTTTTGAAATTGTTTTAAAAGATTGGTAACAAGAAAGCTTTGTCAAGGCTCTCTCAAAAGATTAAGGTTTTAGTGAAAATCAATATTAAGAAACATATACTTATGTGTAGTCTATAGGCAATCATAGTAAGTGTTCATGAAGGCTTGGTGTAAACTCTTGATGTGATGCACAAATCATAAGCAAATGATTTCCAACCCATGGTTTATGTTTTGTAAAATCATTTTAAGAACAATAACATATAGGTAATCATTTCGGTCCTTATCCTAATGATTATCCTTTAGAAAATCCATTTGTTTGTAAAATGTTCTTATTAAAATCGTTCTTACGAATCTTTCGACCTTTCGTGATGAAAATGTTTCTAGTCTTGTTTCAATAAGTAAACATGGTGGTTGTCAATCACCATATCCCCATACTAGTTTGTCACTTAACGTTTTGGAATAAAACACAAGAGAAATCCTTTCGGTCATTTTTTGTAAAACATGTTTTACCGACAAATCAAACAAGACTAGTAGTTTTCCAACAAACTCATTTAAACAAGATCATATACATGCATCACATATGAGAACACTAGTATGATTTCCTACATCCTTACCCACAAGTATATTCAAGAACTACTCCATGATAATTATAACAAAACACAAGTAATAACCAAGTAATTCAAATAACTCAAGATAATAGAAATTCATAACAAGTTCCATAGAATACCTAAACTTTTGGATTACAAGAATTAGAATTGTGGATTATTGCAACCGCGCGCCTCCAATCGCCTAGCTTAACCGTATAACTCCGAATGATCAAACAATGGATGAGAATTCGTCTCTCCAACCTCCTGGACGTTTTACAGCAGTAACCAAACTTTTGGGATGAATAATATGAGTTGGTAATAGCTTTGGTGTAACTATTACACTTTGGGTTGTGTCACACCTAGACTACTAAGTCTAGGTTCATTATATAGATAGAGAACCATAACTATCTGTCTAAAAACGTTCTTTACAAGTAAGTAACAGGAAATGATCGGCCTCCAATGATTATGGGGAGTTAAGGCAACATTTAATAACAAAAGTTGTAACTCCAGTCTTGGCAACCGGATCGGTTGCAATGCAACCGGATCGGTTGCGTCTTGCTCACTCGTCCAACCGGATCGGTTGCGGGCTCCAACCGAACGGTTGGGCGCCTCTTGTCCCTCTAGTTTTGACTTTTGTTGACTTTTCTTGATTTGCGCCTTTTTCTTTGCTTTCGCTGATGATTTCCAAGACGAAACTTGATCTTTACTTGCTGTAGATACTTAGAAATCATTGCGCTTCCTAATCATTGAGTCCAAGTGCTTCCTTACTTGATTTCCTTCCTCGGGAATTCTCCAAATGTGCATGAAAACTTCATTTCTTCATATTTTGCGATACCTGGCTATATTCACATAAACAATATGCATCTTTTGCACTTTTGCAACAGTTATGAGTAAATATAGCCGATTATCATACACAAAACCAACAATAACGCTACTAAAAACATGTTCAATTTGAGCGTTATCAGTAGCACGTACCTTCGAAGATCTGTTTTAGCTTTAATGGCAGCAGAATAGATGAAAGCCATTCCAGCCATTCTTCGAATAAATTAATCTCCATGTAATCAATATCCCACCACCGAGTAATCTTGTGCATAAGCTCGCTTATAAAATGACAAGTGAAGAAAAGATGCCTAGACGACTCCACCACATTATCACACATAGGACATAAAATAGACTCAATCTTAATACCTCTACGAGATATATTAGATCTGGTAGGGACACAATCATGCTTAACTTTTCAAGCATGAACATTAATCTTGATGGGCACCGCTTTTATCGACCTGGCTTCGTGGTACTCTCCGGAAGTAAGGCAACATCAATAACTTTCCTAACCGATGACACCGAAAATTCATCCGAGCCTTCTAAAAACCAAGCCCATCTATCGTTCATATTACCAAGAATACAACCTTCTACCTTTTCCTTCAATAGATCAAAGTGGGCCTGCTCTACTCCACCCCTTGGATTTCGTCTAAAAGAGAACTCCAACCCACAATGAGACAATTTTGACGCAACATCTATATTTTTCATCGATTCAAGCGCATACAATCTAGGAACCAAGACTTTAAAGGCATCCCCACGCCAAGCTACATCCCAAAACGATGTATTCACCCCATTGCCCAATTTAATAAGAATAAAACTAAGTAAATCAATACCTTTCGACTTCAGTAGCTCAACCTCATGAATTATGCTAAGCCAAATAACGGATGACTAAGCTTTATCTTCTTACCAATTTTACCATCTTTACCATGCAACGCTTTTATCACCCTAGCCCATAGCGACGACTTTTGAGAGATAAACCGCCACACCCACTTGAACATAAGAGCTCTATTTAGCGCGAATAAACTTGACACACCAAGACCACCTTTATCTTTAGAAGCCATCACGTTTTTCCATCTAGCCCAGCTCGGCTTTTTAGTATTACTATCCACACCATTAAAAAAACGAGATCTGATGGATTCCATATTTTGTAACACCTTCATTGGGACTTTAAAAATAGACATACGATATATAGGAATCGCGCCTAATACCGATTTAAGAAGAGTTAATCTTCCTCCTATTGAAAGAGTCATTAACTTCTATCTTGATAAACGATATACTATACTCTCAACTATATCATTCCAAGATTGTATCTGTGATATGAGGCCACCCACTCTTGATCCTAAATATGTGAACAGAGTTTTGAGAATCATACAACCCATCTTCGCACTAGCCTGTTCCACCTTGCTAATGTCCACATAAATACCCATCAACTTACTTTTATTCATGTTGATACGAACACCCGAAGCACGGTGAAAAACTTCCAACACATGAATAATAGTATCAATATTAGATTGATTCCACTGACCCATGAATATAGCATAATCAGCATAAAACAGATGTGAAATATGAAGTGAAGGGCCCACCTTCGGTCCACTCTATTTACAGTATAACACAATTTTTTATCAGTTTTTGTTTCGTATTTTCTGTCAATTTTATACTTTTAACTTTTTAAAATTTATAGTTTCTGTTTCGTATTTTCAGTTTTATGGTTTTTAAATATAAATAAAATCGTTAAAAAAAGTAAAATACAAATAAAAATAACATTATCACTTGTAAGAAAAAAGGTATAAATAACCTAACCCATTATTTATTCAGTCTCTCCAAAATACTGTAATAATTTGCCATTTAACAAGACATTATATTCTAATTAATAGTTAGCCATTTAAAATACGGAGTTGAGTATTTTGGAATTGAAACCTTGAAAGTCGTCTTTAATATGTTAACAAACTTGTCACGACATCTACGAGTTAATTAAAAAGTTCAACAAGAATCTTTTCATAAAAAAATAATACGTACGTTGAGCTAGTGAACAAAATTAAATTTAATTACGACACCAATGCAAATACCTTTCTCTAGAGTATTGATTTGAACTCGATTAATAAGACTTTTATAATAACTACTAGCATCGAGGCCAGTATGATGAACGGGCTAGTTTTCATGTGTAGTGTTTTAAAATTTGATGTTAATTTAATTTCATAATTCATTATATATATTATTTAAACAGAAAATTGTTTGTGGTTTTGTTAAAAAATATAAGATATACAACACCATGTTGGGACAATGAAACCACATCATATCAGGGCTAAATATATTATGGAGCAAAATATTAAATTTATACTTGATGTTGATCTACTTGCAACCAAAATATAGTGTATGAATTTTGAACAAGAGAAATGGTAGAGACATGACAATTATATCAAGGATTCTTTTTATTAATAACAACATGAAAATGCGTGACTATGGGATGAGTTGAGATTGGGTTTGGATGAGGATTAGGGGCAATTGGATTAGGCACGGGAGAAGGAGGTGGGTTGGGTTGGACAGCTGGTGTTGGGTCGGTAGTAACTGGTGTGGTGTTTGGGTCAATGGTAGGAGGGATGTGAGTAGTTGGGGCAGGAGTAACCGGTGTGGGAGGAGGGGAGTTAGGTCGATGGGCTAGACCTGTGGTGTTGGGCCGGTATGAACCGGTGTAGTGGTTTGGCCGGTGGTGTTTGGATTAGGTGTTGGGCCGGTGGTATTTACGTTAGCGGTTGGTTGTTGGAGAAAGGTGTGAGAAGGGGCATCATTATGTGCGACGGAACCGAACATAAAAATGGTCTCATCAAAGGTGACATGACGAGAAATGCTGATTTTATTGGTGGAAAGATTAAGGCAATGAAATTCGCAGTGGTTTGATGAGTAGCCATGGAAAATATAAATAATGCTAAGACGGGAGTGGACCTGAACTGTATGTATACCTGCTGTTGGGCGTGAAACATTTGGTGTAAGCGATCATATTGGGCTATTAGTCTTTGTTAGGCATGTGCAAGTTGTAAAAGTTGGGTTTGCCCCATTCCGCTTAGGTCTATGACCACGATAAAGAGTTTTTAATAAAAATAATTCTCTAATATTGAAAATGACGTGCAGTGACCACTTAGTGGAAAGTGATGTCAGATTAAAGAGCCTCAGCAACTCAGTTAGACCAAATGCATGACTAGATGCTCAAAGTAAGACGACCACAGTCACACAAAAAAACATATTAAAAAAAAAAAAAAAAAAAAAAAAAAAAAAAAAAAAAAAAAAAAATCTCACATTTACAAACACTTTCAATTTATTTGGTCGTCTGGTAGACCAAACCTTACAATTTTTTGAGGAGGAGGGACGCGTCTTGCATGATCGTGTTTGGGTTGGGGTGGAGGGGACACTGTCACAATTGACGACCGACCAATGTGTTTGGTCTACAATTATCGGGTTTTTGATTGGTGGTTGGTTTGTTGATTATCACAAACTGCTGACGGAGACGTGGGAACATGAAAAAAGAGAAACAAAATTATTATGGTTTAATTAAGAGATGATAGAAGGTTGGGATATCATGTAACCTTGTGTAATTTTTAATACTGAATAATAAATTTAGGTACAATATAACTAATACTAAAAGATCAAACGAGCTTGGCTCAATACAAAAGATGCTAATACCAAAGGGCCTCTGGTCTAGCGGTATGGAGGTTTTACCCTCCTAGGCAAGGTCTCAAGTTCGAGTCTTGTCTAGGGCGATAGGGGTTTCCTCCCGCGTGCGTAAAGAGAATGGTGTCATTGCCTTCTGGGCTGGACCCAACCTGGTTGTGTGGGCTCGCTACGCCTTCTGGGCTAGGAGCCATGTAACCACAATTGCCGTTTAAAAAAAAATACAAAAGATGCTAATCCTAAATAATATTCCACTAACAATTATTAGTATCTATCACCTCTCGGTAGCAAAACAAAATCAAGCTAAAATCATTTTTGTGCGAAATTATTTATGCTTGACTTTTTTGCATGATTATTTTTACGGCTAACAATTAATGGACGGAGCTAGGTTGGTTATCGTGGATGCATGAGACACTCATGGATTTCGTGCAATGTAATGTTATTTATGTGAAATGCGCATAATCATTTTCAATCTGAGTTCCGTCCATAACTCTATTGCAAAACAGAAAAAAACAAAACTCGCCTCAAGTTCATTGTTCTTTAGCATGCCATCGACAATTGCATGTTGGCTATCTGACTTAGTACGATATGCTGTCGACGTAAACCGACTCAATGCTAATTAACGTCATCAAGCACTCGTCACCATTCTCACATCACATGCACCCTTGTTTATTCACACCGTCCAAAATAATGCTTATTTATTAGCCATTTAACAAGACATTCTAACTATTAATTTAAAATTATTGTGGAACGGGTAACCTTAAAAGTCGTCTTTAATATATTAACTAACTTGTCACGACATCTACGACTGAAGTAAAAAGTTCAACAAGAATCTTTACATAAAAAAAATAATACGTAAGTTGAGCTAGTAAACAAAATCATATTTAATTAAGACACCAAAGCAATAGTGCAATACCTTTTGTCTAAAGACTAAAGTATCCAGCTGAACTCGTTTGATAAAACTTTAATATATAACTATTAAATTCATAGTTTACTATTTGATATGTTGAGAGTTAGAATAGGAATAGTCTTTATTTTGTAAAACGCTGATATGTTCATGCACATATATACCTTTTTTTTTTCTTTTTTCCTTTTTAACCATGGATTCCAACCTTTTAGTCGATTAATCCACATGATTTGAACTTACCACCACACAGACTCAAACATGGTAAAACCCTTTTATTGTCTCTTTATCATCAAGCTTGTACATTTAGAAATTGATACAACTTAGAAAAAGAAATTATAGTTTTACAAGTCAAAATATCTCAGTTTTCACCCTTTTTATACATAGGATGCATAGAACAATTTAAAGGAAAAGACTGTGATTTGTTACATCACATGATCTCTTATGTACGAGGAGTTTCTGCGAATAACTTAATTAGCCGATAGTCTAACAACGACATAGATCATCTTAAGAATGAATATCGTGATTTTGTTAATCACATCTCTTACGCGTGAATTGATCTATTGTAATGGGCTCAAGCCGAGTTCTAGACTATTCTGTGTATACACTAAATTTATGTACCGATATTTACAATTAATGAGAGACAACACTTTATACGTTTACATGGTATCACGCCTAAAACTCTATGATCCTTAAACCCTTACTTTTTTTTTTCATCTCCTACCGTTTCAGCCGATTGATTTTGTTGGTAGATCATTAGTTCCAAGATAATCGGTCGCCAAGTTTATTATCTTACGGTGATCATTGGCTTTGTGTTGATAGTCAGTCAACATGTGTTTCTTCTTTTTGATTCGTCGATCGTTGGTGTAATAAAGATCATCAGACGAATTCTAAACTTCTTGTTGTTCTATTTTTTTGTTGCTGCTCATCTTTTTCACTTATTACTACAAAAACCTAAACCTTACACGTTTCCAGTGCAATTCAAACGAGCCATAACCCTAATCTTAATACACCCACTTGAGCCCTAAGCCCTCATTATGACTGGTGACGCCCCTCCTCCACCCGTGATCCTACTCTCTGACAAACTTATGACCATCCCAATCTCACAAATCTTATCCCGGTCAAGTTGGATATTGATGACATGAATTACTCATCTTGGATATATTTTTCAAGAACCTATGCAAAGGTTATGACATATTGGACAATATCTTGGGTAATTCCTCTGATGAGGCAGCCAGGAGCAACCCAATGCCTCCTACCCCGAATGGTTGAAAGTTGATACAATCATTCTTTCTTGGATCTTTATGACTTGTTCCAAAACTTTACAACAACGTCTTGTCGTTGAAGATCCCTAAACGGCTAAGGAAGCTTGGGACCTTCTTGCCGACATCTTCCATGACAACAAGCGCACTCGCTCCATTGCATTGAAAGCGGAGTTGCAGTCTTTGAAGCTTGGTGATTTGAGTATTGATGCCTATTTTTGGCAGATTGAGTCCATAGGTACTATTTTGACTAGTCTCGGGTCGCCTATCTCTAATGATGACGTGGTTACGTTTGCCCTTGAAGGATTTCCCGATAAGTATGACAACATATCCACTATTATTGCTCATTGAGAGCCCGTCCCAGATCTCAAGATGGTTAATTCTATGCTCACAACCAAAGAGATAAAGTTAAAGTCGAGGGCTCAAGCTACCTCTATTGATTTCACATCTTCTTCACCTATGGTTTTGTTGGCGAAATCCGATACTAATAGACGATGTCCTAATGTTGCTTCGGGAAAGGTAAATAAGTCGTGTTTTAATTTTCATAAAGGTTTTTGTCGTTTTGGTGATCATTGCAAGTTTATTCACGGGGGGCACGTCTAATAGGGTACTTGGTAATACTTCACTTTGGTCTACTAGCAATGTTAGCACTCCTCCTACCTCGACTGTTAATATGACCCCTGCTCAAATGTTGACTTTGATACAAACACAATAAAGTCTCTTGGCCAAACTTACGTATACTGGAATTAATTCTATTGAACAATATATTTCTTTGCCTACTAACACTGGAATAATGGGTATTTCCATTCATAATACTCAGCCTGTTGCATTACATACGAGCCCACCAGGTTTTTTTTTATCCCAACCGTACCTAGCCCACAAGGATTCTTGAGCCCAGCAGCACCTATGTGCTATTCACCGGCCCACTTAACTTCACAGCCCACTCACCCAAGTAAGTCAGGGCAGGTGGAACCTACGGACGCAAATCTTGTTTGTTGTATGTGGTTGTTTGGCCACAAGTATTTAGCAGATGGCACACTTAGTCGCTACAAGGCTCGTCTTGTAGCGAATGGCAGTATACAGTTGGTGGGTATTGCTGTTGACGAGACTTTTAGTCGGGTTGTCAAACCGGGCACTATTCAAACGGTTCATAGTTTGGCTACTTCTAGACATTGGCATGTTCATCAGCTTGATGTCAAGAATGCCTTTTTACATGGTGACTTATCTGAGACGGTTTACATGCATCAGCCTCTTGGGTCGTTTCGGGATTCTTCTCATCCTAATTATGTTTGCTTATTACATAGATCTCTTTATGGTCTTAATCAGGCTCCTCGGGCTTGGTTTTAGCGTTTTTCAGCTTACGTTACTCGTGTTGGGTTTACTCATAGTCGTTGTGACTCATCATTATTTATATACAGACAGGGGACTGACACTGCTTATTTATTATTGTATGTTGATGATATTGCTCTCACTGCTTCGTCTGAGATTTTGTTGTAGCAGTTTATTAAGTCATTGCATCAGGAGTTTTCTATGATAGATTTAGGTTCGCTTAATTATTTTCTGGGTATTTCTATTTCTCGTGATTCTTTAGGGATGTTCCTCTCTCAGCGTAAGTATGCTACTGAGATTCTTGAGCGGGCTCACATGGTTAACTACAATCCTATTCGGACTCCTGTGGATACTGAGTTTAAACTGGGTGATGGTGGTGATCCGGTTATTGATCCGACGTTATATCGGACTCTTGTGGGTGCTCTTCAGTATCTTACCTTCACTCGTCCGGATATTTTTTACGCGGTGCAGCAGGTTTGTCTACATATTCATGATCCTCGGGGGCCTCATTTATTGGCTCTTAAGTGGATTTTGAGATATGTTCGTGGTACTCTTGATCATGAGTTACAGTTATTTTCATCTTCTACTACATTTTTGGTTGCTTATTCGGATGCAGATTGGGTTGGTCGTCCTACTACTCGACGCTTGACTTCGGGTTATTGTGTGTTTCTTGGCAACAACTTACTTTCTTAGTCGTCTAAGCGTCAACCAATGCTTAAATGGTCTAGTGTTGAGGTTGAGTATCGTGGTGTTGCCAATGTTACTGAGACTTTTTGGTTGCGCAATTTATTACGGGAGCTTCATACATCTTTGTCTTCCGCTACGCTAGTTTACTGTGATAATGTCAGTGCGGTTTATTTGTTTTCTAATCCGGTCCAGCATCAATGCATGAAGCATATAGAGATAGACATTAACTTTGTTCGTGATTTGGTTGTTGCTGGTTCGGTTCGAGTTCTTCATGTTCCATCTCGTTATCAGTATGCAAATATTTTCACTAAGGGTTTGCCATCAGATTTGTTTGAGGAGTTTCGTACCAGTTTGAGTGTCCAGTGTCTTCCCGCTCAAACTGCGAGAGATCAGAGTGTTAGTTGATATATTTACACTCTGTTCCCAAGACTTTAAAATGAAATAAAAGAAGAGAAGAGTTAAAAATGGGCAGAAAAGAAGAGGTGATGAATGAAATTACATTTTTTATATCATGTTCCCGAGTTATGAAAGAAAAGAAGAGATAACAAATGATTTTACAATTATACCCTTAGTAATATATAAAAGTTATGTTTTTTATTAGGTCATTTAAGTAATTTTGTTCATTTAGAGCTTCCTAATATAACTTCTCTCCAAATCATCCCACTTTTGGGAAGAAAGTTTTGGAGAGAAGTTTAGCCAAAATTACCCTCCTCTTCTTTTCTCTTCTGTCCTAAAAAAAACTCAAGAACACGAATTTATTTTGTTTTCTGCCTACTTCTTTTCTCTTCTTTCAAAAATAAAACTCGGGAACGCATGGGCTCAAGCCCAAGTTCTAGACTATTCTGTGTATACACTATTTATGTACCGATATTTATAATTAATGGGAGACAACACTTTATACGTTTACATTACGTACTTAGCCGATACCCCATAAATAATTAATTGTAGGAAAAGATTATGATTTCCTTCCTCACATTTATTTTAACGACGATTTATATTAAAAGAAAATCTAACAAGAAGCTAGCAAATTAGAAAAACGATTTTTCGTTTACCACATATCTTTAGATAATACTATAATAGAGATCATATTGTTTCATGCATTATTTTCTATCTCACTTCTCAATGATACTACACTAGACTTCCAACATTTTATGGGCATTTCATGTATTACATCCTACAAGTGAGAGTTTGCCTTGCCTGTATATAGTTTTAGGGCTGAACGTCGGTAATAAATCGACCCGAACCGAACCAAACCGAAAAAACCGAGGACTGAAAACCGTGAAAAACGCGAACCGAAACCGAACCGAATGTTGTCGGTTCGGTTCGGTTTTTCGTCGGTTCGGTTCGGTTTTATCGGTCTAGGTGTATTTTGACATGTTTATGTCGGTTTTAGGCCGAACCGAACCGACCCGAAACCGAAAGCATGTAAAACTTGAAGCCGAAACCGAACCGACGAGCTGTCGATCCGGTTCGATTTTGTCGGTTCGGTCAGTTTCGTCGGTCCAGTTCGGTTTTGAACCTTCGGTGCTCAGCCCTATATAGTTTGCATACATAATTATGCTTATGTCACCTGAAACTACGTCATGTTAGATGTCATACACTAATCATCCACATGTACACAAATTGGACACTACTAGCTAGTTTGATATTCATAGCATTCTCATTGTAACATCGTATCTTATCTTAGCTTACCATTTCTATCATACAATATCATTTCAAAAATGGCCGCGGTCAGCAAAAGATTACTAGTTAGCGACCTTGTGACATTCGATAAAATAAACCAAGTTCCATCAAACTACATCCGTCCACTCTCCGAACGTCCTAATCTCCAACGCGTATCGTCCCATGAAACCATCCCTATAATCGATCTCCACGACCTCAATGGCCCAAAGCGATGCGATGTCATCAACCAAATCCGCGATGCATGTCGCGAATATGGCTTTTTCCAAGTCAAAAACCATAGCGTGCCGGAATCCACAATAACCAACATGATGCAAATAGCTAAAGACTTCTTTAGCTTACCCGAAGAAGAAAGACTTAAGTCATACTCGGATGACCCGAGTAAAACTACTAGACTTTCCACTAGTTTTAATATTCGGACAGAAAAAGTTGCAAACTGGAGGGACTTTTTGAGGCTTCATTGTTACCCGCTTGAGGACTACGTCCACGAATGGCCCACGAACCCTAGTTCCTTTAGGGCACATGTTAAGGAGTATTGTACGAGTGTTAGGCTAGTCCCAGTCGCAACCTGGGACGACCTGGGACAACCTGCGCCACGTCAGCTTTCTCTCTCCAGCAACCTGAGACAACCCGGATGCCCCAGTCGACGACCCGAGGATTTTTTTTTTTTTTTTTTTTTTTTTTTTAATTCAAACATTTTTAACATTAAATTTAAATTTCATTCAAATTAAAAAAAAAACATTACATTACGAAATTAAAAAAAACAAACATTACACTGCGAAATTAAAAAAAAAAAAAAAAAAAAAAAAAAAAAACATTACAATACGAAATTTAAATAAGCACTAGAATACTTAAACTAATAATCTAAATTGTAACGTTCTTTGATTGCTGCCTTAACTTTCTCCAACTCTTCTAGTTGGCGGCCGGTCAAATTTGGATCGATTGGGGTGTTGTAGAAGATGATGTCTGACTCCCGTTTTGATGTCCTCATGAGCTCAAGTTTTGCCTGTTTTATCTCGAGCTCTTTTTCCCTTAACCGTAACCAAGTATCTTCTAAACCCTGCTTATTCTTATCTTTATCCTCTTTTGACGGCTTCTTGGTCCTTAAGAAATTTTTGGCCAACGATTGCATAAATGAGTCTGATGGAACATCACCATCACGAGATGAGGAGGATGCTTTCTTCCTTCCTTTGTCACGACCAGACGGTCGTGATTCTCTAGTCGGTTCCTCAGCAGAATCATCAACGTCATAGACATCGAAAGGATCACGAGCTGCCGTTGAACCAGAGGTAGTGGTAGAACCCTTTGTTTTCTTCCGACTATTTGTTGATATAGCCGGCAACTCAACCTCCTTCCAAGCAGGATGACCCTTTAAAACCTCGTAGCACTCCTCCAAAGTGAAATCATGACCGTACGTCATACGGTATTCTTTAAGAGCTTTTGAGGTGTCGTCGATATCATTCTCACCGCTTCCATGGGTGTTCTTGATATTCTCCATGATAGCACAATAATTTCCAACCCTGTTACGAATCCTGCTCTTCCATTTGGTATTGATGGAGTCATAGGTTCGGTCTTTGCCAGTTTCTTTCTTGAAGTAGGCGATCACTTGCTCCCAAAACTTGAAGCGGTTCTGGGCGTTTCCTCTCGCCGCGTTTTCCGACACATAGACCCAAGCTTTACAAAGCACCACCTCTTCCTCCTTTGTCCATGGATCTGCTGCCTTCTTGTTTTTCCCCTTGCTTGTTTCCGGCATCTTGCCTTTGTCCTTGGCCTTTGAAGCACGTCTAGATGGCTGCCTTGGTTTGATGGGGGACATCTCTTCAGCGGAAGCGGTTTTCTCATCATCAGAATCATCAACGGGAATGGAACCGTGGTGCGAACCGTGACCCGAACCTTGTCCCATCGAAGCATCTTGACTTGGGTAGTTTTGACTTGGGTAGTTTTGTGTCGGATACTCCCCCATCCAATCTTCCAAATTCATGTCTAGATTAGTGCTTCGAATAGGGGAATAAGGTTGATACGGTTGAGAAGGATAAATGAAGTCCATGTTTGGATGGTAACCAGACCCACTAGGTTCTTGCCGGTAATCTTGGTAAGAACGTTGCGGTGGGACAAAAGGACGGTTAAGATAAAACGCGTTTTGGTTTTGATTTGGTAGGGGTAGTTGTGATTGATAATCAAAACTTTGCGGACGAAAGCGAATAGGAGGCCGGTTTTGTTGTGGTGATATGCCGGTTAACTCGAAGTTGTTTTCCGGCGAGAAATTTAGATCCGGGGCATTTTGGGGTAGTCGTGATCGTCGGGTTTTTGATTGTGGTGTATTTTTCTTTGACATTTTCAAGTTGGATAAGAATTAGATTGAGTTGAATATAGATGAAAATGGTAAGTTGTGAAGTGTGTTTGAGGTAATGTGTGTATTTATAGAGTGGTAAAATAGGTTTGAAATTTTTTTTTTTTTTTTTTTTGTTTTTATGACCAAACGGTCGATTTTTTTAAATGTGTATTTAATTGTTGCGTTGGGAAGGTTAACATGCACCAACATCGAGCGTTTGGACACTCGATGTCCACAAAATGTTTGGACAACCGATCTTACAACCGAACATGTGCAATGGTACCCAACCGATGTAACATCGGTCGTGGGTGTCGAATTCGCATGCCCAACCGATTTTTTTGCTCCCACTGCGACAAGCCTTAGAGGGTTGGCATTGGAATTAATTGAAGCTATTTCGGAGAGTTTAGGCCTTGAAAGGGATTATATTGGGAAACAATTGGGGAAACATGGGCAACATATGGCTTTAAACTATTATCCGCCTTGCCCGCAACCTGATTTGACATACGGGTTGCCGGGACATACGGATCTTAATCTGATTACTATTTTGCTCCAAGATGATGTCCCGGGTTTACAAGTGTTGAAAGATGGAAAATGGGTCGCGGTTGATCCAGTTCCTAATACGTTTATTATCAATATTGGTGATCAAATTCAGGTATATAACTATTTCAATTATTCTGTTCAAATTTTAGTTATCTAATTATAACGGATAAAAGAGTCTGTGATATACGTCGCATAAATTTCTTTTTATTTAGTTTGTGTTAATTTTTTGTATATAGGTACTAAGCAATGACAAGTACAAGAGCATTTTGCATAGAGCTGTGGTGAATTGTGACAAAGAACGAATATCTATACCAACGTTTTACTGCCCATCGCGTGATGCAGTGATTAGTCCAGCCCCAGAATTGGTAACCGAAGATCAGCCTGCTGTCTATAGACCGTTCACATACGGTGAATACTACGACAAATTCTGGAATAGAGGACTGGTAACTGAGAACTGTTTGGATATGTTTATGGCCACTAAGTCTACTTGATCTGCCTAACTTCTTTGAATAAGTTTAGTTTGGACCCTTTTATGTATCTTAGTTACTGTACTTTGTCTCATTAATAAACTTTTGATATTTACTCTTGTAGTGTGTCAATCATATATTCAAATATTCCCTTTTCTCCCCTTTTTCTAACATGGACAACAAGTTAAAAGAGGTAGAATATAATGAAAAAGAACATGACAAGCAAGTACCACTTTACACATTGGCACCACATGGAAAGGTGAAAACTTTTGTAATATTCATCAAGATTCTAGGCATGATATTGTTGCATAACATGAGCCTCTTTTCACATGTTTGTTTATAATCGCTTTCCTAAAGACGAATCAGTGATATCATAGACATAATGTTACGTTTCCTCGATACAAAAACATTTATCCGTAGATAAACAACTCACGACTCTTTAAAAACTTTGTTTGCAAAAGAGAAACAATCGTTCGAAAGACAATACAAAGAACAACTACTGCAATGAAATAGGATCTAATACCTGAAAGTTACATAAAAATTTCTATTCTCTTTCAATCTGGATTGTAACATGACTGAATTTATATTCCCTTTTAATAGAGTCCACAACCTTATCCAACACCATATCAGCATTACCATCGCGCCTGATCTTTACATGACAAGCTAACAACACTTTCCCAACGGTAATCGCCCATATATGCAATTCATGTATGGCAACCACTTCATCAATGGCACAAAGTCCATTCTCCAAACGCGTTGCATCTATCTCTCGGGGTGTACTTTCCATCAATACCTCTAAAACATCGCGCAAAATGTTGATGGTTGTATAGAACACTATAATGGAAAACAAAAGTGTACAGATAGGATCAACAATTGTTAAATTTGGATTATACCATATTATTGCAGCACCGGTCATGACACCAATACTCTGAATTGAAACCCCAAGAACATGAAGATATGCACCTCGAACATTTATATTTGGTTTATTTGTATTTGTTGGGTAGGATTTCAATAGAGGTTGAGTACTTTCATTATGTCCATCATGATGAGTGACGTGAAGTCCATGCTTATGATCATGGTCATCATGCCCATGATCATGATCATGATGTCCATGACCATGTTCATGGCCAAGTATGAAGATCATGAAAATGTTAACAACCAAACCAACTGCCGATATTCCAAACATTAGACCACCTTCAACTTCAGCCAAACCATTAACAAGTCTATCTATAGCTTGATAAACTAATATCCCCCTTAGTAACCATATTATTTGAATAGATACTAATGTTCCAAGTATTTCAATTCTGAAATACCCATAAGATTATCTATAGAAAGATAATTAAATTCTCTTCGCGACGCGGCGACGGTGTAAAGATTTTCACTTAACGATTAATGGTTTAAGAGATATTTAAATTATAAAAAATATGTGAAATAATAAAATGCTTTTAATCTCAGCCATTGATTTTATTTTTAGATGATGAGTCCTTTATTATGTAAGAAAAGTTTGGTATGTAAAATAACTCTACTCTTAATAATTAGCCATTTAAAGTACGGAGTTGAGTATTTGGGAATTGAAACCTTGAAAGTCGTCTTTAATATGTTAACAAACTTGTCACAACATCTACGAGTGAATTAAAAAGTTACAAGAATCTTTTCATAAAAAAATAATACGTACGTTGAGCTAGTGAACAAAATCAAATTTAATTAAGACACCAAAGCAAATACCTTTTTCTAGAGTATTGATCTGAACTCGTTTAATAAGACTTTTATAATAACTACTAGCATCGAGGCCATTCCGCTTAGGTCTATGACCACGATAAAGAGTGTTTGATAAAAATAATTCTCTAATGTTGAAAATGACGTGCAGTGACCGCTTAGTGGAAAGTGATGTCAGATTAAAGAGCCTCGGCAACTCAGTTAGACCAAATGCATGACTAAATGCTCAAAGTAAGATGATCACAGTCGCAACAAAAAACATATAAAAATAAAATAATAATAAAATAAAAATTCTCACATTTACAAACACTTTCAATTTATTTGGTCGTCTGGCGGACCAAACCTTACAATTTTTTTGACTAGGAGGGATGCGTCTGGCATGATCGTGTTTGGGTTGGGGGGGGGGGGGGGGGGGGGGGGGGGGGGCACGGTCACAATTGGCGACCGACCGATGTGTTTAGTCTACAATTATTGGGTTTTTGATTGGTGGTTTGTTTGTTGATTATCACAAACTGTTACGGAAGTGTAGAAACATGAAAAAGGAGGAAAAAATTATTAGGGTTAGTTAAGAGATGA
Source organism: Chrysanthemum seticuspe (assembly GCA_019973895.1). Taxonomy (NCBI): domain Eukaryota; kingdom Viridiplantae; phylum Streptophyta; class Magnoliopsida; order Asterales; family Asteraceae; genus Chrysanthemum; species Chrysanthemum seticuspe. The sequence continues at coordinate 57,925,358 of BPTQ01000001.1, read as the reverse complement.
TCGAGAGTTGTGATATCATGTAAACTTGCGTAATTTTTAAGACCGAACAATAAATTTAAGTATAATGTATATAAAACTAAAAGATCAAACGGGCTTGGCTCAATACAAAAGATGCTAATCCTAAATAATATTCCACTAACAATTATTGGTATCTATCACCTCTCGGTAGCAAAACAAAATCAAGCTAAAATCATTTTTGTGCGAAATTATTTATGCTTGACTTTTTTGCATGATTGTTTTTATGGCTAACAATTAATGGACGGAGCTAGGTTGGTTATCGTGGATGCATGAGACACTCATGGATTTCGTGCAATATAATGTAATGTTATTTTTGTGAAATGCACATAATCATTTTCAATCTGAGTTCCGTCCATAACTCTATTGCAAAACAGAAAAAAACAAAACTCGCCTCAAGTTCATTGTTCTTTAGCATGCCATCGACAATTGCATGTTGGCTATCTGACTTAGTACGATATGCTGTCGACGTAAACCGACTCAATGCTTGTTAACGTCATCAAGCACTCGTCACCATTCTCACATCACATGCACCCTTGTTTATTCACACCGTCCAAAATAATGCTTATTTATTAGCCATTTAACAAGACATTCTAACTATTAATTAAAAATTATTGTGGAACGGGTAACCTTAAAAGTCGTCTTCAATAGATCAAACTGGCCTCCTCTACTCCACTCCTGGGATTTCGTCTAAAAGAGAACTCCAACCCACAATGAGACAATTTTGACGCAACATCTATATTTTTCATCAATTCAAGCGCATACAATCTAGGAACCAAGACTTTAAACGCATCCCCACGCCAAGCTACATCCCAAAACGATGTATTCACCCCATTGCCCAATTTAATAAGAATAAAACTAAGTAAATCAATACCTTTCGACTTCAGTAGCTCAACCTCATGAATTATGCTAAGCCAAATAACGGATGACTAAGCTTTATCTTCTTACCAATTTTACCATCTTTATCTTTACCATGCAACGCTTTTATCACCCTAGCCCATAGCGACGACTTTTGAGAGATAAACCGCCACACCCACTTGAACATAAGAGCTCTATTTAGCGCGAATAAACTTGACTCACCAAGACCACCTTTATCTTTAGAAGTCATCACAGTTTTCCATCTAACCCAGCTCGTCTTTTTAGTATTACTATCCGCACCATTACAAAAACGAGATCTGATGGATTCCATATTTTGTAACACCTTCATTGGGACTTTAAAAATAGACATACGATATATAGGAATCGCGCCTAATACCGATTTAAGAAGAGTTAATCTTCCTCCTATTGAAAGAGTCATTAACTTCCATCTTGATAAACAAGATACCATACTCTCAACTATATCATTCCAAGATTGTATCTGTGATATGAGGCCACCCACTCTTGATCCTAAATATGTGAACAGAGCTTTGAGAATCATACATCCCATCTTCGCACTAGCATGTTCCACCTTGCTAATGTCCACATAAATACCCATCAAGTTACTTTTATTCATGTTGATACGAAGACCCGAAGCACGGTGAAAAACTTCCAACACATGAATAATAGTATCGATATTAGATTGATTCCACTGACCCATGAATATAGCATCATCAGCATAAAACAGATGCGAAATATGAAGTGAAGGGGCTACCATAATCCCTTTGAATAAACCTGCATCCACTACTCTACGAAACAAAACATGTAAGCTTTACATGACCTTCGGTCCACTCTATTTACAGTATGATACAATTTTTTTTATCAGTTTTTGTTTCGTATTTTCTGTCAATTTTATACTTTTAACTTATTAAAATTTATATTTTCTATTTCATATTTTCAGTTTTATGGTTTTTAAATATAAATAAAATCGTTAAAACAAAGTAAAATACAAATAAAAATAACAGTATCACTTGTAAGAAAAAAGGTATAAATAACCTAACCCATTATTTATTCGGTCTGTCCAAAATAGTGTAATAATTTGCCATTTAACAAGACATTATATTCTAATTAATAGTTAGCCATTTAAAACGGAGTTGAGTATTTTGGAATTGAAACCTTGAAAGTCGTCTTTAATATGTTAACAAACTTGTCACGACATCTACGAGTTAATTAAAAAGTTCAACAAGAATCTTTTCATAAAAAAATAATACGTATGTTGAGCTAGTGAACAAAATCAAATTTAATTACGACACCAAAGCAAATACCTTTTTCTAGAGTATTGATCTGAAGTCGATTAATAAGACTTTTATAATAACCACTAGCATCGAGGCCAGTATGATGAACGGGCTAGTTGTGTAGTGTTTTAAAATTTGATGTCAATTTAATTTCATAATTCATTGTATATATTATTTAAACAGAAAATTGTTTGTGGTTTTGTTAAAAAATATAAGATATACAACACCATGTTGGGACAATGAAACCACATCATATCAGGGCTAAATATATTATGGAGCAAAATATTAAATTTATACTTGATGTTGATCTACTTGCAACCAAAATATAGTGTATGAATTTTGAACAAGAGAAATGGTAGAGACATGACAATTATAACAATGATTCTTTTTATTAGTAACAACATGAAAATGCGTGACTATGGGATGAGTTGAGATTGGGTTTGGATGAGGATTAGGGGCAATTGGATTAGGCACGGGAGAAGGAGGTGAGGTGGGTTGGGTTGGAGAGCTGGTGTTGGGCCGGTAGTAACTGGTATGGTGTTTGGGTCAATGGTAGGAGGGATATGAGTAGTTGGGGTAGGAGTAACCGGTGTGGGGGGAGGGGAGTTAGGTCGGTGGGCTAGACCTGTGGTGTTGGGCCGGTATGAACCGGTGTAGTGGTTTGGCTAGTGGTATTTGAATTAGGTGTTGGGCTGGTAGTATTTGCGTTAGTGGTTGGTTGTTGGAGAAAGGTGTGAGAAGGGGCATCATTATGTGCGACGGAACCGAACATAAAAATGGTCTCATCAAAGGTGACATGACGAGAAATGATGATTTTATTGGTGGAAAGATTAAGGCAATGAAATTCGCAGTGGTTTGATGGGTAGCCATGGAAAATATAAATAATGCTAAGACGGGAGTGGGCCTGAACTGTATGTATACCTGCTGTTGGGCGTGAAACATTTGGTGTAAGCGATCATATTGGGCTATTAGTCTTTGTTAGGCATGTGCAAGTTGTAAAAGTTGGGTTTGTCCCATTCCGCTTAGGTCTATGACCACGATAAAGAGCTTTTAATAAAAATAATTCTCTAATATTGAAAATGACGTGCAGTGACCACTTAGTGGAAAGTGATGTCAGATTAAAAAGCCTCAGCAACTCAGTTAGACCAAATGCATGACTAGATGCTCAAAGTAAGACGACCACAGTAAAAAAAAACAATATAAAAAATAAAATAATAAAAAAAATAAAAATTCTCACATTTACAAACACTTTCAATTTATTTGGTCGTCTGGCGGACCAAACCTTACAATTTTTTTGAGGAGGAGGGACGCGTCTTGAATGATCGTGTTTGGGTAGGGGGGGGGGGGGGACACTGTCACAATTGGCGACCGACCGATGTGTTTGGTCTACAATTATCGGGTTTATGATCGGTGGTTTGTTTGTTGATTATCACAAACTGCTTACGGAAGTGTAGAAACATGAAAAAGGAGGAAAAAATTATTAGGGTTAATTAAGAGTTGATCGAGGGTTGTGATATCATGTAAACTTGCGTAATTTTTAAGACTGAACAATAAATTTAAATACAATGTATATAAAACTAAAAGATCAAACGGGCTTTGTTCAATACAAAAGATGCTAATCCTAAATAGTATTCCACTAACAATTATTAGTATCTATCACCTCTCGGTAGCAAAACAAAATCAAGCTAAAATCATTTTTGTGCCAAATTATTTATGCTTGACTTTTTTGCATGATTGTTTTTATGGCTAACAATTAATGGACGGAGCTAGGTTGGTTATCGTGGATGCATGAGACACTCATGGATTTCGTGCAATGTAATGTTATTTTTGTGAAATGCACATAATCATTTTCAATCTGAGTTCCGTCCATAACTCTATTGGAAAACATAAAAAAACAAAACTCGCCTCAAGTTCATTGTTCTTTAGCATGTTATCGACAATTGCATGTTGGCTATCTGACTTAGTACGATATGCTGTCGACGTAAACCGACTCAATGCTTATTAACGTCATCAAGCACTCGTCACCATTTCACATGCACCCAAATTGTTTATTCACACCGTCCAAAATAATGCTTAATAGTTAGCCATTTAACAAGAAATTCTAACTAATAATTTAAAATTATTGTGGAACGGAAACCTTAAAAGTCGTCTTTAATATATTAACTAACTTGTCACGACATCTACGAGTGAATTAAAAAGTTCAACGAGAATCTTTTGATAAAAAAATAATACGTAAGTTGAGCTACTGAACAAAATCATATTTAATTACGACACCAAAGCAATAGTGCAATACCTTTTGTCTAAAGTATCCAGCTGAACTCGTTTAATAAAACTTTAATATATAAATATTCAAAAAAGTATGATCAAATGAGAAATAAAATTAACATGAGAAGAAGATGCATCAATAAAAATATATGCATCTTCATATTATTTATTTTTTCTTATTTAAAATATGTGGCTACAATTCTTTCTCACTCTTCTCATTTAAATAATTCTTCTCACTAGATCCACACTCAATATTCAAAAGCTGTAGTATAAAAACGATGTTAATTAACTAAAAACTTGGTTAATGGGCTACACCTTTTTCTTAATAAATTCTTCCTTGTGAATAATAACAAAGTAACTTAATTAACAATATCGATCAGTATATATATCACTACACATATACACACGATTAAACTATTTGATATGTTGAGAGTTGAATAGGAATAGTCTTTATTTTGTATTGATATGTTTATCCATATATATACCTTTTTTTTATTTTTATTTTTTTAACCAGGGTTTCAACCTTTTGATCGACTAATCCATATCGTTTGAACCTATCGTCACACAGACTCAAACGGTTCAAACCAGATCAAACCCTTTTTTTGTCTGTTTATCATCAAGCGTGTAGAAATTGATACAACTTAGAAAAAAAAATTATAGTTTTACAAGTCAAAATATCTCAGTTTTCACCCTTTTTATACATAGGATGCATAGAACAATTTAGAGGAAAAGGCTGCGATTTGCTACATCACATGATCTTTTATGTACGAGGAGTTTCTGCGAATAACTTAATTAGCTGATACTCTAACAACGATATAGATCATCTTAAGAATGAATATCGTGATTTTATTAATCACATCTCTTACGCGTGAGTTGATCTATTGTAATGGGCTCAAGCCGAGTTCTAGAATATTATGTGTATACACTAATTTATGTACCGATATTTACAATTAACGATAGACAACTCTTTATACGTTTACATGGTATCACACCTAAAACTATGTGAACCTTAAACCCTACTTTTTTGTTCATCTCCTACTGTTTCAGTCGATTGATTTTGTTGGTAGATCGTTGGTTCCAAGATAACCAGTCGCCAAGTTTATTATCTTACGGTGATCGTTGGCTTTGTGTTGATAGTCAGTCAACGTGTGTTTGTTCTTTTTGATTCGCCGATCGTTAGTGTAATAAAGATCATCAGTCGAATTCTAAACTTGTTTTTGTTCTATTTTTTGGTTGCTGCTCATCTTTTTCACTTGTTACTACAACAACCTAAACCTTACACGTTCCATATGCACTTCAAACGAGCCTTAACCCTAATCTTAATACACCCACTTGAGCCCTAAACCCTCATTATGACTAGTGATGCCCCTCCTCCCCCCATGATCCTACTCTCTGACAAACTTATGACCATCCCCAATTTCATAAATCTTATCCTGGTCAAGTTGGATATTGATGAGATGAATTACTCATCTTGGATATATTTTTCAAGAACCTATGCAAAGGTTATGACATATTGGACCACATCTTGGGTAAGTCCTCTGATGAGGCAGCCACGAGCAAACCAATGCCTCCTACCCCGAATGGTTGAAGGTTGATACAATCATTCTTTCTTGGATCTTTATGACTTGTTCCAAAACTCTACAACAACATCTTGTCGTTGAAGATCCCCAAACGGCTAAGGAAGCTTGGGACCTACTTGTCGAAATCTTCCATGACAACAAGCGCACTCGCTCCATTGCATTGAAAGCGGAGTTGCAGTCTTTGAAGCTTGGTGATTTGAGTATTGATGCCTATTTTTGGTAGATTGAGTCCATAGGTACTATTTTGACTAGTCTCGGGTCGCCTATCTCTAATGATGATGTGGTTACGTTTGCCCTTGAAGGATTAACCGATAAGTATGACAACATATCCACTATTATTGCTCATCGGGAGACCTTCTCGGATCTCAAGACGGTTCGTTCTATGCTCACAACCAAAGAGATGAAGTTAAAGTCGAGGGCTCAAGCTATCTCTATTGATTCCACATCTTCTTCACCTATGGTTTTGTTGGAGAAATCCGATACTAATAGACGACGTCCTAATGTTGCTCTGAGAAAGGTAAATAAGCCGTGTTTTAATATTCATAAAGGTTTTTGTCGTTTTGGTGATCATTGCAAGTTTATTCACGGGGGCAGTCTAATGGGGTACTTGGTAATACTTCACTTTGGTCTACTAGCAATGTTAGCACTACTCCTACCTCGACTGTTAATATGACCCCTGCTCAAATGTTGAATTTGATACAAACACAACAAAGTCTCTTGGCCAAACCTAGGTATACATGAATAAATTCTATTGAACAATATATTTCTTTGCCTACTAACACTAGAACAATGGGTAGTTCCATTCATAATACTCAGCCTGTTGCAGTACATACGAGCCCACTAGGTTTTTTAGCCCAACCGTACTTAGCCCACAAGGTTTCTTGAGCCCAGCAGCACCTATGTGCTATTCATCAGCCCACTTAACTTCACAGCCCACTCACCCAAGTCAGCCAGGTCATGTGGGATGATGAGTGTGTAAATACTCATTATTTTTGGTCAAATCTGAACTGCAAAACATTTAAAAATGCTCAGAAATGCATCAAAATACTGAAAATATCTCAAAATTGCATTTTATATGTTTCAAATGCAAAATGTTTAAAATCAGATGAAAAATGAGCTAAGTTTGCATAATTGGCAGTTTCAGTCTCCCAAGTTTCAAAAGTTGTCAGAAATAGTCCCTGAGCACTTATTTTAAAAGAAACATCACCAAAGGTCCTTTTAAAATCATAACTTGTCATAATTAGTCCTTTGGTGAAAAATGTCAAAAGTTTTGAGAAATTACAAGTTTGGTCCTTCAAGTTTTAAAATTGGCAAAAATGGTCCTTGGAAGTTTGAAAATATCTTTTATGGTCCTTGTACTATTGAAACTTGGCAAAAGTGACCCTTGAAATAACTTTGCAAAAATTGGCAGCTTTGGTCCCTTGTCTTTCAGAAATTGCAAAACAAGTCCTTGTATTAATAACCAAGCCCATTGAACCTTGACCCCTTTGGACCATTTGGACCCCTGCCAAAACCCATTGACCCCCTGTTTGACCCCTGCCTTATTAATACCCCAAGTCAAACAAACACCCTTTCCCGCCCACCTTCTTCCTCACCAAATCCACCTGCAAACACTCAATCTACCCATCCTTCCAGCTCTTCCCCCACTCTCCATGTTCCCCCCCCCCCCCCACCTCAACAACCAAACAAGAAACATTTAATGCCTCCCTCCCCCTTGCACTCAACCCCCAACTGCTAAAACCATTTTGGCGCCAAAATGTGATCAAACGGCCAATATTGTTCCAAGCATCCAAGGGCCAAGATTAAAAGTCGGATATGCTCAGGAGAGAGAGAGAGAAAGCTTTTTGGGTATAAAGAGAGGAAGAAGATAGAGAGAAGTAGTAGTACTTAGTTTTTTTTTTTAATTTCATATGTATGTCGTTTTTCTTGTTTAAGTCTTAATTAAAGTTTTAAATTGTATTTTCAACCTTCCTTGTATTAAACTCAAGCATTTATATCAGTTTCAACTAATTTTCAGTAGTAATTCAAAGATTGGTTAAGTTTCTTGTTTTTGCGTTTTCTTTCACCTATGCAGTTTTAAATGTGGTAAAACCAGGCTTCAACTAGCTTGTTTATTAATCATCTAAGATTGCTTAAGCTCCTAATAGCTTTTAGCAAGCTTATAGATCAGTTCAAGTAACAATTGGAATTCGGTCAACAAAAGTCAACTGAAGCATCAAATGGACTTGGTTATGGAATTTGGTTGATGCAGAGCTTGGATGGGTTTGGATTAGACTAGGTTAGTGTAGGTTGGTTCTGGTTTAAGCTGCAAATAAGCTGGACTTGAGTAAGAACTATCTATACTTTGTTGTTTATTATTTTGAGCTCAAATCTGTAATATCTAGTTCCTGTTGATTCTGTGTTAAGTGTTTGTTTAAATCAGTGCATTATGCTTCACTTAGGTTAGTTAAAGTTAGATTGATCATTGGTTTGCAGTAGTTAAGTAGTTAAGCTTGCATATCTGTCACAAAACTAGTGTTTGGATTAAACTGATAATTGGAATATTGAGCTTATCAACACTTAGACTCTGTTGATTAGGCCTCATTTAGGTCCATTGTAGTCAAACCAATTAGAATATTGCACCTTAGAATCATAAAAGTCAACATCACCATGAATCTGTCTTAAATTCATGTCTGTTGGAATTTTCAAAAAGCCAAAGCTTGATTTGTGTTCAAATCTCAGTAGGGTAGCTTAATATAGCTTTACTTGAGCTTAATTCATCAATCTTAGTCCATAAATTGGTTTCAAAATTCATTTAAGTCAAAGCTCTCAAATCTGTCAAAAGTCAAAAGTTGTAATATCTGTTTTTCACCCAACTTGAGTGAATTTTCATGAATTCAATTTTGGGTCAAATCAAGTGAAATTGTGGGTTTTTCTAGTTCAGCTGGTCAAGTTTCTTAATTTGATTTTTGTTGAATTTTTGCAATTTTTTACAAGCTCCAAATAAGCTGTTTGATAAGCTGCAAAGTGCCCTGTGCACACTCAACATACACTGAGTGTGAGACAGGCACCTTGCAGACCTTGCATAGGTCTGGTTTTAGCTTCTTAGGGTCTGAGACTTAGTTTATAGATAGTTAAGCTGGTGGACTTGAGTTCTTTATTTTTGCTTTTCACATAAGCTTTCTCAATAAGCTTGTGCTTAAGCTTCAAAAGTAGACATAAAAACTGTTTTGGGCACTTAAGCTTAAATCATCAAATCTGTGTAGCTTGTACTTTAGAGGTTTAGGCTAGTTGATATTAGTTGTTTTTGAGTAATTTTAGCTTATTATAGCTTCTGTGATCATTTGGTTCTCATTTGGTACCTCTAGCTTATTTGGAGTGCTTATTTATAAGCACTTGTCACTTCAGTTCCATATTCTCACACATAAGCTGCTGTTTTTTATATTTTTCTTAGATTCAGAATATTATTTTAGACTTTTCCTGAATTTTTCAGATTTTTCTAGTTCTGTTTGCTATTTTTCTTCATTTAAAACAGTTTTTAAGCCTTTTTAATTAGCTTTTAATACAATTAAATCAGAAAAGTTTCAAAAAAATAAGTTTTCAATTTTTCTAGGTTAAGATAAATATAAAAAGTCAAAAAAATATTTTTCCAGATTTTTCATAGTTTAATTTGTAATTTTTAGCAATTTAAGTAGTTTCAAATAGTTTTTAATTCATAGAAAATAGAAAAATAATCAGAAAAATATAAAATTAGTTTTGAAAATTCTCTTTAGTTATTTTAGATTTTTCTAAGTCATAATTTCATTTTTCTAGCTTTATTTCATATTTTCTTGTATTTTAGGGTATTATTAAATAAGTAAAAATAGTTTTTAATTAATAATAATTAGATAAATAGTTTTAAAAATAATTTTCTTTTTCTCAAAATTTTCTCTTATCATTAGGTTTGTAAAAATGTCATTTTTATATTTTTAGGATTAATATTGTTTCAGTTTCACATTTTCTTTTGTAAGTTACGTAATTTTTAATTTAAATTTTATAAAAGAAAAATCAAAATCATCATTTTAAAAATAGTGATAGCGTTTATTTAATATAATTTATCTTTTTAATTTTCTTTAATTTGCATTTAAGCCCCTGTAATTTATAAACTTTTTCTTTAGGTATAATCAATCATATCTCTTTTTCCGTTCAAATTCTCTCGATCACTATTCGTTTGATTATTCATCGCACAGCTCGTTGGGACTTAACGACCTGGGGAAACACTACACTCCTCTTGATCTTCATTGCATTGGTATCTGAACTGTTTGAAGTTTATTACGGTTGACCATTCACAAGTGGTCAGCTTGTGTGATAAAACTTGACGGTTCAGCATCGATCAAATTTTTGGCGCCGCTGCCGGGGAGCTGTGCTAATTATCTTACGCTTAGCAGATTAGTGATTTGAATATTCACTCCTTGTTCATACCATCTATATCTATATATATTTTCTTATAAAAAATCCAAAAACCCAAAAACATCTTAAAACATATAAAACACAAAAATATTTTTCTTTTATTTCTATATATATGTATAACCATAAAACTCAAAAAGAATCTTCTTTCCCCATTTTCATAATTCCCTTCCTTAACTCTGAGATTCCTTAGAGTTAACTCTAGTGCATGCGCACTCGTTCTTCTAGATCATTGAGTCCCTTGCGTGATCTAGCAGAAATTCCTAGAAGACGTTCTCGTAGACGTGCTGCCCAAATAGTCGAACCCGAGATTCGTACTATTTCAAACAACAATATGGCAGACGAACGAACTATGGCGGAAATGCTCTAGGCACCCACCGAGGGGTATGGAGATGCCATCATTCTACCAGCAATCAATTCTGATCACTTTGAATTGAAGACACATTTGATCCAACTTGTGTCTACAAATCAATTCCACGGGTTTGACCGAGAAGACCCGTATGCACACATCCGTTGGTTTAACAAGTTGACTTCAACTATCAATTTCAAGGATGTGCACAAAAAGTAATCAAGTTGATGCTATTTCCATTCTCACTTGAGGGGACAACCCGGATTTGGCTGGAAAAAGAACCCCCTCGATCCATCGAAACTTGGGAGGATCTTGTTCAAAAGTTTGTCAATTATTTCTTTCCTCCATCAAAGACGACTAATCTTAAAAATGAAATTTCTGGATTTCGTCAAAATTTCGATGAAAACTTTGGAGAGGCATGGGATAGATTCAAAGATCTCCTAAGGAAATTCCCCCATCATGAATTCACGGAGCTTCAACAAGTTAATATCTTTTATAATGGGTTGAACGGTAACGATCAAGATTCTTTGAATGCAGCCGCAGGTGGCAATATCTTGAATCGTAAGCCTAAAGATGTGATTGAGATTTGTGAGCAAAAATCAAAAGTTCCTATTTCTCGCAACAAAGTCAATATTCCGAACACTCCTGCCTCTTCATCCGGTAACTCTTCCGAGTTAGCCGCTCCGATAGCCGCTCTAACGGACGTCATCCGTTGTATGATGAAAGAGGTAAAGGAAATCAAAAGCGAAATTCATAAGCCGGAACCAATCAAAAGCCGTAAACAAGGTGTGTGAAACTTGTAGTGGTCCACACGCGTATTATGATTGTCAAGCAACCGATGCTTCTTTTTACCAAGCTCCCGTAGCTTCTGTAAACCATAATCAATATCGACCACAAGCTGATCCTCACTACCGTGCACCTAGCGGTATGACACCACCTGGTTTTCTTCCTGTGCAAAACCATGGCAATCAAAATCGCTTTGTTCCGAATCAAGGACAAAACTTCAATAACTCTCAAAATTTCAATCAAAACCGGAACAATTTCAACCAACCATATCAAGCTCCTAATCAGCAAAGTTATCAACAACCTTCTCAAGCTCCCCTACCAAATGACTTCATGAAAATTACTAAGTCAAGCATACGTTCAATGCAAACTCAGATCAATAACATGAGAGTTGAGCTAAAAAAGGAAATTGATACCACAATGTCTCGGCAGACAAATGAGTTAAAGAATATGATGAGCAGTTTCATGAACATGAATATGAACAAAGCTTCATCATCTTCTGGAGGACTCCCAAGCAATACAGTTCCTAATCCAAATGCCGAGTTAAAATCCGTCACCACTCGTAGTGGTAAGACGCACAATGGACCTTCGACTCCAATGCCTCCTCCACCAGGAGCAATGAGTCAAGTTACCAAGGATACAACGGACAAGGTGCATTTCTCAAGCCCACGAAGTACCGCACACGTCCCACCTTCGGTAGTCCAAGCTTTAAGTCCGGAACCCGAAGTTCCGAAGACAAATTCTGAGCCAGAAAACACTTCCGTCCCGGCTCAAAAGTCTAGTCAGCTTCCTTACCCATCAAGAATGAATGATGAGAAGCTCAAAGACAAAAACAAAGAGCAAATGGAAAAATTTTTCCAAATCTTCAATGAACTACACTTTGATATAAGCTTCGTTGATGCTCTCGTTCTAATGCCCAAATTTGCATCCACGCTTAAAGGCTTACTGAGCAACAAAGATAAGTTATCTGAGATGGCTAAAACCCCTCTCAATGATCAATGCTCAGCGGTCCTTCTCAAGAAGCTTCCCAAAAAGCTTGAAGACCCCGGTAGATTTTTAATCCCGTGTGATTTCTTGGGGATGGTTCAATGATGCGCCTTGGCCGATCTTGGCGCTAGCATTAACCTCATGCCACTCTCAGTATGGAAGAAACTGTCTCTTCCTAAACTTACATCCACTTGTATGACACTCGAGCTAGCGGACCGTACCATAACTCGTCCACTTGGGATAGCCGAGGATGTCGTGATGAAAGTAGGAAAGTTTCACTTTCCTACTGACTTTGTTGTAGTAGACTTTGATGCAGATCCTAGAGTTCCCCTCATCTTAGGGAGAGCTTTCTTGAGAACGAGCCGTGCTCTAATTGATGTATTTGCTAAAGAGTTGACCATACGGGTTGACAACGAAGAACTCACGTTGAATATCAACCAAAACTCCAAGCCTCTATCCAAACAGAGTGTTGCCACAATTGATCAAAAATCTGAAAGAATCAATGCAACACTCTCAAATTTCACGGTTAAGAGGAGTCACCAAAAACGTGCTGAGCTAAAAGCTTTGAAAATCAACCCTGGTTCAAACAAATGGTTTGAAAGTTGTACCAGGGAAGTCAAGAGTGTTCTTGATGATGATGATCTAGAATCGGAGACTTTATCGGAAGTGGTGGAAATTACTAGCTCTAAGAGCACACCACTTGTCCCACCTCCGGAATCAGTTTATCGTATCGAGTTTGTTAACTCTGTGGATGAAACCAAACTCTCTTCAGTTTCATCTGAATTGGATGATGATGTTTGTGATCCAATGGGAGACATTCTTCCCATTGATGAATTGCTCAAAAATGATCCATCATCTCCTAGTCTTATTATTCCCGACTCTTCCATCCCTTCTCTCACTCCTGATGAGGAAGATGACAACTTTTGGAATGAAGTCGATGCCTTTCTTAGTGATGAGTCAATTCCAACAGGAATTGATAATACTTACTTCGATTCGGAGGGGGACATCCTTTTTCTGGAAAATCTGTTGATTGAAGAACCGTTTCCAACCTTCCCTCCCGGACATCTTATTGACAATCACCATATAAGCTTCAAGTTTAAGCTTAAAAATGTCAAAAATGGTGATTTGCTTCTTACTGATGAGGAATGGACATGCATTCTCATGCACATCTTTATTCCATTTTTCACAGATGGTGTGGTTGCTCTTTCCCTTTTCTCTTTCGGGAATGAGGACACCATCTTTGACCCCGGTATCATCCTTTATAGTTTCTACTATTAACAATACCTCGGTTGTATCTCGTCGGTGTGGAACTTTCTGATGTTCATATGTTTATTAACATTGTGAATGAAAGTCCGATCGAGATTGGTTTTCCACGTTACTTTCCCCATGAACCAATGAATGTGGGGATCGAGTCAAGCTAGCGACTCGGGAATCAAAAACAGTAGCACACCATATGGGTTTTCACCCATATTTCTGACTTCTTTCTACTTTCTACCACCCTAGTGTGGGGGAGTTGCCCCCCGCTGTTGTATATAAAGTTTCTCAAAAAAAAAAAAAAAAAAAATCTTTCAATAATGGCCGTAGTATTTCCCTTTTACGTTCTCTGTTTCGGCATAACCGCCGGTACTTTGAATATTGAGGGCAATATTCATTTCTAAGTGTGGGGGGGAATTCTCACAAAATTTTATCATGTAATTATACCGCCCTATTCCCCCGTTTTTGGCCAAAAATTTTTTTTTGAGTAAGTGTTCTGCACTTACTCAGCTTATGGTTATCAGTCCGCCATGTCTAATAAACAAAAGGATTGGCTAATCCAGGAGCAAACGACTCTTGGTAAAGATATATCAAATCCGTTGACGGCTTGCAATTTGCCTAAAATTGTATGGTGTTCAGCTCACCATATCCTTAAAAGTGAAGAGTTGGCTAGCCCGCAAGTTTATGGCTTGTGGTAAAGGCAGTGGAAAAACCATAATTGATAATCAGCTCAACAAAGATAGTATATATTATCTAAGAGTTGGCTAGTCCAGAAGCAAACGGCTTCTGGTAAAGACAAATCAAATCCGTTGGAAGCTGGTGGTTTGCTCAAAATCACATGGTTATCAGTGTACCATAGTTCTTACTTGAACTGAAATATTTGGCTACTCCAGAAGTAATGGATTTTGGTAAAGAGATTCAAATCCATTAAGTTTTTCTCAAAAGATTGCTAGGGACTAGCAATAGTTTAGTGTGGGGGATTGATGAGTGTGTAAATACTCATCATTTTTGGTCAAATCTGAACTGCAAAACATTTAAAAATGCTCAGAAATGCATCAAAATACTGAAAATAACTCAAAATTGTATTTTATATGTTTCAGATGCAAAATGTTTAAAATCAGATGAAAAATGAGCTAAGTTTGCATAATTGGAAGTTTCAGTCCCCCAAGTTTCAAAAGTTGTCAGAAATAGTCCCTGAGCACTTATTTTAAAAGAAAAATCACCAAAGGTCCTTTTAAAATCATAACTTGTCATAATTAGTCCTTTGGTGAAAAATGTCAAAAGTTTTGAGAAATTACAAGTTTGGTCCTTCAAGTTTTAAAATTGGCAAAAATGGTCCTTGGAAGTTTGAAAATATCTTTTATGGTCCTTGTACTATTGAAACTTGGCAAAAGTGACCCTTGAAATAACTTTGCAAAAATTGGCAGCTTTGGTCCCTTGTCTTTCAGAAATTGCAAAACAAGTCCTTGTATTAATAACCAAGCCCATTGAACCTTGACCCCTTTGGACCATTTGGACCCCTGCCAAAACCCATTGACCCCCTGTTTGACCCCTGCCTTATTAATACCCCAAGTCAAACAAACACCCTTTCCCGCCCACCTTCTTCCTCACCAAATCCACCTGCAAACACTCAATCTACCCATCCTTCCAGCTCTTCCCCCACTCTCCATGTTCCCCCCCCCCCCACCTCAACAACCAAACAAGAAACATTTAATGCCTCCCTCCCCCTTGCACTCAACCCCCAACTGCTAAAACCATTTTGGCGCCAAAATGTGATCAAACGGCCAATATTGTTCCAAGCATCCAAGGGCCAAGATTAAAAGTCGGATATGCTCAGGAGAGAGAGAGAAAGCTTTTTGGGTATAAAGAGAGGAAGAAGATAGAGAGAAGTAGTAGTACTTAGTTTTTTTTTTAATTTCATATGTATGTCGTTTTTCTTGTTTAAGTCTTAATTAAAGTTTTAAATTGTATTTTCAACCTTCCTTGTATTAAACTCAAGCATTTATATCAGTTTCAACTAATTTTCAGTAGTAATTCAAAGATTGGTTAAGTTTCTTGTTTTTGCGTTTTCTTTCACCTATGCAGTTTTAAATGTGGTAAAACCAGGCTTCAACTAGCTTGTTTATTAATCATCTAAGATTGCTTAAGCTCCTAATAGCTTTTAGCAAGCTTATAGATCAGTTCAAGTAACAATTGGAATTCGGTCAACAAAAGTCAACTGAAGCATCAAATGGACTTGGTTATGGAATTTGGTTGATGCAGAGCTTGGATGGGTTTGGATTAGACTAGGTTAGTGTAGGTTGGTTCTGGTTTAAGCTGCAAATAAGCTGGACTTGAGTAAGAACTATCTATACTTTGTTGTTTATTATTTTGAGCTCAAATCTGTAATATCTAGTTCTTGTTGATTCTGTGTTAAGTGTTTGTTTAAATCAGTGCATTATGCTTCACTTAGGTTAGTTAAAGTTAGATTGATCATTGGTTTGCAGTAGTTAAGTAGTTAAGCTTGCATATCTGTCACAAAACTAGTGTTTGGATTAAACTGATAATTGGAATATTGAGCTTATCAACACTTAGACTCTGTTGATTAGGCCTCATTTAGGTCCATTGCAGTCAAACCAATTAGAATATTGCACCTTAGAATCATAAAAGTCAACATCACCATGAATCTGTCTTAAATTCATGTCTGTTGGAATTTTCAAAAAGCCAAAGCTTGATTTGTGTTCAAATCTCAGTAGGGTAGCTTAATATAGCTTTACTTGAGCTTAATTCATCAATCTTAGTCCATAAATTGGTTTCAAAATTCATTTAAGTCAAAGCTCTCAAATCTGTCAAAAGTCAAAAGTTGTAATATCTGTTTTTCACCCAACTTGAGTGAATTTTCATGAATTCAATTTTGGGTCAAATCAAGTGAAATTGTGGGTTTTTCTAGTTCAGCTGGTCAAGTTTCTTAATTTGATTTTTGTTGAATTTTTGCAATTTTTTACAAGCTCCAAATAAGCTGTTTGATAAGCTGCAAAGTGCCCTGTGCACACTCAGCATACACTGATTGTGAGACAGGCACCTTGCAGACCTTGCATAGGTCTGGTTTTAGCTTCTTAGGGTCTGAGACTTAGTTTATAGATAGTTAAGCTGGTGGACTTGAGTTCTTTATTTTTGCTTTTCACATAAGCTTTCTCAATAAGCTTGTGCTTAAGCTTCAAAAGTAGACATAAAAACTGTTTTGGGCACTTAAGCTTAAATCATCAAATCTGTGTAGCTTGTACTTTAGAGGTTTAGGCTAGTTGATATTAGTTGTTTTTGAGTAATTTTAGCTTATTATAGCTTCTGTGATCATTTGGTACCTCTAGCTTATTTGGAGTGCTTATTTATAAGCACTTGTCACTTCAGTTCCATATTCTCACACATAAGCTGCTGTTTTTTATATTTTTCTTAGATTTTTCTTATAAGCACTTGTCACTTCAGTCACTTCAGATTTTTCTAGTTCTGTTTGCTATTTTTCTTCATTTAAATAGTTTTTAAGCCTTTTTAATTAGCTTTTAATACAATTAAATCAGAAAAGTTTCAAAAAAATAAGTTTTCAATTTTCCTAGGTTAAGATAAATATAAAAAGTCAAAAAAATATTTTTCCAGATTTTTCATAGTTTAATTTGTAATTTTTAGCAATTTAAGTAGTTTCAATTAGTTTTTAATTCATAGAAAATAGAAAAATAATCAGAAAAATATAAAATTAGTTTTGAAAATTCTCTTTAGTTATTTTAGATTTTTCTAAGTCATAATTTCATTTTTCTAGCTTTATTTCATATTTTCTTGTATTTTAGGGTATTATTAAATAAGTAAAAATAGTTTTTAATTAATAATAATTAGATAAATAGTTTTAAAAATAATTTTCTTTTTCTCAAAATTTTATCTTATCATTAGGTTTGTAAAAATGTCATTTTTATATTTTTAGGATTAATATTGTTTCAGTTTCACATTTTCTTTTGTAAGTTACGTAATTTTTAATTTAAATTTTATAAAAGAAAAATCAAAAACATCATTTTAAAAATAGTGATAGCGTTTATTTAATATATTTTATCTTTTTAATTTTCTTTAATTTGCATTTAAGCCCCTGTAATTTATAAACTTTTTCTTTAGGTATAATCAATCATATCTCTTTTTCCGTTCAAATTCTCTCGATCACTATTCGTTTGATTATTCATCGCACAGCTCGTTGGGACTTAACGACCTGGGGAAACACTACTGATCTGGTCCGAACCGTCAAGTCTAATCACACAAGCTGGCCACTTGTGAATGGCCAACCGTAACAGACTTAAAACAGCTTGGAACCAAATACAATGAAGATCAGAGAATACAATGAATTCCCGGGTCGTTTAGTCCCACGGAGACTCAATGGTGTGTAAACGCTTGATCAGACGATAGAATGATCACTAATGATAGTGATCAGTAAAGATAGATGGATAATTACACTACTGAAAAAGTTTATAAATTAAAGCGACTTAAATACAAATTAAGAAGATTTAAAAAGATAAAATATATTAAATAAACGCTATCACTATATTTAAAGTGATGAACGTTTAAAACCTAAAACTTACGTTTAAATTAAAAACTACGTAACGTACAAAATAAAATGTGAAAATAAAGGAGGAAAATACCTACGGATATGAAAAATACATTTTTACAATTCTAATTATATAAGAAAATTATTAGAAAAGGAAAATTATTTTTACAACTATTTATTTAATTATTATTAAATAAAAACTATTTTTACTTATTTAATAATAGACTAAAATACAAGAAAATATGAAATAAAGCTAGAAAAATAAAATTAAGATTTAGAAAAATCTAAAATATGATAAAACTAATTTTAAAACTGAAAATATATTTTTTAGACTTTTTATATATTTATTATTAATTAATTACTATTTAAAACTAATTAAAATGCTAGAAAATACTATTTAAACCAAGAAAATTATGGAAAAATATTTTTTTGGCTTTTTATATTTATCTTAACTTAATAAAAATGAAAAATTATTTTTTTGAAACTTTTCTTAATTATTTGTATTTAAAGCTAATTAAAAAGTGCTAAAAAGTAATTAAAATGCAGAAAAATAGCAAACCAACTTGGAAAAATCTGAAAATTTCAGAAAAACTCTAAAATAATATAAGGAAGCTAGGAAAAATGGACAAACATGTGGATATGTGGAGGGATTTGAAACTGAAGTGCAAAGGACTTATCAATAAGCACTAGAATAAGCAAATGGCTACCATAAGCTACCAACTGTTAACAGAAGTTAAAATAAGCTAAAGGAACTCAGAAACAACCAATCTCAACTGCTCTTAACCACTGGAATAGCAATTTACTCAGATTTGGTGTTTTGATTTTATAAGCTAAAAACAGATTTGGGAGCTAAGTTTGGACTTAAGCACAGGCTTCAAAATAAGCTGAAAATGAAAAGCACTTGTTGGATACTACACTAGACCTGGCCAAGAGTTTGTAAACCAAAAATTAGACCTAGATAAGCCAAAATGAGACCTGCACAAGCTCTGCAAAAGCTGCATAAACCCTGTGCAGATTTAATGCCCTGCACAGGGCATATGACACCATATTGACAAGCTTGTTTGAGCTTTTAGAAAAAATTACAAAAATCTACTAAATTAGACATAAGAAAATAGACCAGTAGGACTTTCTAAAACCACAAGTTTCATAGAAAATGACTCAGAAATGAGTCCAATAAAAATCCTTTCAGTTGAGCAAAAACTGAGAATTGGCAAATTTTGACTTTTGAAGAAAAAGTGAAAGGCTGACTTAAATGAGATTTGAAGCTAATTTATGGACTGAGAATGATGTATACTGATGAAATGATGCTAACACAAGCTTTGTCTATGAATATTAAACACAAAACAACCTTTTGATTTTGTTAAACTCTAACAGTTAAGTGATTAGGACAGTGAATTTGTGAATTTGACTTTAAGTGTTTACAAGCTCAAAGTTGAGACAGATAAGAGTCAATATGGACTAAGCAGACCTAAAACAACAAAAGTGAATCACTGAACAATCCTCTAGGACAGTATTGACAGCAGTTCCAAACACACCTTGATATACTGATATACAACTTAAAATACTTAAACTACTAAACTGACTTAGACCAATGATCAAACTAAGCTTACTTATATTTAATACAACTAAATAAACAAGTAAAAACAGATTATAACTATAAATACCAGTTCAAGCAAAATATGCAAACTAACTTGGAAAATGGAACTTGAAAAACAACTCACATATGTCCAGCTGGTGTTGCAGGCTAAACCAAACCCAAAATCACTTATACTAATCTATTTCCAACCCTAATCCAAGCTGCATCAACTCAATACCATCACCATTTCCAGATTGTAGCAACAGTTGACTTATGTTGACCAGAATACAAAATGAATTGAACCTTGACTTTAAGCTTATAAAAAGCTATAACCAGCTTAAATAAGCTTATATAAACTTGACAAGAAGCTATATGAAGCTTGCATTTATGAAATGGAAACTTCTATTTTCAACAGTAAGCACATAAAGATGAAATTAAATGAAACTTGAAATTAATGATTAAAACTTGATCAAACTGAAAATGTAACTTGAGTTTAAGACTTAGGAACAAATTATTACAACTTTTGAGTTAAATTAAGACATAACTAAGAAAAACGACATAAGAGCAATTTAAAACTAAAACTACTACTTTTCTTCTCATTTCTTGCTTCCTTTTTATACCCCAAGCTTCTCTCCCATTTTCTCTGAGCACTTCCCACCAATAATAATAGCCATTGGATGACTTGGATAAATTCTAGCCGTTTGATTCATTTTGGCGCCAAAACGTGTCATTAGCAGTTGGAGGATGAGTGAAATGGTTGAAGAATCATTAAATGCTTCTTGGAGTTGTGTTGAGGTGGGGGGACAAAGGGATATGAAGGTGAGCTGGGGGGATGGTGTTGCTTGGGTGAGCAGTGATAGAGTTGGAGAAGGTGGACTTTGGGCGCCAAGGTTGGTTTGACCAAGGGGGTTTGACCGGTGGCTAATAATTGGAAGGGGGGTCAAAATGCAATTTGACAGGGGTCCAAGGCTAGGCAGGGTCCAAAATGAGGTTTAAAGGGTTTAATATTAGAGGGACCTTAGGTGTAAAATCTGAAAATCAAGGGACCATTGCTGCCATTTTATCAAAGCTGCTCCAAGGACTAAAAGTGACACTCTCAAAAAGTATAAGGACCAAACTTGCCATTTTGCAATTTTCCAAGGGCCATTTCTGCCAAATTTCAAAGTTGAGGGACCAAAGTTGTAGTTTTGCAAATTTTACATTTCAAGGGTTTGTTTTGACAATTTTTGAATCCCATGGACCTTAAATGACATTTTTCTTTATTTTGATATACCAGGGATTGTTTTTTGACAACTTTTGAAACTTGGGGGACTAAAACTGCCATTTTTGCAAATTTGATACGTTTTTCATCTGATTTTGATCTTTTCGCATTTAAAACACATAAAACACTAATTTGTGATATTTTTATCATTTTGAAGCATTTTTGAGTGTTTTCAGATGATTTTGCAGTTTAGATAGTACAAAAATGATGAGTATTTAGACACTCATCAACTACACTCCTCTTGATCTTCATTGCATTGGTGTCTGAACTGTTTGATGTTTATTACGGTTGACCATTCACAAGTGGTCAGGTTGTGTGATAAAACTTGACGGTTCAGCATCGATCATGGGACCTAAGGACACAAATATTGTTTGTTGTATGTGGTCGTTTCGCCACAAGTATTTAGTAGATGGCACACTTAGTCGCTACAAGGCTCGTCTTGTAGCGAATGGCAGTATACAGTTGGAGGGTATTGCTGTTGATGAGACTTTTAATCCGGTTGTCAAACCGGGCACTATTCGGACGGTTATTAGTTTGGCTACTTCTAGACATTGGCTTGTTTATCAGCTTGATGTCAAGAATGCCTTTTTACATGTTGATTTATCTGAGACGGTTTACATGCATAAGCCTCCTGGGTTTTAGGATTCTGCTCATCCTGATTATGTTTGCTTATTACAGAGGTCTTTTTATGGTCTTAAGCCGGCTCTTCGGGCTTGGTTTCAGCGCCTTGCAGCTTACATTACTCGTTTTGGGTTTACTCATAGTCGTTGTGACTCATCATTATTTATATACACACAGGGTACTAAAACTGCTTATTTATTATTGTATGTTGATGATATTGCTCTCACTGCTTCATCTGAGATTTTGTCGCAGCAGGTTATTAAGTCATTGCATCAGGAGTTTTCTATGACAAATTTAGGTTTGCTTAAATATTTTCTGGGTATTTCTATTTCACGGGATTCTTCAGGGATGTTCCTCTCTCAGCATAAGTATGCTGCTGAGATTCTTGAGCTGGCTCAAATGGTTAACTGCAATCTTAGTCGGACTCCTGTGGATACTGAGTCTAAACTGGGTGATGATGATGATCCAGTTTCTGATCCGACGTTATATCAGACTCTTGCGGGTGCTATCAGTATCGTACCTTCACTCGTCCAGATATTTTTTATGTAGTGTAGCAGGTTTGTCTAAATATGCATGATCCTCGAGAGCCTCATTTATCGGCTCTTAATGGATTTTGAGATATGTTCGTGGTACTCTTGATTATGGGTTACAGTTATTTTCATCTTCTACTATATATTTGGTTGCTTATTCAGATGCAAATTGGGCTGGTTGTCCTACTACTCGACGCTCGACTTCGGGTTATTGTGTGTTTTTTGGCAACAACTTACTTTCTTAGTCTTCTAAGCGTCAACCAACGCTTAGTCGGTCTAGTGTTGAGGTTCAGTATCGTGGTGTTGCCAATGTTGTTGCCGAGACTTGTTGGTTGAGCAATTTATACACCTTTATCTTCCACTATGCTACTTTACTATGATAATGTCAGTGCGGTTTATTTGTCTTCTAATCCGGTCCAACATCAACGTATGGAGCATATAGATATAGACATTAACTTTGTTCGTGATTTGGTTGTTGCTGGTTTGGATCAAGTTCTTCATGTTCCATCTCGTTATCAGGATGCGAATATTTTCATTAAGGGTTTGCCATTATATTTGTTTGAGAAGTTTCGTACCAGTTTGAGTGTCCGGTGTCCTCCTGCTCAAACTGCGGGGGATCGAAGTGTTAGTTGATATATTTTAATGGGCTCAAGAACGTCTTCTAGACTATTATGTGTATACACTATTTATGTACCGATATTTACAATTAATGAGAGACAACACTTTATACGTTTACGTTACATACTTAGCCGATACCCCATAAATATTACTTGTAGGAAAAGATTATGATTTCCTTCATCACATTTTTTTAACGGTGAATTATATTAAAAAAAAATAGCAAGAAGCTAGCAAATTACGAAAGGGATTTTTCCTTTACCACATATCTTTAGATAATAGAGATCATATTGTTTCATAGTATTATTTTCTGTCTCACTTCTCAATTATACTACGCTAGACTTCCAACATTTTATGGGCATTTCATGTATTACATCCTACAAATGAGTGTTTACCTTACCTGTATATAGTTTGCAGGGTGTAAATCTAGTGAGAAGAGAAAATATAATAAGAAGAATGAGAAATAGTCTTAGCCACACATTTTAAATGAATAAAGAGAAATTCATGAGAGTTACATCTTTTATTATAAATGCATCTAAAATGTACGGTTGTTGTTATTTCTCATTCTTCTCATTTGATTCTTACACATAGTTTGCATACATAATCATGCTTATGTCACCAGAAACTACGTCATGTTAGATGTCATTAATCATCCACATGTATACAAATCGGACACTACTAGCTAGTTTGATATTCATGGCTATATATACAAGAAGATTCTCATTTTAACATCGTATCTTATCTTAGCTTACCATTTTTCTATCATACATTATCATTTCAATAATGGCCGCGGTCAGCAAAAGATTACTAGTTAGCGACCTTGTGACATTCGATAAAATAAACCAAGTTCCATCAAACTACATCCGTCCGCTCTCCGAACGTCCTAATCTCCAACACGTATCGTCCCATGAAACCATCCCTATAATCGACCTCCACGACCTCAACGGCCCAAAGAGATGCCATGTCGTCGACCAAATCCGTGATGCATGTCGTGAATATGGCTTTTTCCAAGTCAAAAACCATAGCGTGCCCGAATCCACAATAACCAACATGATGCAAATAGCTAAAGACTTCTTTAGCTTACCCGAAGAAGAAAGACTTAAGTCATACTCGGATGACCCGAATAAAACTACTAGACTTTCCACTAGTTTTAATATTCGGACAGAAAAAGTTGCAAACTGGAGGGACTTTTTGAGGCTTCATTGTTACCCGCTTGAGGACTACGTCCACGAATGGCCCACAAACCCTAGTTCCTTTAGGGCACATGTTAAGGAGTATTGTACGAGTGTTAGAGGGTTGGCATTGGAATTAGTTGAGGCTATTTCGGAGAGTTTAGGCCTTGAAAGGGATTATATTGGGAAACAATTGGGGAAACATGGGCAACATATGGCTTTGAACTATTATCCGCCTTGCCCGCAACCTGATTTGACGTATGGGTTACCGGGTCATACGGATCTTAATCTTATTACTATTTTGCTACAAGATGATGTCCCCGGTTTACAAGTGTTGAAAGATGGAAAATGGGTCGCGGTTGATCCAGTTCCTAATACGTTTATTATCAATATTGGTGATCAAATTCAGGTATATAACTATTTCAATGATTCAGTTCAAATTTTAGTAATCTACGGATAAAAGAGTCTGATAACTCGTGGATATGTGTTGCATAAATTTCTTTTTATTTACTTTTGGTTAATTTTTTGGTACATAGGTACTAAGCAATGACAAGTACAAGAGCATTTTGCATAGAGCTGTGGTGAATTGTGACAAAGAACGAATATCTATACCAACGTTTTACTGCCCATCGCGTGATGCAGTGATTAGTCCAGCCCCAGAATTGGTAACCGAAGATCAGCCTGCTGTCTATAGACCGTTCACATACGGTGAATACTACGACAAATTCTGGAATAGAGGACTGGCAACTGAGAACTGTTTGGATATGTTTATGGCCACTAAGTCTACTTGATCTGCCTAACTTCTTTGAATAAGTTTAGTTTGGACCCTTTTATGTATCTTAGTTACTGTACTTTGTCTCATTAATAAACTTGATATTTACTCTTGTAGTGTGTCAATCATATATTCAAATATTCCCTTTTCTCCCCCTTTTCTAACATGGACAACAAGTTAAAAGAGGTAGAATATAATGAAAAAGAACATGACAAGCAAGTACCACTTTACACATTGGCACCACATGGAAAGGTGAAAACTTTTGCAATATTCATCAAGATTCTAGGCATGATATTGTTGCATAACATGAGCCTCTTTTCACATGTTTGTTTATAATCGGTTTCCTAAAGACGAATCAGTGATATCATAGACATAATGTTACGTTTCCTCGATACAAAAACATTTATCCGTAGATAAACAACTCACGACTCTTTAAAAACTTTGTTTGCAAAAGAGAAACAATCGTTCGAAAGACAATACAGAGAACAAACAACTACTGTAATGAAATAGGATCTAATACCTGAAAGTTACATAAAAATTTCTATTCTCTTTCAATCTGGATCGTAACATGACTGAATTTATATTCCCTTTTAACATAGTCCACAACCTTATCCAGCACCATTTCAGCATTACCATCGCGCCTGATCTTTACATGACAAGCTAACAACACTTTCCCAACGGTAATCGCCCATATATGCAATTCGTGTATGGCAACCACTTCATCAATGGCACAAAGGCCATTCTCCAAAAGCGTTGCATCTATCTCTCGTGGTGTACTTTCCATCAATACCTCTTAAATATCGCGCAAAATGTTGATGGTTGTATAGAACACTATAATGGAAAACAAAAGTGTACAGATAGGATCAACAATTGTTAAATTTGGATTATACCATAATATTGCAGCACCGGTCATGACACCAATACTCTGAATTCAATCCCCAAGAACATGAAGATATGCACCTCGAACATTTATATTTGGTTTATTTGTATTTGTTGGGTAGGATTTCAATAGAGGTTGAGTACTTTCATTATGTCCATCATGATGAGTGACGTGAAGTCCATGCTTATGATCATGGTCATCATGCCCATGATCATTGTTATATATTAGTAGTAAACTTAAATATAGATTAGGGTCATAATTGTACTTTGTAATAAGATTATGTGTTAGACATAAACTAGGATTAGGTAGCTTGGAGTGCAAGCCAAGCTTGTTTCCTATTTGAATTAGGAAAGGTTTCTACCCCCTCATCTCTATAAATAGAGATGAGGGGGGATGCTAGTTATTCATTCTTCTTACTCGTTGTAATAGCTTTATTAGGTTTTTTAATAAAGGTTTGGTACGAGGGTATATCGTGTGCATATTCTTGTCGGTTCTTTGTAGTATCGTGTCTCTCGTGTTTGCTACTTGTGCTCAACATAACTCGCGATCTAGTGTTCCGCGATCGAGCTTCGGGTTGTTGGCGGTTTTGTCCAACAAGTGGTATCAGAGCCGCGGTTATTGTGGTCATCGAAGTTCGAGTACTAGATTGAGGTTTCGAGTTCGTTCGAAGTATCGAGGTTTCGGGATTTCGGGAAGTAGCAGGTGACGAGAGGTAGAAAAAGATCAAAGTATTTGGTTTGCATGAATTGCATGCCTACGTAAATACTACAAAGTGAGCAAGTTTACATGTGTCTTTTTTGTTTTATAAAGTCAACAGTATTGGTTTTTAAAACTTAAAAGTCGACATCAGTTTAACGTATTTTTGGTTTTAAAGTTCAATTAAAACCAAGGTTTTTGCTGTTACGGGTTTTCTTGTGGTTCAAGTTTCGATCGTGGTTCACTTGGAGTTCAAGTTTATGATCGGGTTTGCTTGTTCGAAATCGAGGGTTTAGGGTTATTCTAATTTATTCGATTTGCAAGAAGGGTTAATAGCAACAAGGGGGAATATTGCACACGGCTTGTGAGGCTTGTCGGTAAAGTTGGTTAATAAACAAATTGACAAGGTTTTTAGCAAGGTTAAAGAAGAATGGCTAGTTCGATAACTAGGTTTAACGTCGAAAAATTTGATGGGAAGAATGACTTCGGGTTATGGCAAATAAAGACGCGTGCTTTAATGGTACAGCTGGGATGTGATGCTGCATTAGAGACATTACCCGAGGACATGGAAGCAGGTGAAAAGGATGCTTTGATGAAGAAGGCATATAGTACCTTGATTCTATGCTTGGGAGACCGGGTTTTACGGGATGTTACCAAGGAAACAACGGCTGCAGGAATTTGGACGAAGTTGACTAGTCTTTATATGACTAAGTCCTTAGCAAACAGACTGTGTCTGAAGAAGAAGCTGTACACGTACTATATGAGTCCAGGTACGAAACTGGGTGATCATATAGATGAGTTTAATAAGTTGATACTTGACTTGGCGAATATTGATATTGAGATTGAGGATGAGGATCAGGCACTTATGTTACTTACGTCGTTGCCATCGTCTTACGAAAACTTTGTGGAGACATTGTTGTATGGGAGGGAATCCTTGACAATGGAAGATGTTCTTGCGACTCTGAATTCAAGGGAGTTGAAGAAAAGAACTGAAGGCACAAAGGAAGAAACTGGTGACGGGTTATATGTAAGGGGAGGGTCAGATCATTCAAGGAAAGCTCATTCTGGTGGAAGTTCGCGGTTTAAGTCAAGAGGTGGAACTGGTAAACTCAAGTGCTTCATATGTCATTCAGAGGGTCATCTGAAGAGAGACTGTCCAATGAAGAAGTCAAGTGGGTTTGTCAAGAAGGGTAAGCATGATCAGGATTCTGATTCTTCTGATGACGAGGGTAACGCCTACTTTGGAGAAGCCTTGGTGGTAGTCGGTAATGATGAGATGGCTGAATTGGTAATGGATTCAGGTGGGTCTTATCATATGACACCTAGGAGGGATTTCTTGTATGACTTCAAGGATATTGATGGTGGTTCGGTTCGGTTAGGTGATAACAGGACATGCACTATCAGTGGGACAGGAAAAGTGAAGATACAGTTGCATGATGGTTCAAGCTTTATACTGGAAGATGTCAGGTATGTTCCAGGGTTAAGAAGGAGCTTGATTTCATTGGGTACTCTTGAAAAAGAGGGTTATACGGTGAAGATGCAGTTGGGTAAAGTCAAGGTGATCAAAGGTTGTCGGGTTATGATGACCGGGATCAGGGGAAAGAACTGTGTGTATACTCTTGAAGCAAAAGTGAAGACTTTTGGTGTACAAAAGCATGGAGGTTCAAAATAAGTTGGATTCAAACAACTTGGTCAAAAACAAGTTGGGTTCAAACAACTTGGTCACAAACAAGTTGGGTTCAAACAACTTGGTCCTGGTGTTAAAACAGGAGTCCATGGAGTACATGTTGATGAACGTGTTTGGTTTGAGGTGGAACTGCAGGGAGCTCAGGAAAATCGTGAAGCTGAGGTTGTTCAGGATAGTAACGATGATGCTGCAGTGGCTCAAAGAAAGTTGGAGGACAAGAAACTTGAAGAAAAGACAAACACGGACTGCTTGGTAAAGGAGCAGAAAAAGGTACACCTTGGTATAAAGGTGGGGGCAGACATTATGGTAACCGGAGTACCTG
Source organism: Chrysanthemum seticuspe (assembly GCA_019973895.1). Taxonomy (NCBI): domain Eukaryota; kingdom Viridiplantae; phylum Streptophyta; class Magnoliopsida; order Asterales; family Asteraceae; genus Chrysanthemum; species Chrysanthemum seticuspe. The sequence goes on along the minus strand of BPTQ01000001.1, from coordinate 57,896,860 downwards.
GTCAAGAGGGTGCAGAGGATAATGTTGCTGAAAAGAAGAAAGTGAAGGAGTCTAAAGAAGCTAATCTTGGAAAATTACTGAAGTACAATGCCTGGTCGACAAGGTGGTCCCCGGTCCGAGGTTCCAGTACAAGGAAAAGGTGCTGAGTATCGGTTATGTTTAAGTATTACTCCTAAGGTGGAAATTGTTATATATTAGTAGTAAACTTAAATATAGATTAGGGACTTAATTGTACTTTGTAATAAGATTATGTGTTAGACATAAACTAGGATTATGTAGCTTGGAGTGCAAGCCAAGCTTGTTTCCTATTTGAATTAGGAAAGGTTTCTACCCCCTCATCTCTATAAATAGAGATGAGGGGGGATGCTAGTTATTCATTCTTCTTACTCGTTGTAATAGCTTTATTAGGTTTTTTAATAAAGGTTTGGTACGAGGGTATATCGTGTGCATATTCTTGTCGGTTCTTTGTAGTATCGTGTCTCTCGTGTTTGCTACTTGTGCTCAACATAACTCGCGATCTAGTGTTCCGCGATCGAGCTTCGGGTTTTTGGCGGTTTTGTCCAACAATCATGATCATGATGTCCATGACCATGTTCATGGCCAAGTATGAAGATCATGAACTGCCGATATTGTACATTAGACCACCTTCAACTTCAGCCAAACCATTAACAAGTCTATCTATAGCTTGATAAACTAATATCCCCGTTAGTAACCATATTATTTGAATAGATACTATTGTTCCAAGTATTTCAATTCTGAAATACCTATAAGATTGTCTATAGAAAGATAATTAAATGCTCTTCGCGACGGTGTAAATATTTTCACTTAACGATTAATGGTTTAAGAGATATTTAAATTATAAAAATTATGTGAAATAATAAAATGCTTTTGATCTCAGCCATTGATTTTTTTTTTTAGATGATGAGTCCCTTATTATGTAAGAAAAGTTTGGTATGTAAAATAACTCTCCTCTTAATAATTTGAAACCTTGAAAGTCGTCTTTAATATGTTAACAAACTTGTCACGACATCTACGAGTGAATTAAAAAGTTACAAGAATCTTTTCATAAAAAAATAATACGTACGTTGAGCTAGTGAACAAATTAATCAAATTTAATTAAGACACCAAAGCAAATACCTTTTTCTAGAGTATTGATCTGAACTCGTTTAATAAGACTTTTATAATAACTACTAGCATCGAGGCCATTCCGCTTAGGTCTATGACCACGATAAAGAGTTTTTGATAAAAATAATTCTCTAATGTTGAAAATGACGTGCAGTGACCGCTTATTGGAAAGTGATGTCAGATTAAAGAGCCTCGGCAACTCAGTTAGACCAAATGTATGACTAAATGCTCAAAGTAAGATGATCACAGTCGCAACAAAAAACATATAAAAATAAAATAATAATAAAATAAAAATTCTCACATTTACAAACACTTTCAATTTATTTGGTCGTCTGGCGGACCAAACCTTACAATTTTTTTGAGTAGGAGGGACGCGTCTGGCATGATCGTGTTTGGGTTTGGGGGGGGGGGGGGGGGGGGGGGCACAATTGGCGACCGACCGATGAGTTTGGTCTACAATTATCGGGTTTTTGATTGGTGCATGGTTTGTTTGTTGATTATCACAAAGTGCTAACGGAAGTGTAGAAACATGAAAAAGGAAGAAAATATTATTAGGGTTAATTAAGAGATGATCGAGGGTTGTGATATCATGTAAACCTGCGTAATTTTTAAGACTGAACAATAAATTTAAATACAATGTACATAAAACTAAAAGATGAAACGGGTTTGGCTCAATACAAAAGATGCTAATCCTAAATAATATTCCACTAACAATTATTAGTATCTATCACCTCTCGGTAGCAAAACAAAATCAAGCTAAAATCATTTTTGTGCGAAATTATTTATGCTTGACTTTTTTGCATGATTATTTTTACGGCTAACAATTAATGGACGGAGCTAGGTTGGTTATCGTGGATGCATGAGACACTCATGGATTTCGTGCAATGTAATGTTATTTATGTGAAATGCGCATAATCATTTTCAATCTGAGTTCCGTCCATAACTCTATTGCAAAACAGAAAAAAAACAAAACTCGCCTCAAGTTCATTGTTCTTTAGCATGCCATCGACAATTGCATGTTGGCTATCTGACTTAGTACGATATGCTGTCGACGTAAACCGACTCAATGCTAATTAACGTCATCAAGCACTCGTCACCATTCTCACATCACATGCACCCTTGTTTATTCACACCGTCCAAACTAACTATTAATTTAAAATTATTGTGGAACGGGTAACCTTAAAAGTCGTCTTTAATATATTAACTAACTTGTCACAACATCTACGAGTGAAGTAAAAAGTTCAACAAGAATCTTTACATAAAAAAATAATACGTAAGTTGAGCTAGTAAACAAAATCATATTTAATTAAGACACCAAAGCAATAGTGCAATACCTTTTGTCTAAAGACTAAAGTATCCAGCTGAACTCGTTTGATAAAACTTTAATATATAACTATTAAATTCATAGTTTACTTATAAATATTCGAAAGTTGTAGTATAAAAATGGTGTTAACTAACTAAAAACTTGGTTAATGGGGTACATCTTTTTCTTAATAAATTCTTCCTTGTGAATAATAAGCAAGTAACTTAGTTAACAACATCGATCAGTATATATATCACTAAACATGTACACACGATTAAACTATTTGATATGTTGAGAGTTGAGTAGGAATAGTCTTTATTTTGTAAAACGCTGATATGTTCATGCACATGCATATTTTTTTTTTCTTTTTTTTTTAAATCATGGTTTTCAACCTTTTGATCGACTAATTCACATAATTTGAACTTACTGTCACACAGATTCAAACCAGGTAAAACCTATTTTTGTCTCTTTATCATCAAACGTGTACATTTATAAATTGATACAACTTAGAAAAAGAAATTATAGTTTTACAAGTCAAAATATCTCACTTTTCACCTTTATATGCATACAGGGGCGGAGCCAGGAATTTTTATTAAGGGGGGCTCGGATGTTTTGGGTAGTAATAATGTTTAATGTTTTTTTTAGAACCCATGATCGAATTGATAAACCAATTTGCACTCAAATGACCAACTTGCACAATTAAAAATATATCGTTATCTTTATAAGAGTTACTAATAAAACATGAACCTTTTATAGGTAAACCTATCTTTCATTAAAAAAGCTAAACTAACTAGTCCACATAGCTAACATCTTCGGTTAAAAAAAAAATTTAATCAAAGTAAAAGAAACTATTGCTAGTCTTTGACTTTTTCATCTCCTTAGGAATTTGACAAAAAGCTCTCCTTTCTTTGTATACAGTATACACTCACTGATCAAGTCATACAAATCTACTTTTACTGTTTTTACACAAACACCTTTTTGTTGCTACTTCCTCTTGATATGAATATGGGTTCTTCCTCAAACACCTTACAAGTGAGTTACACTATGATCTACTTAAAACTAATATAAATGTAAGTATTTCTTTCCTTTGTTTTTCTACCAGCTTACGTATTTCTTTTTATAGTTCCGAGTCCAGGAAAGAAGAAAAAAACATAAAAAAAAAAATCATAAAACGGAACTGGTTCTTCAGCAGCGGCGCCGTTGCAACAAAGTGGTATTTTCCGATGAGGGCAGTCACGATATGGAATTAGGGGAGTAAGATCACCGTTGCTAAGATACTTGAGCCTTATAGCAGGTGCCAAGTTAAAACTCCATGAAACATGGGCTGAAATTCAAGCTATAAGTTGGACAAGTTAGGTCGGTTGGGGGTGGCTGAGCACCTGAGCACCCGCTAGCCACCCCATTGGCTCCGCCCCTGTATGCATAGGATGCATGGAACAATTTAGAGGAAAATACTACGATTTGTTACATCACATGATCTCTTATGTACGAGGAGTTTCTGCGAATAACTTAATTAGCCGCTAGTCTAACAACGACATAGATCATCTTAAGAATGAATATCGTGATTTTGTTAATCATGTCTCTTATGCATGAGTTGATCTATTGTAATAGGGCTCAAGCCGAGTTCTAGACTATTCTGTGTATACACTAATTTTAGTAACTTATGTACCAATATTTACAAATAATGAGAGACAACACTTTATACGTTTACATGGTATATTATCATGCCTAAGACTATACGATCCTTAAACCCTACTTTTTTGTTCATCTCCTACTGTTTCAGTCGATTGATTTGGTTGGTAGATCTTTGGTTCTAAGATAATTGGTCGCCAAGTTTATTATCTTACGGTGATCGTTGTCTTTGTGTTGATAGTCAGTCAACGTGTGTTTCTTTTTTTTGATTCGTCGATCGTTGGTGTAATAAAGATCATCAGTCAAATTCTAAACTTGTTGTTGTTCTATTTTTTTGTTGCTGCTCATCTTTTTCACTTGTTACTACAAAAACCTAAACCTTACACGTTCCTTTGCACTTCAAACGAGCCCTAACCCTAATCTAATACACCTACTTGAGCCCTAAACCCTCATTATGACTGGTGACGCCCTTCCTCCACTCGTGATCCTACTATCTGACAAACTTATGACCATCCCCAATCTCACAAATCTTATCCCGGTCAAGTTGGATATTGATGAGATGAATTACTCATCTTGGATATATTTTTCAAGAACATATGCAAAGGTTATGACATATTGGACCACATCTTGGGTAAGTCCTCTGATGAGGCAGTCACGAGCAACCCAATGCCTCCTACCCCGAATAGGTTTGAAGGTTGATACAATCATTCTTTCTTGGATCTTTATGACTTGTTCCAAAACTCTACAATAACGTCTTGTCGTTGAAGATCCCCAAACGGCTAAGAAGCTTGGGACCTTCTTGCCGACATCTTCCTTGACAACAAACGCACTCGCTCCATTGCATTGAAAGCGGAGTTGCAGTCTTTGAAGCTTGGTGATTTGAGTATTGATGCCTATTTTCGGCAGATTGAGTCCATAGGTACTATTTTGACTAGTCTCGGGTCGCCTATCTCTAATGATGACGTGGTTACGTTTGCCCTTGAAGGATTTCCCGATAAGTATGACAACATATCCACTATTATTATCGGGAGCCCTTCCCCGATCTCAAGACATTTCGTTCTATGCTCACAACCAAAGAGATGAAGTTAAAGTCGAGGGCTCAAGCTTCCTCTATTGATTCCACATCTTCTTCACCTATGGTTTTGTTGGCGAAATCCGATACTAATAGACGACGTCCTAATGTTGCTCCGGGAAAGGTAAATAAGCCGTGTTTTAATTTTCATAAAGGTTTTTGTCGTTTTGGTAATCATTGCAAGTTTATTCATGTGGGCACGTCTAATGAGGTACTTGGTAATACTTCACTTTGGTCTACTAGCAATGTTAGCACTACTCCTACCTCGACTGTTAACATGACCCCTACTCAAATGTTGACTTTGATACAAACACAACAAAGTCTCTTGGCCAAACTTAGGTATACTGGAATTAATTATATTGAACAATATATTTCTTTGCCTACTAACACTGGAACAATGGGTAGTTCCATTCATAATACTCAGCCTGTTGCATTACATACGAGCCCACCAGGTTTTTTTAGCCCAACCGTACCTAGCCCACAAGGTTTCTTGAGCCCAGCAGCACCTATGTGCTATTCACTGGCCCACTTAACTTCACAACCCACTCACCCAAGTCAGCCAGGTCAGGTGGGACCTACGGACGCAAATATTGTTTGTTGTATGTAGTTATTTCGCCACTAAGTATTTAGCAGATGGCACACTTAGTCGCTACAAGGCTCGTCTTGTAGCGAATGACAGTATACAGTTGGAGGGCATTGCTGTTGATCAGACTTTAGTCCGGTTGTCAAACAGGGCACTATTCAGACGGTTCTTAGTTTGACTAATTCTAGACATTGGCATGTTCATCAGATTGATGTCAAGAATGCCTTTTTACATGGTGATTTATCTGAGACGGTTTACATGCATCAGCCTCCTGGGTTTCGGGATTCTGCTAATCCTGATTATGTTTGCTTATTACAGAGGTCTCTTTATGGTCTTAAGCAGGCTCCTCGGGCTTGGTTTCAGTGTTTTGCAGCTTAAATTACTCGTGTTGGGTTTACTCATAGTCATTGTGACTCATCATTATTTATATACAGACATGTGACTAACACTGCTTATTTATTATTGTATGTTGATGATATTGTTGTCACTGCTTCGTCTGAGATTTTGTTGCAACAATTTATTAAGTCATTGCATCAGGAGTTTTCTATGACAGATTTAGGTTCGCTTAATTATTTTCTGGGTATTTCAATTTCACGGTATTCTTCAGGGATGTTCCTCTCTCAGCGTAAGTATGCTGCTGAGATTCTTGAGCGGGCTCACATGGTTAACTGCAATCCTATTCGGACTCCTATGGATACTGAATCTAAACTGGGTGATGATGGTGATCCGATTTCTGATCCGACGTTATTTCAGACTCTTGCGGGTGCTCTTCAGTATCTTACCTTCACTCGTCCGAATATTTTTTATGCAGTGCAGCAGGTTTGTCTACATATGCATGATCCTCGGGAGCCTCATTTATCGGCTCTTAAGTGGATTTTGAGATATGTTCGTGGTACTTTTGATCATGGGTTATAGTTATTTTCATCTTCTACTAAATCTTTAGTTGCTTACTCGGATGTAGATTGGGATGGTTGTCCCACTACTCGACGCTCGACTTCGGGTTAGTGTATGTTTCTTGGCAACAACTTACTTTCTTATTCATCTAAGCGTTAACCAATGCTTAGTCGGTCTAGTGTGTAGGCTGAGTATCGTGGTATTGCCAATGTTGTTGCTGAGACTTGTTGGTTGCGCAATTTATTACGGGAGTTGTATACACCTTTGTCTTTTGCTACGCTAGTTTACTGTGATAATGTCAGTGTAGTTTATTTGTCTTTTAATCCGGTCCAGCATCAACGTATGAAGCATATAGAGATAGACATTAACTTTGTTCGTGATTTGGTTGCTGCTAGTTCGGTTCGAGTTCTTCATGTTCCTTCTCGTTATCAGTATGCGGATATTTTCACTAAGGGTTTGCCATCAGATTTGTTTGAGAAATTTCGTACCAGTTTGAGTGTCCGGTGTCCTCCCGCTCAAACCGCGAGGGATCGGAGTGTTAGTTGATATATTTTGATGGGTTCAACCCGAGTTCTAAACTATTATGTGTATACACTATTTATATACCAATATTTACAATTAATGAGAGACAACACTTTATACGTTTACATTACATACTTAGCCAATACCCGAGAAATATAACTTGTAGGAAAAGATTATGATTTCCTTTGTCACATTTTTTATAACGACGATTTATATTAAAAGAAAAACTAGCAAGGAACTAGCAACTTACAAAGGCGATTTTTCCTTCATCACATATCTTTAGAAAATAGAGATCATATTGTTTCATGCATTATTTTGTGTCTCACTTCTCAATTATACTACACTAGACTTCCAACATTTTATGGGCATTTCATGTACTACATCCTATAAGTGAGAGTTTGCCTTACCTGTATATAGTTTGCATACATAATCATGCTTATGTCACCTGAAATTACGTCATGTTAGATGTCATTCATTAATCATCCACATGTATACAAATCGGACACTACTAGCTAGTTTGATATTCATGGCTATATATACAAAGAACATTCTCATTTTAACATCGTATCTTATCTTATAGCTCTTACCATTTCTATCATACAATATCATTTCAACAATGGCCGCGGTCAGCAAAAGATTACTAGTTAGCGACCTTGTGACATTCGATAAAATAAACCAAGTTCCATCAAACTACATCCGTCCACTCTCCGAACGTCCTAATCTCCAACGCGTATCGTCCCATGAAACCATCCCATCCCTATAATCGACCTCCACGACCTCAACTGGCCCAAAGAGATGCCATGTCGTCAACCAAATCCGTGATGCATGTCGTGAATATGGCTTTTTCCAAGTCAAAAACCATAGCGTGCCCGAATCCACAATAACCAACATGATGCAAATAGCTAAAGACTTCTTTAGCTTACCCGAAGAAGAAAGACTTAAGTCATACTCGGATGACCCGAGTAAAACTACTAGACTTTCCACTAGTTTTAATATTCGGACAGAAAAAGTTGCAAACTGGAGGGACTTTTTGAGGCTTCATTGTTACCCGCTTGAGGACTACATCCACGAATGGCCCACGAACCCTAGTTCCTTTAGGACACATGTTAAGGAGTATTGTACGAGCGTTAGAGGGTTGGCATTAGAATTAGTTGAGGCTATTTCGGAGAGTTTAGGCCTTGAAAGGGATTATATTGGGAAACAATTGGGGAAACATGGGCAACATATGGCTTTGAACTATTATCCGCCTTGCCCGCAACCTGATTTGACATATGGGTTGCCGGGACATACGGATCTTAATCTTATTACTATTTTGCTCCAAGATGATGTCCCCGGTTTACAAGTGTTGAAAGATGGAAAATGGGTCGCGGTTGATCCAGTTCCTAATACGTTTATTATCAATATTGGTGATCAAATTCAGGTATATAACTATTTCAATGATTCTGTTTAAATTTTAGTAATCTAATTGTAACGGATTAAAGAGTCTGCTAACTCGTGGATATGGGTCGCATAATTTCTTTTTATTTAGTTTGTGTTAGTTTTTTGTATATAGGTACTAAGCAATGACAAGTACAAGAGCATTTTGCATAGAGCTGTGGTGAATTGTGACAAAGAACGAATATCTATACCAACGTTTTACTGCCCATCGAGTGATGCAGTGATTAGTCCAGCCCCAGAATTGGTAACCAAAGATCAGCCTGCTGTCTATAGACCGTTCACATACGGTGAATACTACGACAAGTTCTGGAATAGAGGACTGGCAACTGAGAACTGTTTGGATATGTTTATGGCCACTAAGTCTACTTGATCTGCCTAACTTCTTTGAATAAGTTTAGTTTGGACCCTTTTATGTATCTTAGTTACTGTACTTTGTCTCATTAATAAACTTGATATTTATTCTTGTAGTGTGTCAATCATATACTCAAATATTACCTTTTCTCCCCTTTCTCTAACATGGACAACAAGTTAAAAGAGGTAGAATATAATGAAAAAGAACATGACAAGCAAGTACCATTTTACACATTGGCACCACATGGAAAGGTGAAAACTTTTGCAATATTCATCAAAGATTCCAGGCATACTATTGTTGCATAACATGACCATCTTTTCACATGTTTGTTTATAATCGCTTTCCTAAAGACAGAATCAGAGATATCATAGACATAATGTTACGGTTCCTCGATACAAAAACCTTTATCCGTAGATAAACAACGCAAGACTCTTCATAAAATTTGTTCGCAACAGAGAAACAATCGTTCGAAAGACAATACAGAGAAAAAACAACTACAGTATGAAATAGGATCTAATACTTGAAAGTTACATAAAAATTCTATTCTCTTTCAATCTGGATTGTAACATGACTGATTTTATATTCCCTTCTAATATAGTCCACAACCTTATCCAACACCATTTCAGCATTACCATCGCGCTTGATCTTTACATGACAAGCTAACAACACTTTCCCAACGGTAATTGCCCATATATGCAATTCATGTATGGCAACCACTTCATCAATGGCACAAAGTCCATTCTCCAAACGAGTTGCATCTATCTCTCGGGGTGTACTTTCCATCAAAACCTCTAAAATATCGCGCAAAATGTTGATGGTTGTATAGAACACTATAATGGAGAACAAAAGTGTACATATGGGATCAACAATTGTTAAATTTGGATTATACCATATTATTGCAGCACCGGTCATGACACCAATACTCTGAATTGAATCCCCAAGAACATGAAGATATGCACCTCGAACATTTATATTTGGTTTATTTGTATTTGTTGGGTAGGATTTCAATAGAGGTTGAGTACTTTCATTATGTCCACCATGATGAGTGACGTGAAGTCCATGCTTATGATCATGGTCATCATGTCCATGATCATGATCATGATCATGATGTGCATGACCATGTTCATGGCCAAGTATGAAGATCATGAATATGTTAACAACCAAACCAACTGCCGATATTCCAAACATAAGACCACCTTCAACTTCAGCCAAACCATTAACAAGTCTATCTATAGCTTGATAAACTAATATCCCGGTTAGTAGCCATATTATTTGAATAGATACTAATGTTCCAAGTATTTCAATCCTGAAATACCCGTAAGATTGACGAGGGGTAGCTTCCCACCCTGAAGCCCAAACCGAGAACAGAGATATTCCAAAAGCGGCAACATCTGATAACAAGTGAGCGGCGTCTGTTAAAATTGCTAGACTATTTGCTTTAATTCCACCAACTACTTCAACTGTCATGAAAAGGAAACATATTACAATTCCGGCTAGTAGCTTCCACATGGATGATGATCGTTCTTTTGATTCTTTAGAGCTGGTCTTTGCATCTGTGAGGCCGCATCCCCCTCCTGCACAAACGGTAGTCCCAACGTAGGTTTTGTTTTTGGATTGTGCTTCTAGTGATATGTCAATAGAACGATGATCATGTCTTGCATCCATCTGCAAAAATGTAACGGTTTAAAATTGGTAGTAACAGTATATGTTATATACTTATATCTACATTGCATGATGTTATATTGTATTGGAAAATGATTAAGCATTTACCTTGGATATCAAAACCACCAAATAGATTACTGTATGATTTATGAATCAGTCTTTTAGTACTCCTTTTAACTTTTTACTGGATTTTTAATTTTTATAATTATGCAACTGCAAATCTGTGTCCATTAACAAACGGCCAACAAGCGGCGCAACTTGTTGACCGTTTGCTTTCCACGTCTATGTAAATCCAAAATTTTAAATATATATTATGAAATAGTATCATACTGTATTAGATAAAGCTACTTACATGGTAAAAAAGTGAAAGTACAGTACATGCTAATACCATGGAAAGCAGAACATTCTAATCTTACATATAGTGACAAAAGGGTAAAATGAGTACATTTATATATTATGAGAAGATAAGGAGAACTTGACAAAAAAATGTGAAGGCTACCTTCACATTTTTCATGAGTAAGTTATGTGTAAAAACATGTTTCTATAAATGACAAAAAAAGGTTAAAGTAAATCACATGTAAATTCAGAAGCAAATTCAAGAAACATGTGAATGTACTATAGTGTTCATGGTTATTATATGTGGGGGCGAATCAACAAAAAAAACATGATACAATAAGATTAATATAATATATGATTGTGAAAATCAAAGAGGTTGTTGCATATCATAAATGAATGTAATGTAATAAACATGTGATAAATATGTACTAAAGGTGTGATTCAAGGATTACCTTATGAATTTTGAGGATTTTGAATACTCTTGATGTAAACAATAATGAAGGGGTGTTCAAATCATGCAATTAAGGGTCTTTTATCAATTCATTAATCTTTGTTCAAGGATCATAAACAAGAGGATTGTAAATAATTGAATGTGATTAAGGGAGTGGATGAAGATGAAAAGATTAGCAGAAAAAATAAAAGAGATTAGAACCTTGATTCTTGAACATTAATAATTCTGCATTTGTACATTTTACTATTTTATGGATGATTGGGCTCTCAAAGTAAGGTCTATATAAGTACTCATATAACTTAATAGGGTTCATATTCAATAAGCTATTATGGGCCACATGGGTTATGTGGCTGAGTTCTTTAAGCCAAGTTTGAGTTTCTTGCTCCCATATAGTTTGGGCTTTTTAGCCCAATTATTATTATACATGTTTAATCCTTTTTAGCTATTCATTTTGTTAATTTATGACTTTATGTTGCAATTGATTTGTATTAAAAAGCATATTAATGTTGAAGTAATTTTCACTTGAATGCTGTACGGAGTTGTGATGGTACTAATATAAAGATATGTTTAAACGAATGCGGTATTTGGAAGTAATGTAAGGATAATTTTCTAGTCGTCATAATTGTAACTAGCTCAACCACCTTTATATACCATTTTTATGCATGGTTTTTATTTTTGAAACATAGTAAGGAAGGATCACATGTACTAAAAACTTTTCATGTGAACTTTATTATAAACTTTATTTGTAGGGTGTAAACTTTATATGTTACAATTTTTATTTAGAATGTAAACATTGTTTTTATTTTGAATAAATTTTCTGACGTCCGTTTAGTTAAAAAGGAAAAAAAGGAATGATGTGTTTATCATAGTCAGTAATTAGTCATAGTTTTTATTACAAAACTCGAAATATGACAGATTATGAAATAGCGAGCTTAACTGCTTAACTATAAAAGTTACCGGATCATTAAAACTCTTCAATATTTGTGCTAAGTAATAAAAGACAGTTGATCTCAACAAATCTTTTTTGTGATCATCTTGGTAATATTACTCATTACTCTTTTACTTATTTGTTCCGTGATTGTAGAGTGTGTAAAACGAAATGAAAAGATAAATATGACCAAGATGGCCATCTCACGAATTGGATTCGAACCAATATCAAGCGACTTTAAATATAATAAAAAGTAAATCCGCTCAACTTTTTCAACAAAACATAAAATTTCACGATAAAGATAAAATGCATTTTCATATCTTTTAGTATTTGTAGTTATCTTAATTAAAGTATTATATCTTGTGAAATACTCCACTTTGTAATATTCTATATAATAAAACAAAACCCTAGTGGGAATTTTTCATTTAAAATAAATAAATAAAATAATACCAATTCATACTTTATTTGGTAATATTTAAAAAAAAAAGAACTATTTTTTTAAAAAATCTTAAAAAATAATTGATACTAATTATTTCCTTATTTGTCTAAAAAATTAAGAAAAAACGTTTTTGTAATTGCATATGTAAATAAAGCCAAAAAAACACATGGGCCTCAATGCTATTTTTTAAAAATAGAAGCAAAAAATATAACATTTGCTAAAAAAAAAAAAAAAAACAAAAAAATACAAAACAAAAACAAAAAAAAAACAAAACAAAAACAAAAAAATACTCCATCTTCTCGCCACACGTTCATTCTTCCCCAATCCTCCCAAATCTTCATACATTCTTCAAGAACACAAAACCGGTAAACCAGAAGAGAACCCACCAAGATGAGCAAAATTATCAACATGTGGCAGAAAATATGAAAAACCCTTAATTCTGATCCAACGCCATTGTTAACAATTGGAGTATTCTTTTCATTCAGTTCCCGAATCCTTAAATCTCCTATTAGGTTTGTTACGTGTTTCTCAATCGTTAAAAAACATGATTATTTGTGATTTTGATAAAATAAAGTTATCTGCTTTAGAACCTCATAAACATGGGATGGTACACAGGTTATAGAACACATAAGATTCCCAACTGCAATGTATTATCAAAGCACTGTTAACATAGATGATATGATATCATATAAGGGTTGGTATTAGCAGCATATTGAATGATTAAGTGATTATTGCAAACTGGACTTTTTTTTAAACATTATAGGTTCCCAAACAACATATGTGTTATAGTTGTTCCTTAAATCGACAGGTTCATGCTATGCTCTTTGTACCATATGTTCAATTAGTTTACTTTTTACTATATGAGCGTACGGATTTAATCGAGTATTATTTGTATCTCTGTTTCTATAGGGGAAGAAAGATAGTTGCTTCATTGCTACCAAATTGGCTATTATAGTTACTTGCTTTAAGATTTTTATGGAGTAAAATGTGTAATCAAGATGGGTCTTCATTTCGTTCTGTCAGCTACAAATTTGCAGCTAAAGTTTAGTTTTAAAGGGGTGATTGGGCTTTTTATCTGGTGTTTCTGTCTGCTTCAGTTTTAAGGTGTGTTCTTAGGTCGTTTTGAAGATTATTTGGGGTTGCTGCAAAAGTAAAGCTCTGCTTCAAAACTGCAGTTTTAACGAGTGTGTAGGTCATTTTAAAGGCTGCTAAAAAGGTTGAAGGACAATTATCAAAATCACAATAGGAGTATCTTCTTCACCAGCTGGCAAGTCTTATCTGTTGTATGAAAAGTTGAAAATATGTTTTTGAATTTCATTCGTACTTATTGAATGTTAATCATATGAGGGCTATTAAAGAAGAGCTTGGTGACAATGATGACGAAGACGATGATGTCGCTGCTCTTGAAAGGAAGATACTAGGTGTTGGAATGCCTCTAAATATCTGGAAGCATGGAACGAGGGAATTAAGGTGTGTTATTTGTGAACTATGATACGTAAACATATCTTTCTATAGATGATTTATGTTTGTGCATATAATCCGGAGTCGGGCAAACATCTTTGGCGTCATCTATTGTTGCTGCTTTGGGTAGGAAGTTTATACGGATATCCCTTGGTGGTTTGAAGGATGAGGGTGATATTAGAGGGTACATGAGGACATACATTGGAAGCATGTCGGGCCGCCTTATTGATGGATTAAAGGTGACTTCAGATGTTATATTGAAATATATGTGTTTATGTTGCTAAAAGTTGTAGTTTATTAAGTGTGTGCTAAGTGATATTCATGATTTATATCTATCTATTTACCTGTGTATATATATATATATATATATATCCACTAGTGTCAAAACCCGTCCGATGGACGGGTATGACTTGTGGTTTTTATTTGTAGGATTTAGTGGAACAGATATATACTAAAAAGTAAGTAAAAGTTAAATGAAACGGTTAAGATCTAAAATTGATGTTACCATAATCCATTAAACGACTAAAAGCAGGTAAGTACTTTGATTTGTGGTTTTTATTTTAGGATTTAGTAGAACAAATATATAGTAAAAAATTATTAAAAGTTAAATTAACCGGTTAAGAACTATAATTGATGTTACCATAATGCATAAAACGGCTAAAAGGAGATAACTTTTTTTTAACATTTTGTTCTAAGCAATATTAATGATGAACATCTTTTACATTTGATAATATTATTAACATTTGTTATTTTGTTTTTGTTTTTGTTAATTATGTTTATTTTGTTATTGTATATAGGTGCTTCCAGCTGTTATTTTACCAAATCCAGATGATGTTGACGTATTTGAATTATTTGTGAACGGATTTATGGTTTTGTTTGATGTTTGTTGTGATGAGAATATGTATGTATTGTCGGGTTACAAGTGGAGTTTTTTTGTTGATACCTTTAGTTTGTTAAGTGGTGATGTTTGTGTGTTTACTATGAATAAGGGAAAAAGGTTGTGGTTATATGCTTTTGATAATGATGTTAGAGATTGTAGTAATAGTTTTCGTATATTGGTGTTGGAAAAAGGGAATAAGTATCATTTGTGTGTTTGTAGTGGTGAATTGTTTGATTTCCATAGTTGTTTTTTTGAGGTGAACATTGGG
>BPTQ01000001.1:57756843-57807486 GCA_019973895.1 Chrysanthemum seticuspe | reverse complement strand
TGTTTTTACCGTACGTTTTTACACTGTGGATACGGTGAGGTTACCGTGTATGGTTCTTTGACCTGCGACTAAACGTACCCTTTAACCAACCAGATCCCCAAGTTAATGGTTCCCTTGATGTATCGGAGGATTCTTTTAGCCTCAGAGAGGTGAGTTTCAGTTGGTCTCGACTGATAACGGGAGCAAAGATATACAACAAAGACAATATCAGGTCTACTGGCTGTTAGATACATGAGAGACCCAATGATACTTCGGTATTTGGTAGGGTCAACCAATTTCCCATGCAAATCAGCGTCCAGTTTCTTGGTATGTGCCATTGGAGTGGCATAGGTGTCACATTTTTGCATGCCATTTTTGTTTAAAATTTCAAGGGCATATTTAGACTGACTCAAGAAAATACCACGAGGTGATTGATGAACTTGCAGTCCTAGAAAGAACGTAAGTTCACCCATCATGGACATTTCAAAATGTTTTTTCATTAGTTTTGAAAAAGCGTTTTAGTATTTTAGATGTGTTGACCCAAAAATGATGTCATCCACATAAATTTGAACGATTAAAATGTGTGCCCCGTGATATTGTATGAAAAGTGTAGGGTCAACCGAACCTTTGACAAAATTATTGGCGATAAGAAAGGATGATAACTTATCATACCACGCCCGAGGGGCTTGTTTGAGGTCGTAGAGAGCCTTGTTCAGCTTGTAGACATGGTTCAGGAACTCTGGATCAACGAATCCTTCTGGCTGGCTGACATAGACCGTTTCTTTCAGTTTTCCATTGAGAAAAGCCGTTTTGACATCCATCTGATAAACGGTGATGTTCATGTGAGCCGCAAACGCCAGAAAAATCCGTACAACCTCAAGACGAGCAACCGAAGCGAATGATTCTTCAAAGTCAATACCCTCTTCCTGTCTATAACCCTTAGCCACCAGACGTGACTTATTTCTGATTACGGTTCCTTCAGCATCCAATTTGTTTTTCCAAATCCATTTGAGACCAATGACGTAGACCCATGTTGGTCTTTCAACCAATTCCCATACTTCAAGACGTTTAAATTGATTGAGTTCTTCTTGCATGGATTCAATCCAGTTGTCTTTTGTCATTGCTTCTTTAATGTTTTTAGGTTCAGATTGGCAGACAGTGAGTGCATAGATGCAATGTTCACCGTCTGTGTGAAGACGTTATCTGGTTACGACTGGTTGATTCGGGTTACCAATAATGTTCTCAAGATGATGGTCTTTCGTCCAACGATGTGTGGAAGGTTGATGTTGATATACATTCTGCAGATTGGGAGGATTCAAATGGCTTGTGGATGATTCCGCAACATCAGATGTGGCAGTTTCATTAGCAAACAGGTTGAAAAATGTATTTGGATCATAATCTGTAGGTGGGGGTACTTCATTGTTCAGAATATCATCAGCTGGTTCAGCGTCGTTGGATGCGGTTTGTTCAACTGTTGTTGTAGAATCAACTAGTGGTGCTTCCTCAACATTAGTTGTTGTAGCATGTGTATCAGGTATTGGATTTTGATCAGGTTGAGCAGCGGAAACATTGGATACACCTGGTGCACGTTCATCAATATCATCACTAAACAGAGGATCAAATAGCTGTTCCATTTGACGTCGAGTTAGCTGTAAACTAGGTTCAGCTGATGATGGGGTTTGAGGGAAGTTTAAACGGTTATGACCGGGTTCCAAGCTGTTATGCTTAGAAGCCATATATGTAAGCTTATCGAAATTGGCATGAATCGTTTCCATAATCTCCCTTGTACGACGATTCCAGATCCGGTAACCCTTGGAGTTTTCATAATATCCTACAAAGACTCCAATGTCAGCTTTGGCTTTGAGCTTACCAAAGTCATCACGATCATTATTCGGATAACAAAGGGATCCAAATACATGAAAGTGTTTGAGATTCAGTTTACGGTTGTGGATAAGCTCATAAGGTGTTTTGTTGTGGCGCTTGGTAATCATTGAGCGATTCTGAGTGTAGCATGCAGTTGACACGGCAATAGATGTTGGAACATTAGATGGTGGTTTACCTAGCACAGACTTAGAAGCATTAGTGGGCCTAGAGGTATTTCGTTTTCTATTATTCCGCTTACGATTCAAGATAGCTTTAGCAACACATTTATCATGACAACCAGAAAACATGCTTTTATGACAACCAACACAAGAGGCTTCAAACAAAACATTAAGAGTACTTAAAGATTCAGCATTCGTTACAGCACTTTGTTCATTACATTTTTCAGACGCAATATCTAAAGTGGGTGAAACTTTAGTTTTATTCAAAGTCCTAGGGTGTTCTTCTACTTCAGCATTCTTTATTGTTCTTTTCTTACGTCATAACTTCCTATTCTTCCTTGTATTGCTCCTAGGCTGTGAAGTGCGGGTGTTGGGAAAAGAGGCAACTATTCCTGTTTCAGTAGAGGGAAGCACATTAGTTTCTTGTGGTTTGTCATTAGGCATTCTAGTGTCACTTTTTCTAAGTGTTACAGGTGCAAGTACCTTAGGGTTACTAAGCTTAACTTGTTCATACTTTCCTAACTTCTCTTTTAACTCAATGATAGTGTGCAACAAATCTTGATTTTTAGAATGAAGATTTCCATAAACATTCATGACTTCTTTAGTGTGTGCAAGATAATGATCAAGTTCATTTGATGCTTCATCACGAGTCTGTTTGAGTAAATCAAATATGACACCATATTCCTTTTTAAATTTTGCAAGTTCTTGTTCATATTTTGAGATTTGACATTTCAAAGACGCGTTTTGATCATCCAGTTGCTCAAGTTTTGGATTAAAAGTTTTGGAATGCAACTGGTTGATTTTGTTTTGCAAAGCAAGTTCACGATTTTGACAATCTTTTTGACACCATTGAAGACGACATTTTGCATTTGAAAGCTCGTTTAACAATCGTTCATTTTCAACTTTTAAAGACTTGATTTGTGACACAGTATCAGTATTCTCAACAATTTCGACAGAATCAACAAAATCAGCAGAGATATAATCAAATGCATATGCAACAGAATGTAATAACACAACATTATGGATATCAGCACATATAATATCTTCCAAGAGTCTATCAACATCTTTTCGTAACATTTTCTTTTTATGTTTTGTATTTGAAATAGATGTTTCTGTTTTCTCGAAAACTATTTTCATTAGTCCAAGTTCCTTATGAAATTCCCTTTCCCAATATAGTGCACAATTTTTCAAATTTTGAACATGGGGTAAAATTCTTTTTTGAAAAAATATATCTTTGTTCTCGCGCCTGAGGCGATTGAAAATGTTCAACTTTTATTTCAGAATGAAATTCAATCTCATGTTCTAAAATTTTGATGTCAGATAAGAAAGTGTCAAAATATTTAAGAATTTGATGACTTTCGGGTATTGATTTTACTTCACTGAGTGAAGGTAAAGGACCATTAATTTGTGCAGAATTGGGTTGGGGACCAACATTAGAAGACTCAGACATCGGTGTGATAACCCAAGGTGTGTTAGAAGTATCCTTTTGTGCGACGAAAGTGACGGCTTTTGAATAGTTAAATGGTTTGTTATAAACAACATTTTCTAATTTGGATCGACTCTCGACTTCTGCATCTAATTCCTCTTGACAGTTATATTCAACAACACTCATAATGGGATCATCAATTCTATGTTCTGCACTGTAAACTTCAGGATTTGGTTTGAATGCTCTATTTGAAAACTTAGGTTTGTAACCAGCAAGATTCGGTCCATATCCATTTGGATTTGGTTTGAAAGTAAACTTTTGAATCGTTGTGATTGATTCACCATGTTTATAAACAACATTTCAAAACTCTTTGATTTTGTTTTGTAAGTCGACAATTTCCTCAAGATAGGCATCTATTCGTTTCGTTGAATGCTTTTTGTACTCAGAGAACTGTTTTTGACAAGGTAACAACTCGGACTTGGCCTTTTGAGTTTCCAAAGTTAAAGCGTTAAGTTGTTGTTTATGATCATATTTCAGTTGTTCTATTTGAGACAATAAAGCATTCTTGGATGCGACTAGATCACGTATCTCTCGTTCTAATGATTTTTCGTTTTGGTAAGATTTAGCAAAAGCGACTTCAAAACCTTGTTCATGTTTTTATTGAGTTTTGAAAATGTTGAGTTGCCTTTTTAAGCATTCAATATCCCTGGTTAACAGTGCATTTTTATTTTTTAATTGCTGATTGAGTTCACAACATTGTTCCATTCGGGATTGTTGGTCATTAAGTAAGAGGTCAAGGATTAGGCAAAGGTTCAGCGTGTTCAACGTGAGTCTCAACATGATCATTATTCAGATCCTCAAGTATAACCACGGAGTCAACTTGATTATCAATGGTAACCAGGAGGTCATCTTGATCGTCAAATATAACTACTGGATCTAGTTGAGTATCATCAGAATGAGATGTGGACGGCTCATGTTGAACATTCTGTATCCTCATTAGATTCACTGTAAAGTGCTTGATCATTGTTGTTGTTGTATGGAACCAATTGAGTTTCTTGAGATTGGTGCTGTGACGGATCATAAGGTGTTATATTAGCAGATGGTTGAGCAGCGGGTTGTGGAGGATTTATGAATACATTTTGTAAGGTCGGGAATTGAGGATAACAAGTTTGAGCCCACAAAGCTAGTTGTTGATTATCCGGAAGTGAAGGTGTGACGGGGAGTCCACGGATAACCCTTTCTTTGTCAACTTCTTTTTGGTGAGGCTTCAAATAGTCGTACAACAATCCGTATGTAGCATGATGAAGATTCTTTGCTTGACGGATGAAAATGACATACTTTTCCCAATCAGGACCAAGACTACTTAGGAACTTAGTGTTGACTGCAATTCTTGGCATAATGATATTATGTTTATCCAAGTCATTGATGATGTCTGAGAAGCGATGATGATATGACTCTAATGTCTCTCCTGGTTCAATCATGAAGTGTTCATAAGCCAAGTAGATTTTGGATTCCATGTCCTCTTGATTGAGTTCAGTGCCTTCCATGAGAAGATGAATATGTTCCCACATTGCTTTAGCAGTCTTTTGAGCATCAACACTTCGAAGGATCGGATTGGGTAATCCCAAAAGGATGTATTGCATTGCTAGCTCATCGGCTTCAAAATGTAGAAGTTCATCAGCAGTGAGGTCAGTAAGACTTGCAATGTTGGTAACATCACCTCTTGGTGGAGTAGCATTTGGATCTCCAGGTGTAACAACAGTAGGCATCTGAAACGGACCTTCCATGATAACCTTCTTTAAGAACTTTCCATGTGGCTTCTTTAGATCACAAAACCTAAAGAACCGAATCACCCATTGATCATAGTTTCCGGGATTGAGCATTGGAGGTCTATCAAGTGAGCCAGCTTCATGTATGGATTGTTGGCTGCTTAAGACTTCACACATCTTGCCAAACCAAGACGGTTCCTTTATAGTATTCCTGGATGGATGTTGATTGTTAAAGTTTGTGTAAGGTTGTACTTGAAGACTAGGTGGTGGTTGAATCATTTGTGGTTGAATTGATCCTTGAGGAAAATGTTGTTGTTGAAATTGTTGTTGATAAATCTGTTGTTGTAGATTGAATTGTTGTTGTTGTTGACTGAGTTGTTGTTGTTGTTGTTGTTGTTGTTGAGGATACACATGAGGAAAGTAGTTAGAGTATGGTGGTTGAGACATCTTGAAATTTGTGTTGTAAAATGGATCTTTGTAGTCGAGTGAAATGTTGTTGATGAAGAATCCTTAAGCGTAGAAACCAATCTTAGGCAAAGAAGCCTTATGCGTAGGAAAAACCAGCTTAGGCAAAGAAACCTTATGCGTATAGACACCAACTTACGCGTAAGAATAATGCTTACGCGTAGGGTTAAGTAGACCGTAGCTTATGCGTAAAACAATAGCTTAGAAATAGAATGCTTATGCGTAAGATTTGCTTATGCGTAAGACAATGCTTAGGCGTAAGTAAATGCTTATGCGTAAAGGATTCTACGCGTAAGATATTGCTTAGGCGTAAAACTAGGGTTTTGCCCAAAAATCCGTTACACTTCTCCCAGTGTAAAAGATATCCAAAGTCGAAGTGATTTCAGGCTTATCCAAGCAAGAAAACACTGAGTAAACCAAGAACACTGAAGATCAAACCTTATGAAGCTTACGCGTAACTTTAGGGTTTTCTTATGCGTAGGTTTGCCAAAACTTTGATTTCTATCCAAAAATGTTTCTAAACCAGATTTTGATGATGAAACAGCTTCAATATCACCAAAATAACACAAAAGTGTGAAACTTGATGATTCAAAAACACGTATTCACCTTACGCGTATAAATGGACACACGACTAAAACCAAGCTTAAAAACAATGAAATATACGTAAAGTTTGAAACTTTTTGTCAAAAACTTAACCTTTAACACCTAATAACCTTGAAAGTACAAGAATCTTGGATTCTAAAGTGTAAAAAATGAGTTTTTTATGCGTATGAAAGATTGAGAACGAAACCTTACGCGTATAACTTAAAACTTCAAAAACAAAATTTTTCACCCAACTATTTGGCGAATGATACCACTGTTAGGTTCCCATATTTGTAACACAAGTATCAATATGAAGAAATGAGATAAGAGATAGATCGGTTGAACACAAGACACAATAGCGTAAGAGTATATGAAAGGATATGCGTAGATATTGAATACAAGTGAACAACCAACCATCTAAGGATGGTTTACATGAGGTATTTATAGGAGGGAACTAGGGCAACACACCAAGTTCCCATCCTTTCCTTATTGGGCTTTGCATAGGCTCCTGGGCTTTCTACATGATCCTAGCCTTGATTACTAACATAAAAGCCATAATTAAGCTAACTATTACATATTAATTACTAACACTTGAATTCTATTTTAGGAGTGATTCCAACATATATATATATATATATATATATATATATATATATATATATATATATATATATATATATTCTTGACCCGGAACAAAACAAAACATTAGGTGATCAATATCCTAATGTAGGATTCATTTAGCCAATATTTGGTATGCGTGTAGTTAGTGGCAAAATAGGTGGGTTAGGTAATGGGTAAAAACGGGTTGGACAAACAAATATCTGGTATGGGTTAGTCCGGTTGACCCTAAATACGTATTTACCCATAATATTACTTTTATGTAGGGCTGAGCGTCGGTCATAAACCGACCCAAACCGAACCGAATCGAGAAAACCGAGGACCGAAAATCGTGAAAAACACGAACCGAAACCGAACCGAATGTTTTCGGTTCGGTTCGGTTTTGTCGGTCTAGGTGTATATTGGCATGTTTTTGTCGGTTTTGGGCCGAACCGAACCAAACCGACCCAAAACCGAAAGCATGTAAAACCTAAAACCGAAACCGAACCGACGGGCTGTCGGTCCGGTTCGGTTTTTGTCGGTTCGGCCGGTTTCGTCGGTCCGGTTCGATTTTGAACCTTCGGTGCTCAGCCCTACTTTTATGTACTGTAAATAATTAGAGTGCATCATGGGGATCACAAATTATTGACCCAAACAGACTTCTGTGACGTCGGAGGAGGGATCACAAGTTAGTGGTCAAAACAGTGTGTCGAATGTTGCAACGGATGATGAAGTATCATAGCCTCATCCTAACGAAGTTTGTGAGACAGAAAGTTTTAAGTATGCAAATGGAAATATGGAATTTAGTCGTGATACTTTTGTTACAGTGCTAGATGACGAAAGCTCAAGTGCAACCTCTAGGAGGCAAGAAAGTGTGTTTATTTTGCTTCGAGGTCAGATAATGTTAGTAAAGGTAACTTCACATTCGATTGTTCATATTTTTAAGCACTAACTTCATGGATGTTTTTAAAGGTATATATAATCAATTAAAGTGACTTATGTTGGAGTGTTTGTGAAAGTTTCAATTGCATAATACATAGTGTTTCAAATAGTTTTTATAATGCTAATAAGATATAGGAAAGCATGATAGCCATTGATATACCCATTAAATAACATTATACTTTTATAAATCATTGTTGTGTCGTTTATATATAAGAATAGCCGCAGATTGGTGTTTAGTAAGTATATATATACTTTTTTTAATCATTATACTTTAGTAAATGTACTTGGATATTGTAAAAATACTTTTAACTGACACATTACAAATCATTTTTATCTGCAAACAACAGTGCCAAACAGTCCCTCATTATCTATGAGTTAAAATTGCAATTCCAAATGCCCACCAATTAGGGAAATTTTATGTAGCTTTTCAGTTAGTTAGTCATATTTTGGTTTCTAACAACTTTGAATAACTATAAGTTACATAATTGTTGTTTGAAAAAAGCAATCCTAAACACCCCTTAATTTTGGATTATACAATAATTATCATGACTTTTATATTCATGTTACTTGGTATACATTTTAGCTGAAAAAAGCTTTCTGTCAACACTGTTTATGGAAGCTTCAGATAGGACAATGGGTGTTAAAAAAGATATATTACCTTAGAATCTGTCTTTAATTAGCAAATGTAATAAGCTCATTCTTCCCAGTTACTTGATACTGAGAGGTGTAGATGATCGAATGTTTGCTTCTGTCTCTCAAATGTTTGCACAGATTGTGCAAGTTGGACAGGTCTTATAAGTTTCTTCAAGCTGTTGGAGTCTCTTTTCCTTCCTATGTATAACTTTTTCTGACGTTAAAACCATCATCTAATGTGAAACTTTAAAATGTGAAATTGCTGATATATTGGAACTTTGAATTTTTTTTTAGTGATTTTCGAACCCGTTTCGGGAAGTTGTATATACAGAATCATAACATGTTATCTATGAGTACACACATATTGGCTGACATCATGAGTTTCATGTTAACCTTCTAAAAACCCCTTTGATTTTTATTCTTTATAAGAAAACATGAATTACTAATAGACCATCGAGATGATACGACGCGACTTCGGTCATTCAACCAATCATGGGAAGAATGTTGGGTTATGGAGATGTCATAGCAGAGGATTTCAGATGTTTTACAAATCTTTGGTTGGTATATGTTATTTATTATTGTTTTCTTATTCGATAATAAATTAAGGATTTCATATGTCTTTTTTACCTATGTTGGTTTTAGTTAAACTCTTAATTTGATCCATAATTTTTTTACTAACAATATATATTGAGATGCAATGCTCTTCGTATATATTTAAATGTAATTTTCAATATAAATGTTGGTATAGGTCATTCGTCTGAAGTTGACTGCATCGGATTGTTACATTCTTTGTACAACTACTTAAACATATGTGTGAAAACTTTATTGTTTGTATAAACCATGTTATAGTTTACAACCTGCATTTATATACACACTCTTTTTAAGGATATTTGATTTGGTACATTAATCAAAGAAAGGTTAATGCACTGAAAAACTATTGGGGCGACTTTTATTAATTATATTTTTCATGCGTTAGACAAAAATACAAAAGTTATATCAACATATTTATCGTTTAAAAAAAAATTTAGGTTACTGTTTACCATTTAAAATTTTAAAAATTAATCTTCGTTCTATTTTTTATTGCCGTTACTGCTTATTATATATGTCTAAAAAATATGTATATCTTTCATTAATAAGGGTTACAAATAGATGTTTTTCCTATTTTACCTTTAAGTAATTATTTAAAATTTGGAAAGCCTTTTTTAAGAAAAGACAACCTAGCTTTAAATACAAGAGTAAAATAGATATTTCATTTGTTGAATACTTCATCAACTACATCTATCATAATTTTTATTTTTTATGTTGACGGACAATAAAAGTGGGACGGATAGAGCAATTAATATTATACAAATACGAAATAAAACGCATATTTGACGCAAAAATTAGTCTTTAGCCAATTCAATGACTTTTGTTGAAATGCAAATATCACAACCGTAAATTTCTTATAAACGAATAAAGGGAAAGTTGGCGTAAATGATTTGGAACATCTCTTAACTGTAAGAAACTATTATAACAATAACCAATGATTACGTACAAATTTTTGAATTCAAGTCACCACATGTGTAATACAAAAATACAAACTAATGTAACAAAGCTTGGATTATGATTATTACTAACATCACATTCACGTCAAGAATCATCTTTGAAATATTAATGAACACTTTTTTTTTTGTAAATATCTATCATAACACTAATAGAAAAATATTAAGGCATCCACTATGGTTAAAATTTATAAAGCTTTATAAGTGTTTCATGTCATCACAAAACAATAAATTATAAACATTTTGAGTTTAAAAACCTTTTCTCACTATGATAAAAAAAAAAAGTGTTACAACTTTATAAATGATTCAGATTACACATGCATTAATTTTGATGAATTTATAAAGAGGTCCATAAACTAGGACTTTTTGTTGCCACATATATGTAAAATAACTTCTCAGTATGGTTGAAATAAGATATAAACTTTTTCAAGTTTCTTAAACTATTTATAGTGATGCCCTTAATGAATGACATTTTATTGAATATTGAAAGAAAAATTTTAATCTAAAATCATTATCTATAAAAAAAAAAAAAAAAAAAAAAAAAAAAAAAAAAGAAAAAAAAAAGAAAAAACCTTTTCTTCTAATCCAGCAAGTAAAACCACTTTGGAGAAATTAAGTAATTTGTTTTATAAATGATAATAATACATAATTAAAAAATAACAGAAAAAAAAAAAATCCGTGCGTGCACAGGTATTACAACTAGTTATATATACATGCTTATATTGAGAGATGAATAATACAATTCTTGTATGTTTCAATATTTGTTCATGTTTTTTATTATTCTTTTCTTATTAGTTTCACAACACGTTATCGCTTTAAGATTATGTTTTTCCTTTATATCGATTTCGATAGACGATATACAGGCAAGTTCACTGATTGCAATCGGAGCCTATGCGATTTTGATTTTGTTGGTTCAACCAATCATTCTTGACATAAGTTTTCTCTCCCAGATTCCCTATTATTGAGCAGCAGTTGTTTACATACGTTCGATTAGTAAAAAGTATAGAGTGGTTTAAAATATTACGATAATGAAATTTATTTATTATTGTTTGTGCATGAATTATAAATGAGAAAGAAAAAGCTACCATTTAATTTTCTTTATAGCAAAAACATGTTAAAAAGGAAAAAATCTATCTGATAATATTTTTCTATACAATCATGCGTAGTACTCACTACATGATTTTAGTTGTTTATAATCATAAACTAGCTTATAGACCCGTGGAATCACGGGGTTTTTAAAGAAATTATGCATCATGAAAATTAAGTGTGAGAATAAAGTAAGAAAGAACAACGAACGTAAGCTGTTTGAAATGTATTTTAAAGGAATAATAAGTTATAAATCAATGATACTATAAACTACTATGCTTGTAAGTATCTATGTAATAAACGTCTATTGCATCGTGACCTCCAATCTTGATGGTCTTGAAAAACAAATGTATGTAGTGAGCATTTATATAGTTATAAATAATTGTTGAACATTGATCATAAACCTTAAAGTACTTATTTGTTGACAACATTTGTAGTACTTTCTCGAGATATTACCATCCACATCAAATGACAACCTTCAAAGCTCTTTTGCTTTTGACCCTCGAAACGACAACGTAGAGTTGTCCATGTTTTAAAATTGGACGTGGTAGATACAAACCAACCTTTGAAAGTGATTGACCATGGCTTTTGTTTATTTTCATATCAAATGAAACGGATACCGGATATTGTTTCCTAACAATGATAAGAGTATGTGTAATGTAAAAAATGGTATAAAACATGTCACTTAATGTTGCACATACTATTTGAATATTAGCATTAAGCAATTCGATAAACTTTTGTATTAGTGGAATCATCTGATATATATTATAGCTTATAGACCCGTGGAATTCACGGGGTTTTAAAAGAATGAATGTATAAATAAATTAAGCGTGTGAGAAAAGTAAGAGGAAAAAACGAAGGTAGACAATTTTGTGAATGGAATAATAATTAGTAACTGAACAATTATAAATAACCATGGTTGTAACACGTAGAGTTGTCCAATACCAAAAATTGGACGTGGCAGATACAAACCAACCTTTGAAAGTGATTGACCATGGCTTTTGTTTATTTTCATATCAAATGAAATGGATACAGGATATTGTTTCCTAACAATGATAAGAGTATGTGTAATGTAAAAAATGGTATAAAACATGTCACTTAATGTTGCACATACTATTTGAATATTAGTATTAAGCAATTCGATAAACTTTTGTATTAGTGGAATCATCTGATATATATTATAGCTTATAGACCCGTGGAATTCACGGGGTTTTAAAAGAATGAATGTATAAATAAATTAAGCGTGTGAGAAAAGTAAGAGGAAAAAACGAAGGTAGACAATTTTGTGAATGGAATAATAATTAGTAACTGAACAATTATAAATAACCATGGTTGTAAATGTGTATGTAACAAATGTCCATTGGTGGAACTAAATTTCACGATACTTGTCACTTCAATCTTGTGTCCATCCTTTCATTTGGGGATGCTACAATGTGTAAATACCTGCACATGTGTACATAAACATAAAACAACCGAATTAGACAGATTATTTTGATAACATGGTATTAAGATCAAATAAATATAATTGTTAGTTAAACAATATTTGTTTGCCACTAACCAGCATATCTTGCATGAAGCGCCTGCACTGCTGCACATGCGTACATTAAGACATAAGAACCAAATTAGAATGATAATTTTGATTCCATGGTATTAAGCTACTAATAAATAATAATGTTAATTACAAAACATATTTCATAAACGTTGATCATAGGTCGTGAAGAACTTTTTTATAGACTACATTTGTAGTAGTTTTGGATAGATTACCATCAGAATCACAAACGACAATTTTCAAACCCTTTTTTGCTTTTACGCGTGAAACAACCACATATAGTTGTCCATGTGTGAAAGGGGACGGAGTAATTCTCAACCTTGGTATGATAACCTTATGTCCTTGCCATTAAACAGGAACAACTTTGTTCCATTATATCCATTCTGGACTCCTATTTTTCCTATACATTATAAAAAGTATGATTAAAAAACTACTATATTATGAACTTGTGTAAACTCAAAAAAGTAAAAAAAGAAATGTGTTAATTATTTAGGGAATTACCATCCATATCTTCATCATGCAAAGCTGGAACTACTGCAATAATCGTTATATGATCATCACATTTACTCAAGAAGTCACAAAATTCTTGAACATATGACCCCCACAAAGTGCAATTGAGTTTAACACCCCTGCAATTATTACTATGACAGAGTTTTAAAATATACGTTAACCTCTGAATCAATTTTCACATGAGATGGTACAAACATGTGATGTATATAAGACTTACTCAGAAACAATGAGCTGGTTTCTTCTTTCCCGCCTTTCCATTTTTGTCAAAATTATCCAGATCACCATATGCAACCACTTGGCCTATCACGTCTGGAGATGTAAAACAAAAGTTTGAGTTGTTTATGATATGTAGCACTGTATAACAGTTAAAGTTGTAAAAGAAAAGGTAAGCACATACCAAAATGTTCATCCTCCTCATTTTGCAGGCCAACAATCGAGTTAAAAGGTCGAAATTGAAAACCATGGATAGATCCTGAAAAATCAGGACATGGTTAGACTGTAGTGGTGGATAAAAAGCTTAAGCGCAGTCCTTTTTTCACATTCCTGTATTATGGTTGTATTTCACCAAGGGTTTTAGGAAGAAAGATTTGTACATTAGGCTAACACTATTCCACCATTATATAGTACTACAAAACTTGCTAAAATTAATCCTTCATATATTAGAATTAGAATGTATTTAATATTTATATTTAATAATGGTTGTTCAGTCAAAAAAATTATGCAACCGATTCATAAACTTTTATTCCACTTAATATATTCTCCAAAAATAGTTTTCCCCAAAATAGTTTTCCCAAAATTAATGTAACAAATAAAAAAACGTAAATCTGCAAAACTAATTATCGACGGATGAATTAATTAAATATGATTACCCAAATTTTTATCAAAAATCCTAAATCATCAAAATAAAATATTATAGCATATTTTCCCCAAATTATTTTTTCGGGGGGTTTTTTTATCGAAAGTTATTCGAACTAATCTACAAATTTACAAATTGTAGTTAATCGAAAGTTAAACCTTTTTTGATACCATTGTGTTCATCTTCAAAACGCGTTACCGAATCATTTCCATATCACAATTTTGACAGCAAAACACCAATTGTTATGTTCAATCAATACCATAATTAGATTACCCTAACTTATTTTTGGAGATGATTAGAATTGTGTGTGTGGTTTTGTTTGAATCGAAGACCAAGAAAATATTTTGAAAGGATATCGTATAGTAAATGTGTGTGTAACGCATTGAAAGAGTATTTTTGGTATTGAAATTAAATGGCGCTTTGATTGAGATTGGTTTCAAGAAGTGTATGAGAGAAGTTATTTGTTTGTGTTCTATTATCCAAATGCAGTGATAGTGTTGTACGAAATAAATGCATGACCAATAGGAGAAGAGACACATCATAGCATTGATTGTAAAAGCTGCTGTAAAAGGTTGTAACATGTAGCTGTTTATTATATAGTATAGATATGTAATCTTATGATTGAGTTGCATATTATTTTGATATATCTATTGAATGTATTTACAGCTTTGTGATGTATATAATTTCTTGACTAAAATAACCATTACTTTATATGAGGCACTTTATTTTGCATACTAGGGATAAATCTCCACCTTCCATATACTTTGATCTAATGGGGGGATTAACCTAAGATTTAATATGTCTAAACCTAACTCCATGTTTTTTTCTTGTCTTTTTATCTTTCTTATTTATTTTCTCATTCTTTGTAATTTTTTTAATCATTTTTTTTTTAATTTCACGTTTTTTTGTTTTTATGTTTTTTTTGTTTTGGTTTTCGTTTTCGTCAGTTTTCATACGTTTTTGTCCGTTTTTCCGCTTTTTATACGTTTTCGTCTGTTTTCATACGTTGTCGTCCGTTTTCTTACGTTTTCGTCTGTTTTCTTACGTTTTCGTCCGCTTTCATACGTTTTCGTCCGTTTTCTTACGTTTTCGTCCGTTTTCATTCGTTTTCGTCCGTTTTGTTACATTTTCGTCTGTTTTCTTACGTTTTCGTCCGTTTTCTTACGTTCTTGTCCGTTTTCATACGTTTTCGTCCGTTTACATACGTTTTCATCTGTTTTTCTTACGTTTTAGTCCGTTTTCATCCGTTTTCCTACGTTTTCATCCGTTTTCATAAGTTTTCGTCTGTTTTCTTACATTTTCGTCCGTTTTCATGCGTTTTTGTCTGTTTTCTTACGTTTTCATATGTTTTCTTCCCTTTTCTTTTGTACTTTTACGTTTTCGTCAGTCTTGTTACGTTTTCGTCTGTTTTCTTACGTTTTCGTCCGTTTTCCTATGTCTTTTTACGTTTTTGTCCGTTTTCATACATTTTCGTCTGTTTTCTTACGTTTTCGTCCGTTTTAATACGTTTTCGTCTGTTTCTTACGTTTTTGTTCGTTTTCTTACATTTTCATCGTTTTTCATAGGTTTATATACGCTTTCGTCCGTTTTTTTACGTTGTCCTCCATTTTTAGACGATTTCGTCTGCATTTAGACATTTTTGACCGTTTTCATACGTTTTCGTCCATTTTCATCCGTTTTTATACGTTTTCGTCCGTTTTCATACGCTTTTTCCATTTCCATACGTTTTTATATTCGGTTTTATACGTTTTTGTTCGTTTTCATACGTTTTCGTCCGTTTTTTGGTAGTTTTTATACGTTTTCGTCTATTTTCATATGTTTTAATGCTTATTATTAAACTTTATTATATTAGATGTCTAATATCAATTGTGATATTTTATTATAAAAAAGTTAATGTCTAATATCACTTGTGATATTTCATAAACAAACAAGTATATTTTTTAACCTTTAATATCACCTGAGATATTTCATTGCTCTGTATATTTTTATATATTATCACCTACGTGTTTTCTAATATTTTTATAATTTTCAGTTACAAGATTGTTTTTGTGCCTTTCATCGCAATTGACAAGCGCATATTTTGTTAATGCAATCAATGTATTATACTCTTAGTAGAAATAAAAGGGTTAAAGTCTCTCTAGGTGAATTCTTATTTTGTTCAAAAAAATGCTAATTTAAATGCAACACTTGTTTGATTTTGATAATATGGGAAGTCTCTATTTTCATAGTTTGCTTCTTTTTTATTCATTTTGATATTTTTAAGTGACACTTATTTATCTCTTGTGATATAACACTGTAAGAAAGATGAAGAGTATTACACTCTTCATCATATATGTGTTATCAGTTGTGATACTCAACAAATAATGTGAAATATTAAATTCATACCAAATGTGATAAGAATTTAGTATTTTACCAAGTATATATGAAAGAAATGATAATAAACATCACTTATTATATTAGTGTGATGAATCTGTTCATTTTTTTTATTTGTGTTTTTAAAAATATTTAGGAAGATTTTTGTGTTTTATGATGATATGAAATATTAGAAAAGGTGTTTAACTGAAAACAAAAGATGTTATGAAACTTTTGTTAGACTTGTGGTGGATTTTTCTAATTAATGGAGACATTATGCATGTTTCGATTGGTTTTATAGTAGAATTTAAAAAGATCTATGGTTGAATCAGCAAACTAAAGAAGTTATTGTTGAAGAAAGCACAAATCTTTATAAACAAAATGAGTAAGCTCAAATACCTGTTATATCACACATGATATCACAGGTGATATCACCTCACAGGTGATATCACCTCACATGTGATATCACATGATATCACATGTGATATCACATGATGAGAAAAGTTCCATACGAAACAAGTTTTATCTAAAGAACAAATAAGTATATCTCAACCATCCATCCTATTTTGATCCAACGGTTAATATATTTTGCCATTTTATTTTTATTAGTTACTGAAGGACATTTTAGTAATTTCATATTCTCATTTATCTAATTCATTTAATCTAATTCGTTACACACACACACGCTATTCTCTCCCACCAACCACCCCCAAAACCACAGTACTGAAACCCTAACCCTTGTTCATCATACATTGATCAAAATTAACGAAATGATTGTTGTAGGTATGAGTTCCAGATGCAATATGGGTCGATTGGGTGGTATGTTGGAGCAGGTGGTGGTGGTGATGGTGATGGTGATGGGGACCGGTCGCTTTCTCGCTTCGTCTCAGCTTTCTTCTAATTCTGGCTCCATTCTTTACTGGTCTTGGAACAAGGTGTTCTATTCTATGTTTTTTAGTTCTCTTATGACTTTGTTACTTTTTGCAGATATAAAATCCTTTCGCAATTGTAGTTATTTTTCTTTATATATATCTAAGGGGTTTATGCCATTCAATACTAAACTTTTTCCCTAGTACGCACTTTCTTGAGGTATTTTTTGTGGGACATTTTATGGTTCACATACTCAAACTGATGTTTGAAAAAAAAGTTCCAATATATAAATATTTGACAAGTTAAGTTTTGCGTTTGAATTCTTTTTGTATTAAAAACTTAATGTTACATGATTGCTAGAATAAGAGAATCAATAGTGGGTATTTCATTTGGAATCTGTTGTTGCAGCCTCAGGTAGAGGTTAAGAGTTTTCCAGCTGAACCAATCAATCCTCTTGCTTGTAATACTGACGGCACTTACATTGTTGGTGGAGGACTCTCTGGCTCTATATACTTGTGGGAGGTTGGTTTTTAATATAAATTTTACTCTTTCTCTTATTCACGTATTATTTTTCGTCGCTTCTCGTTTCTTTCTGATTTTCTATATCTAACTCGTCTGATTATTATAAATATCTGGTTTATTCTATTTTGTTGTTATTATAAGAGAAAGTTAAGCAAACAATGTTATTTGGATTTAACATCTTTTGGTTTTTTCTTTGTAGTGTTAACTATGTTCGAAAATTTCAAATTTTTTCTCTTTTTGCTGTGCATATTATAAATTTTGTTAATCTTGTATGGCCTACCTAGTCTTTATCATTTATATAGGTTGCAACTGGTAACTGAAGAAGTGGCATGGTCACTACAGGGCTGTTACTTGCTTGGTGTTCTCTATGGATCAGTCACTTTTGATTTCTGGTGTTGAGGATGGATCTGTTAGAGTTTGGTCACTTCTGATGTATCATCCTTTTGCTCTTTTTTATGTTCTAGAATGGTAATTCTAGGGATCATGAAAGCTAACTGACAACTACTTATATTACGTTTCGAGATTAGGATATTTGACGAGGAGCGATAGCAGAGAGCAGGGCATCTCTATGAATATAGCTTCTCTGACCATGCTTTGCCAGTAACCGATATCGTTACAGGCTATGGAAGATCTACCGCAATTATAGTGTCAGCTTCACAGGATCGTACCTGCAAGGTTTATATCCTCCAGTCTTCACATTCTCTCGTATGAGTTCCAGATGCAATATGGGTCGATTGGGTGGTATGTTGGAGCAGGTGGTGGTGGTGATGGTGATGGTGATGAGGAGGGGGATGGCGATGGCGATGGCGATGGAGATTGAGATGAAGATGTTGATGGCAATGGTAGTGGTGGTGTAGCTCCAGGTATTAGTGGTTGTGGTCGAGTGGGTGATGATGTTGGTGGTGCACCATTAGAAGGTGGTGGTTGTGGAGGTGGTGCAGCTAGTGGTGCTTGAAATGCTGGTCTTGTTAGATTGAGCTGTATTTTGTTTGTGGATGTCAGTTCTCAAATGATGATAAATCAATTTCAGTTCTATTTTGATTTCGTAATGACAACGTGTGAGTTTTTTTCAATAAAGATTACTTTCTATTGTTGACGGTGAGATGAGTGGCGGTAGTTGCCCAACAATTCACAAACTTGTAAGCAATTTAAGTTATGTTTTAACATTATGGATTTTGAAAAATGTTTTGTATTGATCTCACATGTGATTTACTTAAAATCCCGTGGGATTTTTCTATGAATCCCATAGGATTTTTTTACGAATCCCGTAGAATTTTTCTGGATGAAAATTTTGAAAAAAAAATCGTCTTTTTACGAATCCCGTGGGATTTTTTTACACGAATCCCGTGGGATTTTTTTATCAATCCCGTGGGATTTTTCTGGATGGAAATTTTGAAAAAAAAAAAGTTCGTCTTTTTACGAATCTGGCGGGATTTTTTTACGAATCCCGTGGGATTTTTTGGACGAAAATTTTGAAAAAAAAAAGTTCGTATTTTTACGAATCCTGTGGGATTTTTCTGGACGAAAATTTTGAAAAAAAAAAGTTCGTCTTTTTACGAATCTCGTGGGATTTTTCTGGACGGAAATTTTGAAAAAAAAAATCGTCTTTTTACGAATCCCGTGGGATTTTTCTGGACGAAAATTTTGAAAAAAAAGTTCGTCGAAAGTATATAAAAGTGCATATCAATAGAAAGATGATTTTTTTCTCGTCGCGATGGTGTATTTTTTGTAGCTTGAAAATTTACCGTTTGCAAGATATGTTGTTTTTTAAAAAATGGTGGAAATTGGGTTTTTATAAAATTACATTTCTACCCTTCCTTTGTTAATTTTTGCTTTCATCTCATCCATTGGATGAAAAGAAGATGAATGGTTGAGATCTTATGATTTGTTCTTTAGATTAGATGTGTTTTGTATTGATCTCACCTCCATGATATCACAGGTGATATCATTGGTGATATCACAAGTGATATAAACTATGATATCATACATGCTATCACCGGTAATATCACACATGATATCACAGGTGATATCAACGGTGTTATCACACATGATATCACGTGTGATATCACAAGTGAGGTGATATCACGAGTGTTTGAGCTTCCTCAGTTTGTTTATAAAGATGTGTGCTATCTTCAACCATAGCTTATTTAGCTTGCTGATTCAACCATAGATATTTTCAAATCCCGCTATAAAACCTATCGAAACATGCGCAATGTATCCATTAAATAGAAAAATCCACCACAAGTCTAACAAAAGTATCATAACATCTCTTGTTTTCGGTTGAACAACTTTTCTAATATTTCATAATATCATAAAACACAAAAATCTTCCTAAATATTTTCAAAAACACAATCATCACATTCTTAGTTGAGTATCACAACTGATAACACATACATGATGAAGAATATAATACTTTTCATCTTCCTTACAGTGTTATATCACAAGAGATAAATAAGTATCACTTACAAATATCAAAATGAAAACGTACAAAAACGTATAAAAATGTATGAAAACGGACAAAAACGTCTGAAAACGAACAAAACATATAAAAACAGACAAAAAACGTATAAAAACGGATGAAAACGTATGAAAACGGACGAAAACGTATAAAAAAGGATGAAAACGTCTGAAAATAGACGAAAACGTCTAAAATTGGATGAAAACGTAAAAAAACAGATGACAACGTATGAAAACGTCTAAAAACGGACGAAAACGTATAAAAACGGACGAAAATACATGAAAACGTAAAAATACAGACGAAAACGTCTAAAAACGGACGAAAATACATGAAAACCTAAAAAAGCAGACAAAACGTAAGAAAATGGATGAAAATGGACGAAAACGTAAGAAAACTGGCGAAAACAGACGAAAACGTATGAAAGCGTAAAAACACGTCTAAAAACGTATGAAAAATGGACGAAAACGAAAGAAAACGGACGAAACAGTATGAAATTGAAAACAAACGAAAACGTAAGAAAATGGACGAAAACCTATGAAAACAAACGAAAACGTAAGAAAACAGACGAAAACGTATGAAAACGGACGTAAACGGGCGAAAACGTAAGAAAAATACGAAAACGTATGAAAACAGACGAAAACGTATAAAAACGGACGAAAACGTATGAAAACAGACGAAAATGTCTAAAAACGGACGAAAACGTCTGAAAACGGACAAAAACGTCTAAAAAATACGAAAACGTATATAAACGTACAAAAACGTACGAAAACGTCAGAAAACGAACGGAAACGTCAGAAAACGGATGTAAACGTACGAAAACGGATGAAAACAGGCGAAAACGTAAAAAAAATGATGAAAACATATGAACACGAACGAAAACGTATAAAAACGAACGAAAACGTATGAATACATATGAAAACGTATAAAAGCGGAAAAAAACTTGAATAAAAAAACGTGAATTTAAAATTTAAAAAAAATAATGAAAAAAAACGTGGAAAAAAAATTTAATAAATAAGACAGACAAAAAGACAAAAAAAAATGGATAAAAAAACATTGACTTAGGTTTCCATATTAAATCTTAGGTTTATCCCCACAATTAGATCAAACTAGATGAATGGTGGAGATTTGTACACCAAAATAAGAGTAAGCATTTGAAAATTCCTCTACTTTATATACAATTTGTTGAATTTTAGATTATATAACTTTGATGACATCTTTTATTGTGATCTCGTTATCTTGATTTGGCTTCTGCTATTTAAAATTCGATATATCACTTATTAATTGGTACTCGAAGTTTCTCTGATTTTGAATTGTACCATATCTTAAACAGTAAAAATAAAATATGATATTTGTTTGAAGTTAGAAGATTATATAAATTTACTAATAGGAGTGAAGGTTTACGTATCTTTCTGTCAAACTAGCAATAAGGATTATTGTTTAGTTGTACATATGTTATCACTTTAAGAGACAAAAAAGTGAAAGTCACGATAATCACATAGAACTTGTGGCAATGTGCCAATGTGAGAAGTATCATGCTTTTACATGAACTAAATAATTTAAATTATTTGCTATGTTAAGTTGTTGGATCTTGACTATAATGTAGATGTTTTTATTGTGATTTATAAAATTTTGTTTTGTCAAGAAAGGTCGCCCATTGTGGGTGTACGGTCGCGTCGGTCGACGTTGAACAAATCCAACGACCAAGTCGTTTTGTCGACCGAGTTCAAAACACACATAATCACCTTTTAATACCTTTAATGTTTTGTTTGTTTTTTTGTTTTTTTTTTTAATAGGGTGTGTGTTTTTAATTTGGTTAATTTAATGTGTGTTTTTGTTTTGCAGGTAAGAAGAAGAAGAAATATATACATGTTTATTTATTTATCTTTTAATAAATAACCAATTTACATTTTAGGCCCTTGATGTATATTGTTATTGTCATTTTTATTTATAATAACCAATAAGTTTGAATTTGTAAGAAAAAAATGTCTTTTTTTTATTTTTTTTTTGAAGTTTTATTTATAATGAATGTTTTTAACTGTTACTTGAATTATGTATGTAATATTTTTATTATTAACGAAGTTTAAATATATTGTTTAAATTTTTTTAACTTTTTAGAAAAAAAATTAAGAAGATCGATGTTGTAGCAACTTGATCGTCTGAAGGTCGTCGGAGAGAGAAAGCTGATGTGGCAGAAAAAATCAAGGTCACCCTTGGTCACCATTGTGCATAGCCTAACTAGTATGAATTGCCTTTAATTATCGTCTCATGTAATGCATTAATTAGTACCGTACCATATTCAAATTGATTCTTTGGTGTCAATAATAAAGCTATTACAACGCAATTGTTTTCTAGTTGAATGAGAGAAATATATATAAAGTAAAATGTTATTGTGAAGTTTCTAATATAGCAAATCGGATAAAAGGATACTCAATGTAAGGATATTTTTACCTGCTATTTAGGTAACAGGTCACCATTTTTTTTTGTTTTGTTTTGTTTTTTTTTTTTTTTTTTTTTTTTTAAATATATCAAAAACCTTCATAAAAATTTGTCCTTTTTATATAAGATTCTAAAAAGTATTTTCTTTTTGTCATAATTATTTTATGATTTTTAGTCACGTTTTACTATTTTATAAAAAACAGTTTTGCGTTTTTATTTAGTCTAAATATATATAAAAAAAACTTTATAAAAATTCGTCCTTTTTATATAAGATTCTATAAAGTATTGTCTTTTTGTCATAATTTTTTCAAGAAATTTAGTTGCGTTTTACTATTTTAAAATAATCAAAAATCGATTCTGTCCTTTTCTTTTTATAAAACTGTTTTGTTTTAGTTGTATAAAAAATAGTAAAAAGCGTTAAAAACATATATTTTTTTAATTTTCTAGTAGCTCTTCAGTAGTGTTTTTAGTTGGGTTAAAATTTCTAGAATTTTTGGAATTTGTTTGATAATTTTTTTTTAATTTAAAAGTTGTGTTAGTCATTAAATTAGTTAAAATATTTTCTTTGGTTTAAAAATTTTGTTTTGATTTTCTAAAATTAGTTCTTGTTAAGATTAAGTTTCTGGTGAATTTCATATTTTATTCGTACGAATGATGTATTGTGACAATGAATTAAGTGAAATAAGAGATAAGGGGTGTTTGGTGTTTTAACATTCTTTGTAACCTGCAAGCTTACTAATTGTCATACATTGCAACAAGAAAAAAAATCGAAACTTTAAATTGAAAAAAAAAAAAAAAAAAAAAAAAAAAAAAAGACTGATACCTTGAATTGAAATTGTACCTAAGATTGGTACCTTTTTATGTGATTTGCTCTTTGTAATATTGTTGTAAAAGATTGTCAAAGAGTAATAGAGCTATTAAAAATAAAAATAAGATATGTTAATTGACTTATTTTGTGATATTTAGTTTATTATATAGTAGACGAATACCCCCGCAAAACGACGATATATAACAATAAATAATTATACTTGCGAACTTGTGATTCTGGTGTGACTCTTGATGCAATACTTACGGCTTCATTTTGTAGTCATTTTTTTTAATTATTCATTTTCGTGTTATAAAAATGCATCTATTTAAAATTGGTAAACCATGTATTTGTGCTTATAAATTAAAAATTGTCTCTTATTAAAAAGTTTTCATTAATATTAAAAAGTTTTCATTTAAATTATAAACAGTGTGCCATTTAAGATTAAAGTTTAAAAAGCATTAAGGGGTATTAATAAAGGGTATTTTAAGGAAATCACTTTACTCATATTTAAACCTTTTTAAAAAAAAATCAAGATGAAGCATAAATACTTTATAAGCC
This sequence comes from Chrysanthemum seticuspe, assembly GCA_019973895.1. Classification (NCBI taxonomy): domain Eukaryota; kingdom Viridiplantae; phylum Streptophyta; class Magnoliopsida; order Asterales; family Asteraceae; genus Chrysanthemum; species Chrysanthemum seticuspe. Next base: position 57,783,505 of record BPTQ01000001.1, on the reverse strand, counting down.
GTATACATGTATGACTAAGTTGCCGTATAATTTTATTTGTTTGCATGTAAAACACTTGATTTATTAATTAATGCCATACTTTACTAATATAGATTGTGCTTTATTAGTTAATAATATTATAAGCTAATATAAATATTATATTAAATTGTGTGAAAGACATTAAAGAGCTAATCGAAGAAATATGAGCGCTGCATATTATTCGAATTTCATAGAAAAAAATATGCAATTGAAGCACACGTGGTCATAAAGTATAAGTTTATGAGCCAAGATTGTTGTAGTAATTGAAATTACCGGTTGGACCATCATGGATCAATGATGATGCGAAATGTATAAAACAATAATAAGTTTCTTTAAAAATAAATTTGATTATTCTCAATGGAAGTTAATTGTTCATCTATCACCACCAAATTACATAAGGACTTTGTCCTATAAAGTTTTGGAAAGAATATGACGGGGATGTATATAGGCTTATACATCCGACATGTGGATCATTTTAATTTTTAAAATTGATGCATCGTCAAAAAATCATCAAAGACACAACTTATATTAGTCTGATTAGTGACTCGTTTTATAAAATGCGACCACGGTTTTTCAAATTATATGTTTGAGAATGGTGGTGTTTGGGCGATTATTGGAATAAGTATTGAACTTAAAGTAGCTCAGGTTCATACGTGAATTGCTTTTGTTGCAACGTTCATAAAACATCTTTAGTTGATTACAAAGCGAATAATTGTGAGAACAAAAATATAAGTACTATGGGGCATGTTAATTTAGAAGATTCAACAGTAATTCGCATCAAGCCAACAAGCTATAATGAATGCTCCTCAATAAAATGGTTTTTGGTCAGAAATAATATGTTTTCATATAAGAATTTTGTTAATGTGCAGTATTTGTTTCTTGTAAATCCACCACAACGTACAACAATGGGGTGTTGAAATTGATAAGTTATTTCGGGGGAGAGAATAAGCAGCGAAAAATATGGAATGAATTATGATACAAATGTTGATCCTCACACTAATGAATATGAACTTATAGTTCATGGGATAATTAATTTTCAACTTCTAGTAATTGCCAACATGTTAGTGACCTAAAAAAATGACTAGATAATAAATACACTGATAACGTTCCAATTAAAATGTGTGTCCCAAAGTACAACCAATGAATAGTAGTAAGTCTATGGCACGCCTGCAGTGTGATAGACAAATCGATTCCAAATGAAAGTCCCCAAATGGTAAAATGGAGCAAGAAAATTAAGATGGTCAAATCGAGGTAATAAGATCCCATAATAGTCTCCTAAAGAGATACTAGACACAAAGGTTCTAGAAAAACCTTGAGTAAGTGAAAATCTATGGTATCTCAATAAATAAATTATTTAATATAATGTTTAGTAAAGTGTCAAATCGAAAAGTAATGAATCGACGTTTATAGTACTATTAATTCGATAATGTGCAATGTAATGATTATGTAAATAAATAAGATAGCGTTATAATCATGGTAAGAATCAAGAAAGCAGACATGCACGAAGAGCATATGTATAAATGAATGGCCAAAAGATGTAAAGACGCAAGTAACTAATGAAAGATTTAAGCCTCTTGTGATGAGATATAGTCATTGGGACTTGAAGTCCGTACATATGAATGTGTAAAATTATTGGACACGCATTGCTCTTTATAAAAAAGCGGAATTAAAGTATTGAAACTATAGTATTTAAGGTATAACTGATGGCATAAATATATTTCGCAAAGACTTTTCATAAAGAGACATGTTCTCATATGGTGGATCTAATACTGTATTAAATATTTTACATGTCTGGCAATATAATAAGTAATCAATATGCGTCTAAAAGATATAAGAATACAGCTCATGTGATACCAAGATTTCATTATAGCATATAAAATGCAAGGAGAATGCTAATGATTTTTAATGCTTAAAGCATATAAAAAAAGTTCTCGAGAACAATATTTTATTGTATTGAACTAATCATGATTTGGGGATATGTGTTATAATCGCCTTAATGTATACTATTGTGCCAAATAAATAATTTTATTTGCCTATGAAACTTTATAAAGAGATCTAGATTTGAATATGCTTTAAGTTTCATACAATTTGATTTAGGATTATAAAGGCGATTGAATGAATATAAATTGAATTTGAAACAAAGACAAAGTTTGTCTTAGTTCTGAAATTGAAAATATTAATGATGAAATATGTGTACATCATGAAAACTAAATACAAAGTTATACTTATCTTTATATGGATAAACAACTCTTTCATTAATGAGGTCACACGATGTTGAAAAGACCCCCTTGATTTATAAAGATGATGATTACAAATCGATTTAAAAGTGTGATACTAAAATGCGTATGAAGCATTTAAAGTTCTTGCTAGTGGTCATACATTATATAATATATCATTCACTATGAATTTGTTGGTAATGAATAACTTGTGAAGTACGATGATATACTTGAATAAGATGTATGTTAATATGGATATGCGAACAAAATGTAAAGAATATTTATTTATGCGATTCTATAAAGACACTTTAGTGTGTATTTAACTGATTCAATGAGCTTAAGTGATGTAATCATAAGGGGGAGAGAAGATACGCGTTACACTCTTTTTCTCTTGATCACGGTTTTTTCCTTACATGGTTTTCTAGCAAGGTTTTTAATGAGGCAACATCCCCGAGCGTATAAAGGAATTATGCGATTCTACCTTACAACTATATATAATATAACTATATATAAATGCTTTAATTAAAAGATGAATAATACAATTATTTTTTATTTCAATATTTGTTCTTGTTTTTTATTGGTGTCTTCTTATTAATTAGTTTTAGAACACACTTGTCATTATCATGCTCTTTTAACGTTAAATTAGTATTGGATTAATTTATTTTTGTCTAATTGTCTTAAACAATGTATTTGTATTATTTATTTTCAAATTTTACTAAGAGCAGACGGTAAGACTTCTAATAACTCGCCAAATGCAGCCCAAAAGAACCAATGGCATGCCAAACATTGTACCAGCCAACACGCCAATTAGATGAATGAATTTGAGCCAATTGAATGGCTCACACCAAAGGTAAGATTGTGTGTTTTTTTTTGTTTTTTGTTTTTTTATTGTGAATGAGGGGATATTTTTAGTGGGGTATTTTGTGAGACCCAATAATATGTTAGTGGTGTGTTATGAGGGAGGGTGTTTTGGTTATTGGTGTGTTACTATGGAGGTGATGAGGTGACGCTGAGATGCCATACCAATAACGTGTTAAAGGTTCTTCCCTCACCTTGTGCTTTAAGAAAACCTGTAAAGTATTCATAAACGAAAAAGACAACTAAACAAATCAATCACTTTTCCCCACTAAATAAGGTGGAGATTAATTAGTCTTTGATCCTACGTCAATTTTTTTAGCTCTTTTTATATCTATACAAAAAAAGTACTACATTACAAATTAAGCTAAACTTAAATATATATTGTCACATCATGCATCACATTTTCATTAAAAAAAAATAAAAAAACAGCAATATATAATTGACGATAGTAGCAAAATAAAGTAACCCACACAAGTGTCTATCCTTGTTCATATCTTCCACCATTTACCAACACTACAAAAACACACACAAACAAACCACTATCATCTCACAATCCCTTTATATAAAATAAAACCTGATTGTTTTGTTACATAGATCATTTGATCTTCATGGGTTTCTTTTTTCTAGCGTTAAAAATCCCACAAATAATCACAATAACAATCATAACAAACGTTGCATCATATATCATATCACTCATATTATCAGCACTATCTCGTATAGGTCTGTTCAAGTCTCATGATCCAGATGATCACATTTCTGGAGGCGCCGTCAGTTATGTTCTCATACTTGACGGCGACTCACCTTCTTTGCAGCCTGTCCCTATTCATGTAGTGACGGCTGCAATAAAAGATAGGGTTAATATCGTACGGTACGAGGATTATGTATGTCCGTACGTAGGAAGTGAAGTGTTTTGTACGGTTTGTTTAGATTGTGTACGTACGGATGATTTAGTTAGAGAGTTAGTAAACTGTAAACATGTGTTTCATCAAGAATGTTTAGATAGATGGGTTGATGAAGGACAAGTGAATTGTCCTTTGTGTAGATCGATATTACTTCCATCGAAAAGATTGTTGTCTTCTGTCGTGTCGTCCCCTATAGCCGTGTCGGCTAATGATCCTGTAGAATAAGAGGCCGGGTGGATTATCTGCTTATTGCGTTTTGATATGGCAGATAAGGAGTGTTACGTTATATCTGTATAAGTTTGGTTTCATGATTGAAATATGTATTTAGAGAGTTATTTGATAGAATTTAGTTCAATTACTATTAATCTGATAAAGTTAATGAGTATTTGAAACCATATGTATGTATTTTTTACTATTTTGTATATTAATTTTTATTTTTGCAATATAGGCCGGGTTTGCTTGTGTTTACATGTTTGTGGTTGAAGAACATATGGTGAATATATGCAAGATTAAGAGAGCACGGTACAATGGAGTAATGGCGTGTTATTGGCAAATTTTGTGATCAATGGCATAGCCATTCTGCACAGGTGGTGGTAGGGGTGAGCAAAACAAACCGAAAAAACCGAAACCGAACCAAAAACCGAAAAAATCAAACTGAAAAAACCGACCGAAACTAAACACCGATGGTTCAGTTTTTACTTTTTCAGAAACCGAAAAATGCGGTTCGTTTTCGGTTTTCGTCCAAAAACCAAACCGCAAAAACTGAACCGAAGCGGTTTTATTAATATCCAATTAATATAATATGATTAAATAACCAAATAAATTAAATTTGTAAATTCATATTCCTTTTGTGAGTGAATTTATAATATATTTATCTTAACGTTTATATTTATATGTGTGTTTGTCGTGTCGCGTGTTTTGTGTGAATATATCAATAAGTATACGATAATGATCATTCTACGTGTATGTTCACTTGTATGTGTATGTCTCATTTATATGTTTGTAATTGTAGAATTATGCAATAAACATTATTATGCTTAGATTGAAAAAAAAAAAAAAGGATAACTAATTTTGTACGAAAACAAGTTTGTTGGTATAATTTGGTCATACTCAAATATTACGGTTAGAAACCGAAAAAACCGAACCGAAACCGATATAATAATTATAGATGAGGAATGTGTTTTAGTTATTGTGATGTTTGCTGAGATGAAACACAAATAACCATTAGTGCACTAATGCACCTAGCACTCTTAAAGATTGTATGTTGATGATTGAGAAGGATAAGATGAAATCTTTTGAGGGTTAGATTGGTATGCATATATTTATGATCACATGCCTTGATCAACTACTACAATGCCCTACTTCTCTTTAATTCCCATGTTAAATATTTATTGTCAAGTTGTTAATAAACCAAAGCTATATTAATTAGCTTTAGTTTAGTTCAAAAGACTCACCCGCACGCTTAGCATCACTTATGCTACCGAATCGGTTCAGGAATCGCAAAGTCAACAATTTCTTCCATGTATTGTGGTTCGGCCAAGGCCTGTGCCGGTTATCAATTTTGCAAGAAAAAAAATTTATGTTCCGAAGTGGCTTGGTTCTTCTAATCTAAGCAAAACAAAAAGGATCAAGATTTGGAGATTTATTAGACAAAAAGGGAGCAAGTGGAATGCTATCATAATATATAAGAACATGCGCCATTATTGTAAAAGGAGTAGACCACACTATAGTTAAGATGGCTATTTGAATTCAGAATTATAGACTTATAGTATATGCAACACTGTCTTTAAGAACTTTTGTTGCTACTTCTTATTGTTTCATAGCAAGTTGCATTATCATTTTTGGAATTAGTATGCTTTCAAGGTACACTTGCATGTTTAGATTGGTAAGTCAAATACCTGAGAAAGTGATTAACTGATTATCATGACTTAAAACAACAACAAAATACATCATTTTTGGAATAGATGCCATATAAACCATTGAGAGTGAAATAAGGGCCTGTTTCCAGCTGTAGAAAAGATTCTAATAAATGGTAAGGTGGTCCTGGCCTAATTATAAAGACCAAAGGGACCAGAGAAACATTTATGCATCATGTTGATAGTGACAGATTACACATTAGATTCACTTAACTCAGATTAAGTCTCGTCTTTGTCGGAAATTAATATCGTTATTTTCTCTTGATAAGACTTATCGAAGTATGTTTTCAAAATAACAAACATTCCAAATGTCCGTTCGTATTTGTCAACTATGGGGAACGGTGGTAAATGGTTAAGGCTAAGTGTAATTGTGACCGCCAAGAGACCGCAGACACCACTGCCACATCAGCGTTCCTTTTGCCTTTTTACTCAGTCGCATAAGCGACCACTTCCCTCTTTTTTTTGCCTAATTAGACGCGTCCCCTTTGGGGTGTTGTAAAAGTTGGAACGCGTCTTGCATGGTGCCAACAAGGCATAGCCTTTGCCTAATTACACATGGTCTAAGCTCCTAGCTTCTAAACCTGATACAGCCGAAGAAAGTTAAATTCCAGCTATGTTTTTTGAGAAAACGCATTTCAAATAGTCCAAACTCCAAACACGATCAAATTGATGAAGCGTTGTTACTCAGAAAGTCCACCACGTATGGTTCTAACAAGACTTGAAAACCAAAAGTACGTGGTAAACGGATGAGGTTTTCTTTGTTTAAGATACCCAAGGAGAAGAAAGACATTTTTCTAATTAACCTTAATTGTGTACCTAAAACTAATGTAACTAGCCTTCAATTCACAACCTAAAATGATGTACCATATATATTGTTTGTACGTGAAAGTTGAAACTGTTAGATATGACAAAATTGCAGATAAGTAGTCATTAGAGTAAATGTAAAAGTACTTTTTATAAACCAACAACTCCTGAACTCGGATGAAATTGCATTTACTTCAATTACTTTCAAAGGGGAAATTAAAACAACTGGTGGTGATATTCTTTTACTTTTGATAGTTCTGAAAGGAACCACTCAACTTTTCTTTCTTGTCTTTGCCCAGAAAATGTTACTTCTGATGCCTGCATTTATTATGTCTTCTGTATAAACTACACATATGAAAAAAGCAAGAGAGACAACCATAGACCAAGATTCTGTACTAATGGACCAAGATTTTTAGTTTTTTAAACGGATGGTACATGTGTTTTGCGTTGGTTTTCATGAAAGTCAACGCAAACTACAAGACCATCGGTGTAATTTACTAATGTGATGTCTAAAAAACATTGTTTGATTGCACATATGATCTCTCAAGTATGTAAATATGTTTGCTTTTGGTCTAGATTTAGCGGGTTTAAAGTAAACAATATTCTTACGAACATTTTAGTAATTAGTATTGATGAGATACCACTTTCATCATTTTAAAGGAACAACATGCATCATTTATTTGATTCTCTACAATCTCAATCACAATCTTTAAGAACAATATAGTCGAAAAGTGCATAAAGATCAATTGTAAAGTACTTTTTGGTTCGCTTTTGCCGGTCTTAAGTTTTAATCCCGTTTATCGCGCTTTTACTTTAATTTACTACAGTATAACATATCTAAAATTTACAAATAGACTAAAATGGCACAGTTATACATCTATCTAAATTCTTTGAACTTTCAAGGCTATAAATTAGCCCCAAATTCAAAAGGGGTATATAGTTGACGTCAAAAAAACAACATAGGACGAGTATTCGTGGCTTCTAAGATCTGATTTGGACTAGATACATGTTGTGTAGTTAAAAATACTGTACATACCCGAAGCCCTTCAATTAATAAATTTTTTACGTGGTTCTTCTTGCCGTCTGCTTCACATCGATGGAAGTATTCGTTGCATCCGTTTCATTTCAATTGTGTTCAGAATTCATACCTTGTTTCTCTTTCTCATGTTGTGTGTAATTAAGCTAGAGGTTGTATATGTTTTCGAGAGTTATCGAATTTCCTTTTTTAGCTAGAGGTTTTGGTTCGCCAACTTGTAAGGGTTGTTTTAGTTGGGATCCTGAGTGTCCCTTGGGTGAATAATAGCTTGGGTGCTTAGCGTTAGGAAACCGATCCTAGCACAACACTTATATGTTGCAATACCCTACATCCGCTATATCACTTGCTAGGAATCTGCGCCAAAACAATACAATCATAAATCATGTAAATGCACACAGTCAAGCACACTAAAACCTTGTGTAACCAACGTATAATAAACATAGCATTATCATGATCTAACAATATCATAAGAAATAAAAGAAATTATAGTGGTTCGCACGATTAAAGCAATCGTGATACGTCCATCTTGAACTAGAGATAATATTTGTGCTAGATTGTACAGGTTCCGTGCTAAAGTGCACGGGGTACAAAACCTAACATAAGTACCAAAATTTACAATTAACGAGAGGTCCATGTATAGAGATGGACATAAAAAAAAAAAAAACTAACTTATTCCCAAGATTATTTAATAAAAAATTTCATATGAACTCAAGCCCATAATTTTAGTCCTAGCCCAATAGGGTTCCGCGCCTTACATATCTAAGAAGCTTGCCTACCAGAGGTGTCTATAACAAAGGTGCAAAAAGATCGGTTAAAACCGGTTATACGAAAAACGGTTTTTCTAAAAACAGGTTTCGGTTATTTCGGTTTTTTCGAAATCGGTTTTTTTCGGTTATAAATGTTCGGAATCGGTTTTTTTCGATTATAAATCTTCAAAATCGGTTTTTTTATCGATTTTTTACCGGTTCGGTTTTTTCGGTTTTAAATGTTCGGAATTGGTTTTTTTTTTCGGTTTTTTACCGGTTCGGCTATTTTCGTAATTTTACTAAAAACTTTGAGTATTTATTTAATAAACTTGTTCATTATCAAACATTTAATTAAATAATACACCGGAAACATACTAAAAAAATACAATCATAACTTTTATTTAAACAATACAATTATACAACTAAAAATATATAAATACTAATACATTTCGAGCTTCGGCATGACCAACACCCGAAAACATATTAGTGTACTCAAGTATATCGAGCTTCAGCATTGCCATCTCCTGTTATACTCAAGTCATTCATCATTAAAGTCTAAATCTTTCAAAAATTCTTTTAAATCAACATCAAAGTCTTCAAATTCACCTTCATCTAATTCGGTATTCGGAGGTGATATCCCTAAGTCAACTTCTTCTCTTGTTATAGTTTCTTCAACTTCACCTTCATCTAATACCGGACCTTCCAACGATGTTACATGTTGTATCCTATCTACCCCGTCCAAATAATCTTTCAAACATACACATACTTTCACGGATTCGGGGGTTAGTCTTGACCTTCTTTCCGATACAATTCTACCGCTAGTTGAAAAGGCCGATTTGGAAGCTACCGTCGAAGCTTGGACTGCTAATAAGTCACGAGCCATAGCGGATAAAATTGGAAATTGGATTTCCCTTTCTTTCCACCAAGCCAAAATGTCAAAGTTTGCAAACTCTTCGGGACTTAAAGTTATTAAAAAGTTTGTAGCCATATATTGTCCCAACTCGCTTGTTGGGGCCGATGTTCGTTGACGCTTTGTAGCGTCTTCACATAAACTATTATAAAGGTTTATATTAATATCTCTTGCCATTCGAGACGATCCGGCCCGCATTTGCTAAACAATTGAGTTTTGTTGACCATATTTTGTTGCATAAATTCCAAATAATTTTTTTAAATAATCGTTAAATTTAAAAAGTTGGGATTCTAAATAGTTGGGGTCTTGACCGTACCCAAAGGATAAGTCTAAATTTTCCGTTATTCTTGTTATTAAAAGTTATAAGCCTCCAACATTTAAACATGGATTAAGTGCGGCGGAACAAGTAAAAACTAAAGGTAAACTACCAAAATATTTTATAATTTTTTTTTATATAACTTTAACCATTTTTCTAAACATTTGAGTAGGTGAGCTTTTTAATTCGTCTAATTTTTCGGTCATAGTATAAATTTGATTTAAAACTAATGAGCTAGTTGGGCAATAAACACCCGATACTATAGTTGTTGCCTCTTTAAAAACTTGTAAAAAAATAGTTAAATCATTTAGTCGATCCCAATCTTGGTCGTCTATCGAAACGAAATTATTTCTACTAACAAGTCTTTCATTAAAAGCGGTTAAAGTCACACGTTGTCGTAATATATTTTCAAACATCATGCAAGTAGAATTCCACATAGTATTATTATCATAGCAAGGTCCTAGGGGTATTTCACCACGTTGTTTACGAAAACGTCTATAGTTCATTTGTCGTTCGTTGCTCGAACTATATATAGTTGCTAATAAACCCTTAAATTTACTTTTTAAACTATCACATATTTTTAATGCCGCTTGCATGGATAAATTTATAACATGAGCAACACAATGGGAATAAAAAAAGCACCATTTAAAACGGGTTTTATACGTAATTTTAACAATTCCATAGCTCTAGTATTATTTGATGCATTATCTAGTGAAATCGTAAAAACTTTATCATCTAAATTATATTCAATTAAAGTGTCATGTAAATTTTTTCTTAAATTAGATCCCGTATGAGAATACCAAATAGTTTAAAAGTAATTGCCCGTTTCATTAACAACCAAGATTCGGGATTAAACCAATGAGCCGTAACAGCGAGATAAGAATTTTTCGTACCATGTGGTGTGATGAGGATTTAAAACACACGTTTTTAGGGGGTCATTTAAGCCCTAAATCGACACATTTTATATCCGTTACTACTTAAAATCGTTCCTTTTCACATTTTAGGTCTTTTAGAAGCAAAATGCTGGAATGAAGCACATTTGGAAGAAAAGGAGCGAAAACATGAAGGAAATGGCAAAGTCAAGATCAAAGGCACGCCAGCACACCTGACGGCGTCCCAACGAAAGGGCGACGCCGTCCCTTTATACAAGACTTGATCAAAAGTGCACGCGACGGCTCAGCGAAATTTCTGGTCCTAAAGCATGACGGCGTCACGCCTAAACTCTGGAAGGCGTCACTCACAAATTTCACACCAGACGCCCAAGAACCAAGACTCAGACGACATCCCTGTTGAAGACTGACGACGTTACACATCTCAACTGACGCCGTCCCAACGATGACTTGGCCCAAACGAAACCCTAATGACGGCGACCTGACGGCGTCACTAGAAAAAGGTGACGCCGTCGCGATTGTAAATCTATATATAGAATTCATTTTTTCTATATTTGAAGAGGTAGAACTTTGGAGAGCAAACTCTAATACAGTTGTAGTCCGACTTGGACAGTAGTCAAGGGTCCCATACCTTATTTTACATCACAAGATAAGTTTGTTTATCCAATTTATCATTATGTCTACCCCATGTTCAATTGTATGTGTGTATGCTTGCTTGTTTAACATGAGTAGCTAAATTATTTTTGTGTTTGCTTAGATCTATAAAACCTAGTTATTGATTGTTGTTAGGTTGTCTCTTGTCTTAATTGGTAGACGCTAGATTAAGGAAAACTGGCTTCTTGTTTCATTGTTGCGAGCTTGAACGTCCTAAATAGCAAAAAGCCTTTGAGTGCACATTAGGCAATTCGTTGTGTTTGTTGCGTGAATTGTAGCTTTAGGATAGTAGAGTATTTGGGGAAGATACCATTGTACTTGCCGATCCCGGGTAGTCTAGAGGAGAGTTGCAATTCTTAGAACTAGGGAATTAGGCACCACCCTACGACCAAACGGAATACAACGCACCAATTAAGATAAAGGAAGTGACAATTCAACTGACCAATAAAAGATAACTAGGGAGTAATAGCATATAAGTAAACACATCTTTAATCACCATACGAGCACATCTAAAATTAGCATAATCTATCCATTAGTTAATTAGATAAGTAGTTATAAAATGTAGTAGAAATCGGTAGAAGTACCACCCCCCCCCCAATCTTATACCCCGAGATATTTACTTTACTTTCTAAAAAACATAAAAAAAGACTAAAAAGAATCTTCCTCAACCCCACCTTCTCGTTATATATCTCTTTCTAGCATTCCTATTCCCCTAGAGAACGAAATCAATCCCCTGGGCTTATCACATACTACACTACAACGATTAGCTTCACTGCCTAGAGGGTTGAAAAACTTGCTCGTAGAAAATGAGGTTTTCTCGACCCCGAACACTCCGCATCAAGTTTTTGGTGCCGCTGCCGGAGAATAGAATAGCTAGTTAGATTTCTATCTCTTTTAGGTCCACTCGCTTGATTCATATCAAGTGAGCTTTTTCTATTTTTCATTAGCTTTCTTGTAGTCTATCCCCCTTCTTCGTGTTTTTGTTCGTAGCCTCATCACTTTTCATCATGGAAGGTCATAACCCACCCAACAACGATCCACCACCACATCAACCACTTCCACTCAACCAACCACCACATGATCCGCCAAGAGGTCGTACTCTTGGTGAATACTCTAGACTGAACCATCAAGGCTATAGGAACACCATTGAGCTCCCACTTCAAGCTCAAACTACGGCCCTGCGATCTGACACCATCTGGTTGGTGCAAAACGGATGTGCATTCCATGGACTTCGTTCTGAAGATCCTAATCAGCATCTCAAGGATTTCCTAAAAATATTTGACTCCATCGACCTTGATGCTACCACACGGGAGACCACGCGCTTATGTCTCTTCCAATTCTCTCTACGGGACCAAGCTAGTAATTCGCTTGAGCGACTTCCCGCAGGATCCATCTCAAGTTGGGATGATCTCACCACTCGTTTCCTCGCCCAATTTTTCCCACCGGGGAGAACTACCAAGCTAAGGAATGACATCTTGATGTTCCAACAACGTCAAGGCAAAACTCTCTACGAGGTGTGGACTCGATTCAAGGACTTTCTCCATAAAGTCCCTCATCATGGCATTGATCTTTGGCTTCAAGTCCAAATCTTTTACGATCATGTCAATCTCTCAACTAGGAAAACCATCGACCAAGCGGCCGGTGGTAAGCTTAGTGAACTTACCTCGAAAGAGTCGTGGGGTACAATAGAGGACCTTGCTGATACGCGTACAACGCGCATTCGGGGTCAAAGGGACTTCCTTTTCGTCGAGCAAGTTTTTCAACACCCTAGGCAGTGAACCTAATCGTTGTAGTGTAGTATTAGGTAAGCCTCGGGTATTGATATCGTTCTCTAGGTGAATAGTGTCGTTAGGCTGACGTGTATGTCGATTTAAGTCTAAAGGTGATGGATGATTGTTTTTGTATTTTTTATGTTTTATGAATTAAAATATCTCGGTTTTGAAGAGGAGGGTGGAATTAGTTTCTAGTCAACTATCCCAAAAGATACTAACTAAATTAGGGGTCTACCAGGAACGTGAAGCGTATCTAATTATGATGCATTACTCCTTGCTAGCTATCCAATTCTACCTACTGAATTGTCACATCCTTGTTTTAATTGGTGGGTGTATTCCATGTTTTATTCATAGGGAGGTGCCGGTGGTCCCTAATTCTATGAGCCTAAACTCACGCAATAAATACAACGAAAGCCAACTAGTGCACTCTAGGGCTATAGATCACTATTTAATACGTTCAACCTCACAACTCGACGATTGAAGCAAGTTTTCCTTAATCTAGTGCGACAACCAATTAAACAAGAGACAGTAGAATGCAAGAATTATAAACTAAACCAATTAGACTCATTGAAATTGTCACACCCTTAATGATGAAGATAGACACAACCATCACTAAGAAATCAATAAGATCTAATTAATTATATACAAGTTTCATACAACCATAAGCAAACACTAGGTGAATTATCCAAGCATAATTAATGAAGAGCAAGCAACAATTATGATAATTGAAGACATAACATAGGATTCGATTAACAAACAAACCATTACACGATATTTATAGAGTGTTTGAAACCCTCTAAGTTGCTAGAAAAACACCTACCTAAACCCTAGAATCGGAGTTAGGGTTTGGGGCTTACAAAAATTGAAGTTATAATGTTCTATTTATAGGCAGATTTTCTATCGGCAAAGGGTGACGGCGTCACATCTAAAGAATGACGGCGCCAGGTGCAAAATAGCAAAATTGCTACCGAGCCGTCACAAATCAAACACACAAAGAGTGACGGCGTCAGGTGCAAAATAGCAAAATCGCTACTGAGCCGTCACAAATCAAATCACACAAAGAGGGATGGCGTCGCCCTTGGTTTGTGACGTCGTCGGATGTAATTTCATCAACTTGAGTGTCTTGATCTTGACTTTAGCCATTTTCTTCACATATTCACTCCTTTTCGTCCAAATAAGCATCATTCCAGCATTTTGCCTTCAAGAGACCTAAAAAGTAAAAAAGAACGAAATTAAGCAGTAACAGATATAAAAGTGGATGATTAAGGGCTTAAATGACCCCTCAAAAGTGTACCTTTTAAATCCTTATCAAATATCCCTACACTTGGTATTTGGTTGTCCTCAAGTAAATGTGCTTTTGGCCAATCAATTTATAAGTTAGGGGGCATGAAGCATTGGTTTAGAACAATTTACAACAAGTATAAACCCCGCAAAAGTCATAACAAGCCCGAAAATTACATACCAGTGCCTCACAAGTGGTGCTTGGATACTCTCATCTCTCGGGTGTATATGAAATATATCAAATTGGAAATGGAAGATAAACACTCATTAACCGGTCCTAGTAGATTACCATAAGCTTGAGACTAGATCAAACCTCCATCGCTTTGGCGTAAGCACCTAGGAAAAGCTATCCAAGAGGTATTTTAAAGGGTTGTAACGTTAGGCTTACGGTGGGGAAACAAAGGGTTTGGTTGGATAGGCGATTTAGTGGTGGCAAGTCAAAAATCTTTATGTTACAAGCATGAGAAGAATGGCGTTGCTAAGCCAAGACTCGACACTCTAAACTATAGATAACTTTGAAATAAACAAACATAAATTTAAAGATAGATTTAGGATGGTAGCCCGTATGTTTTTCAATTTTTTATTTTTTATTTTTTTTCAACACTCTTTTTTTTCGATTTTTTTTCATACACTTTTATTCTACCATCCTCTACGATAACATCAAAATAATAGGGATTTATAGGCACATCCCTACACTTGAGTTTTTATTACTCTAACACTAATTTGACCCGAATTGAAAAGATCAAAACACTTGGAGTACATTATTACGTAAATAAAGGGAATTTGAATTTAACGTTCCTTCCCCGTCACTTCATAAAATTTAACTTTTCCCATGAGTCCCAATCGTCCCAAAACTGTGTACAAATGATATGACTCGACTTAACAACTTATGCAAGTAACTAGATAATTGAACTAAGGGTTTAGTAGTGATAACAATAATGCACTAAAGATTAGTGCATATAAGGTAGGCTAACGCGATTTGGGTGTACATTTGGGGGTGGATTGTAAACAATGTTCTTCATTGATATTCTGGAAAACCGAAACATCACGAGAACCACGAAAAGGATAGGCTCTGAGGGGTTAACTAGGGGTATCGTGTACTAAAGATGAGTACAACGCAAGGGTGTGGGGGAATTAATCAACCGATGTGGAATAAGTAATTATAATATGGGTATCAAACAAGGGTTATCCTAATGCCTCTTATCATTTAGTTATTCCTAACTATATAAGTGTAGTCTCACTAGCGATCTCGGGATGCATCACAAAACAAGTTCTAGAATCTATTATACTACCAGTACACTCTCGAAGCATTAAAGGTGAATGCTTTAATTCCTACAAATCTAAGGGCGATCCTCACATTTTTGGGGTGGAATTTAAGTGGTAAAGGGTTTTGTGCTAGTCATGTAACTTCCTATCTATGAGACGCTTTATTAAGACTAATGGCCCACTCCTACATGTCATGAAAAAATTTAAATTTGGTGCCAAAATTACCCTAACCGATATTTCTCATGGTTTATTACACAAATAAAATTGGACAAGACAAATAATCAAGGATAAGCATAGTTTCAAAGTTCCCGTTTTATTCTCCCTCCCTACCCTTAAATTGAACATTGTCCCCAATGTTCCCCGAAAGTATCAAAGTTATGATAATGGAAGGTAATTAAAAGCGAAAAAAACTAATACTCCCCTGATTAGCTCAGTAGGATCCGTGTGTGAAGTAGTGGTTAAATTCTTTCCAAGAATAATGTATGCGTGAAAAGCTCCATCCAATCTTATGTTTCATCTTCTTGATAAATAAAACCTGCACACTTTAAGAAAATAGACAACCCAAATCATCAAACCGAACAAAGAAAAATCACAACAAGATGTAATTCCAGACTTAAATAAGATATAATGCTTGTGGAATAGATGTTTACAGGTTTTCTGGAAAATTAAGACCTGAGAAATTCCAAAAATTTATAAGTAGCACAGAAAACGAGAGAAAGTTAGGTAAGTGGTTTCTGCTCCTCCTGACAACGTCAGGTAGCGAGTCTGAAGTCGTCAGGTTATCCTGACAGAAACTGGTCTGCTGCGTTTTTCTGGAAAAATTACATCTTTAAAATCTGTAAAAATTCATGCAAAACATCCATTATGACTCGATACAAGCATTTGACTCTAACAAACACACATATATATCAATTTCACTAATTGTAATTCTCATGTTCACGTTCTTTAAAAAAAACGTGTGTAATCTTCCCTACACTTATCGTTTTTGTAAAATACCTTTATATGTAATTAAGACGAGGTTAAAGAAAAAATAAATTATTTTCACAAATTCAAACATGAGAACATACAATAATGAAAAGATATATGACACACAAATAAAAATGAAAAACAAATACACATGGGTTGCCTCCCAAGAAGAGCTTGTTTTTGTTCGAGTCACGAGCTTGACTCTACCCTTATTTAACTGATAAAGGGGAAGTTTTTCCTACACTTAAGCTTAAGTGCGGGTGATAGTAGCGATACACACCCTTAGAGTGGCGATTTGCCACGTGAGGTGAAGGGGGTGTGTGAATGGCTTCCTTCATCCTAAAACTACCCGGACTAAATCAGTTGATGGGTGGGTCGGTTCCTCTTTTGTCTCCTAGATGTATATCTAAGGATGGAAAATTGTGTAAAGATTGAGGTTCCGGTTCATCAACACTAGGAAATTCCCTAGAACTAAGATTAAGGCTGAGACTACAAGTATTCAAACCTATATTCTCTAGTTGCTTTTGGTTCAAATGTTCTACCTCCATCGGGATTCCTAAAGTGTCTTCTACTACTTTCGGGTAAGTCACGTGCGGTGTGTTTGCCTTAAACGATGGTGGGACTTGTGGGATACCTTGTGGATCTAGACTTTTCACCTCATCCTCAATCACATCTACATCATCTATATGCTCATCATGTGTTATTTCCTTAGCTAGTGATGAAACCAAACCTAGTAATTGATCCAACTTATGGTTTAATGCTTGGTTGCTTACCATAATATTTTCACACATTTGGTCAGTTTTCCTAAGGGCCTCACTAAAAATAGTTTCTAAACATGGAGGTTGTTCACGAGAGTCTATCCTAGGTGAAGGCTCATACGATGCATAGGATTCACTAGATGAGGTGTTTTGTGGGCTTGATGGAATGGTGAAACCCTCAAAAGGTTTATGGATTTGGTTACTTTTTCCAAGGTACTCAATGGAGCATATATAAGATCCCATTCTCTTTACTTCTTCCCACCATCTTGAATAATCCGCTTTAGTAATATCATATTTTTTTAAGAAAAAACCTAATCGCGGATATAGTGGATTCGCGTTCTCCATAATGGTGAACGGAGGAGTCAATGGACAAGTTTTACGAACAAATGCACAAAGAAGGAGGATAGACTACAAGGAAGCTAATAAAAAGAAAAAATCTCACTTGAAAGGAATCTTGTGAGTAGACCTAAACGAGATAGAAATCAATCCTAAGTATTAACTATTCCCCGGAAGAGACGCCAAAAACTTGATACGCGTACAACGCGCGTTCGGAGTCAAAGGAACTTCCTTTTCGTCGAGCAAGTTTTTCGACACCCTAGGCAGTGAACCTAATCGTTGTAGTGTAGTATTAGGTAAGCCTCGGGTATTGATATCGTTCTCTAGGGGAATAGTGGTGTTAGGCTAAAGTGTATGTTAATTTAAGTCTAAAGGTGAGGGATGATTATTTTTGTATTTTTTATGTTTTATGAATTAAAATATCTCGGTTTTGAAGGGGAGGGTGGAATCACTTGCTAGTCAACTATCCCAAAAGATACTAACTAAATTAGGGGTCTACCAGGAACGTGAAGCGTATCTACTTATGATGCATTACTCCTTGCTAGCTATCCAATTCTACCTACTGAATTGTCACATCCTTGTTTTAATTGGTGCGTGTATTCCATGTTTTATTCATAGGGAGGTGCGTGGTCCCTAATTCTATGAGCCTAAACTCACGCAATAAATACAACGAAAGCCAACTAGTGCACTCTAGGGCTATAGATCACTATTTAAGACGTTCAAGCTCACAACTCGACGATTGAAGCAAGTTTTCCTTAATCTAGTGTGACAACCAATTAAACAAGAGACAGTAGAATGTAAGAATTATAAATTAAACCAATTAGACTCATTGAAATTGTCACACCCCTAATGATGAAGATAGACACAAGCATCACTAAGAAATCAATAAGATCTAATTAATTATATACAAGTTTCATACAACAATAAGCAAACACTAGGTGAATTAGCCAAGCATAATTAATGAAGAGCAAGCAACAATTATGATAATTGAAGACATAACATAGGATTGGATTAACAAACAAACCATTACACGATGTTTATAGAGTGTTTGAAACCCTCTAAGTTGCTAGAAAAACACCTACCTAAACCCTAGAATCGGACTTAGGGTTTGGGGCTTACAAAAATTGAAGTTATAATGTTCTATTTATAGGCAGATTTTCTGTCGGCAAAGGGTGACGGCGTCACATCTAAAGAGTAACGGCGCCAGGTGCAAAATAGCAAAATCGCTACTGAGCCGTCACAAATCAAACACACAAAGAGTGACGGCGTTAGGTGCAAAATAGCAAAATCGCTACTGAGCCGTCACAAATCAAATCACACAAAGAGGGACGGCGTCGCCCTTGGTTTGTGATGTCGTCGGGTGTAATTTCATCAACTTGAGTGTCTTGATCTTGACTTTAGCCATTTCTTCACATATTCACTCCTTTTCGTCCAAATAAGCATCATTTCAGCATTTTGCCTTCAAGAGACCTAAAAAGTAAAAAGGAACGAAATTAAGCAGTAACTGATATAAAAGTGGACGATTAAGGGCTTAAATGACCCCTCAAAAGTGTACCTTTTAAATCCTTATCACTTGCCCTCTATGAAATGAATCTTGGAATGACCCCCGTGAGTTGCCCAAAACCGTCAAGGCAATCTCCTTGCCTCCCATTGACTCACCAACTTCCAATCGTAGGATGCTCGAACTTAAAGATCAAGTCAAATTCCTAATGAGTTCCTACGAAGCTCCCAAGCCTTCACGCCAAGTGAACAAAATCACTCTACTTTGTGAATTACGTAGTGGTCCCCATGACACTCGTGATTGCACAAAACTCCCCAAATAAGCTTTTGCGGACTATGCCTCCACGCGTACCGAGGGAGCGGGAGAGAAGTGGTAAACTTTCAATCCCGAGCAAAAAAACCTAAGAAATTCCTACAACCCCTCGTGGAGGAATCACCCTAACCTTAGGTGGATCCAAAACTCAAACCCGCCCCAAAACAACTCATCTAGTCCACCCAATAGGTCCCAACCAAACCACACCTCCTACAACAAACTTCCAAACACCGGAACTTCAACTAATCTTGAGGGAATGGTGTCCAAATTCATGTCATCTCAAGAAGCTCGATTGACTAAGCTTGAAGCCGATTTCAAGCAACGACAAAGCGAGATGACAAACAAGCTCGACGCCCTCTTAAAAGCCTTCAATGACCGGGACGTATAAGCACTCCCAAGTGACACTATCAAGAAACCAAAAGTGAATTCGATTTCATCGACTCCATGTTCTTGTTCACCAAAGGAGAGTGCATATCCATTCCCCTCGCACCCACAAGTCCATTCGGTCAACGCCATCAACATGTGTTTCAAACAAACCATTCCAAAAGACCAACAACCCAAGTTGACGGTCCATCCAACTCTTGAAACACCGACCAATCAAGAACCCAAATCTACTCTAGAAGAGGAGTTTAAGGAGCTTTACAAGGAAAAACCGGTTCTTGAAGTCTTGACTCATGCGCCTTACTATAATGCTTTGAAAGATAAATATGAGCAAGAACTAAAACTAGGAGAACGAGGGTCCACATTTGTGCAAAACAAATTACCTAAGAAGTTAGATGATCCCGTGCTATTCATTCTTCCATGTAGCATTGGAAATTCCAAAGATTTCGACACATTAGCCAATCTAGGGTCAAGCATCAACATTCTTCCGTTGTACCTCCATAAAAGCCTTAACCTAGGTAAAATAGAACCAACATAAACAATCTTAAGTTTAGCGGACGGTAGTATTGCGTATCCGGTAGGAATAATGAATGACATGGTAGTACACGTAGGTCGATTAACTCTTTTGGCGGATTTCCATGTGCTAGACATGAATAAGAACACTACATGCCCATTGTTAGTTGGAAGAGGATTCTTAGCTACCGTTAGTGCCATAATCAATTATAAAATGTCTAAGATAGTGGTAGGAGAAGGGAATGCTAGGTCAATTTATGATGTCAAGAAGCATTCCTACTACAATGAGGATGAACAAATACCCTATGAGATCATGTTGGATAAGAGACCATCTAGATATGGACCTTGGACCAATAGAGACTTTGTATGCCCTCAACGACCTTTCTATCTAGAAGAGACCTACGCGAGTAACTCAACTTTCCATGAACAAAAATTGGCTAGGGACATTGAAGTGAACCCATTCGAGGATACTTTAGTGTTTAGGAAGATGACCGAATTCCTAGGAACCTTGCCCGTTAATCTTTGCATGAATTGGTGGAAAGTTGAAAGTAAGAAGCCTAAGTACAATTGGAATTGGGATAGACCACCTATGATATGAATGGAGAGTGGCACATTAGGAGGACAATCTATGATCCCAATGGTGAGAAGTTTGAAAAGGTATACCGGACTAAGCTTACTAAGGGAAAATTAAAAGATAAGTTTGATCCCACTGATATTCTTGCGGATAAACTTACTTACCTAGGTACGTAGGAGCATGACTTCGAGTCTAGCTACAAGACTCATAAATAAAGAAAAGCGCTTCGTGGGAGGCAACCCATGCTTAATTGTTTGCTTGTTTTGTTTTTCAATTTTTGTGTGTTTAAATATCTTTTTCATTGTTGTTTATTCTCATGTTACACTTTGTGAAAATGCTTTATTTTATCTTTAACATCGTCTTAATTACATATAAAGGTATTTTACAAAAGATAAGTGTAGGTAAGATCACATAAGTTTTTAAGAACATGAACATGAGATTAACAATAAGTAAAATTGATATATTTGTGTGTTTGTTATAGTCAAATTCTTGTATCGCGTCATACTGGATGTTTTGCATAACTTTTTCCAGGTTTTAATGAGATGATTTTTTCAGAAAAATGCAGCAGACCACTTTTTGTCAGGACAACCTGACGGCATCAGGATTAACACGTGACGACGTCAGGCAATGTGGAAACAGAATATCAGTTTCGTTTTCTGTGTAACTTGTAATTTTTGGAAATTCCTAATTCTTAATTTTCCAGAAAAACTGCAAACATCCATTCCACAAGCATTATATCTTACTTGCTTTCTAATGTAGATGTGTGTCATATATAGTTTTACCGTCGATTTTACGCGAAGATTTCGTTTGTTTTCTTATAAGTGTGCAGGTTATTTTAGATAAGAAGAAGAAACACATCTTAGAAGAAGCTTATTACTTATTCATTCTTCTTGGAGGAAGATTTAACCGCGAATTTATACATATCCTACCGAGCTAATAAGGGGAGTACTAGATTCTTTCTCTTTTACTTACCTTCCTTTATCATAACTTTGATACTTTTGGGGAACATTGGGGACAATGTTTAGTTTAAGTGTAGGGAGGGAGAATGAAATAGGAACTTAGAAACTATTCACTCACTTGATTATTTTTCTTTTCCTTAGTAAATTGTGTAATAAACTATGAGAAATATTGGTTAGGGCAATTTTAGCCCCAAATTTAAAATTTTTTATGACATTTACGAGCTAAACTTTAGTGTTAATAAAGCGTCTCATGGATAGGAATTATATGACTAGCACAAAAATTGTATACCACTCAAATTACACCCTAAAAATGTGAGGTTCATCCCTAGATCTTTAGGAATAAAAGCATCCGTCTTTAATGCTTAGTGAGTGTACCGGTAGTATAATAGATTCTAGAACTTGTTTTGTGATGTATTCCGAGATCGCTAGTGAGACTACACTTGTGTAGTTAGGATTAACTAAATGATAAGAGGCATTAGGATAACCCTTGTTTGAAACCTGTAATATAATTATCTCTACCACATCGGTTGAGTAATTTTCCCCACACTTTTGCGATGTACTCATCTTTAGTACACGATACCCCTAGTTAACCCCTCAGAGCCTATCCTTTTCGCGGTTCTCGTGATGTTTCGGTTTTCTGGAATATCAATGAAGAACATTGTTTACAATCCACCCCCAAATGTACACCCAAATCGCGTTAGCCTACCTTGTATGCACTCATCTTGTAACACCCCCAATTTCGTGATACGCAGCGGAATTCAAACTGGGTGTTACTTCAAGGCACAACAGTCATAACAATAGAAAATGAACTCTAATGGAGTCGTTTTAAAATATTTAACATTGGATTTATATAAATATCAGAGTTTACAAAGATGAGGTCCCAGTTGGTTCCATTGTTTACAAAATACATTAAATAGGTTTTTGAATGATAATAAAATTTATAGCCTTCTTGAGTATCCGTGCTACTCCGTGATAGCTTCCGACATTATGGACCTGAAATACATGCTTAAAGCTGTCAACACAAAGGTTGAGTGAAATTCATAGAGTTTGTTTGATGGTTGAACACATTATGTTTGTAGTGTGAGTTATAAATTCACACCAATGGTTTGAAAACCAAAACAGTTATTATTAGACAAAGCATCATGCTATTGAAGGAAAACGTCGTCCCGGACAACTTTAGTGTTTTAAAGTTTTGATGATTCGGACCAGAAGTACCAGTTTTAAAACGATGAGCTGCTTAACAGCTTGTGTTAGGCAGTTTTGGCGTTTTGGTTTCGCTAACTTCTTTTGACTATAACTTTTGACTCGTTTGTCCGTTTCAGGTGATTCAAGTTGCTATGTTTACCTTTTTATCTTGTCTACCATAATATGTAAGTTAGAAAGTCCATATGTGGCTGGTTTTAATGGTTTCAAATGTGTAGAATATGACTAGTTTACTTGTTTGTTACTTTTACGACAATATGTGAATTAAAACATGTGATTGAGTATATGTACATCATGAATCAACATACTAACTATATATATATATATATATATCATGAAATTGTTAAGATTATGAATAATAAAGATGAGATGATGGTGGTGATTAGTTGTTTACAACTTTTGGCTTTCAATTAAGAAAGGAGTAACAAGTAAGGATCGGACTTTGATTGAACACCTAGGACCTCGGATTGAGCTAGCTTGCTACACCTTAGCACCCTTGCAATCTTGAAGAGTTGGTGATGAAGTACTAAGTGACTTGAGTGGATTTAAACTCAAGAAGATCACTTAAACTTGCTAGAGATTTGATGTAGTAACTTACTACTTGAAAATTCTTTGCATAAACTTGGAGTTTAAAGATCAAATTATGGAAGATATGATGGTTTGATGATATGAACGACCCAATTCAGTTTATGAGGGTGTTTAGGATGTATTTCACTAGCTATTTATAGGAGGGTAAGTTTGGTTAACCATATATTGGGTTAAATATTAACCATGGTTAAGTTAGGACACATGTAATGATCTAAATGAACCATGGTTAGGATTATGACACCAAGATGATGACTCCCCCCTAAGTCGGCCATAACAAGATAAGATGACTTAGGTGGATAGTTTTGGTATTATCTTGAGTTTAGAGCATGATTTGGTTTCGTTAAATGCCAACCGTAAGTTGTTAAGCCATAAAACGTAAAACCGAGTATATGTTGCTTAAAGCTGGAAACACGGGCCAAAAACGCGTAATTCGCAGTTTATCAGAAAAGAACGAAATTTCAGGGAAATGACCGTGAATTTATTTAAAGTAGACTAAAATTAGTCTAAAAGTGATATTAGATGTCAAAATGTGGCTTTCGTCATACGTGGGGATAACTTAACAGTTATACGTGAAGTCTAAAAGTTACGCGATTTAAGCAAAAATGTAGAACGTACAAGGTTAATTTCTTTACGGTCAATGGAGGAGGGAAATATGTTTGACTTTTCCAAAAAATGTAAAAGTGTCTAAACATCTTAGAAAATACAGTGCAGGAATGGTTAAGTCTGGGTCTACGTAGAATTGTTTAAAACGTAAGTTTAGTCTCGTACGGCTCAGGGTTTATTTGGTAACATTTTTAAAATGAAATCTTAAAAATTTCTCTAATTGATTATGAGTGATCTAAAAATTAATCTGATGTGAGAAAAATTATCAGAGTTGGTTTTCATTATGCGCGGGATGTTTAAATGGTGTTCCGACCAAAAACGAAACTTTAAAACGATGTTTTCTTAATAACTTTTGCGAAAATGATCTAACGATTGTCAAACTCTCAGGATACTACTAAAATAATTTATCTTACGAGAATGTGAAATAAAAATTTTACCGGATGAATAGTGAAAGTGAAATAGTAAAAGTGAATAGTAATTTCTCGAGATAAATAGTAAAAATTTGAGAATGGATAGAAATCCTGAAAATGCGAATTGTTACAGTCTCACCACCTTAATGGGAATTCCATCCCGGAATTCAGTGTGTGTTATCCGATGTTGAAGTATCTAGGAAAATGTGGGTGTATGTGCCGAATTTTAATCTTTGCGTTCTCAAGTTTCTGCTCATAGAATGTATTATGTACCATGTGGCTTAAGTTGATAATCTAAAAGGTTTTGTTAAAATCTTATAGAGTCCAATATACCTAAAGTTTGGCTTTTCCTGATTCTCAAAACAAATCATATCTTATTGTATCGAGGCTATCAATAAAACCTTAATTTCTAACATGGAGTTTTTGGTGATAGTGTGCGGCATGGGGCCTAATTTGTATTTGTATGGTTTCCTTAGTTGTTTCGTGGGTGATCTCTGAACACCTTAGTCCATCAAATGGTTAACTAACACTTTCGTCTATATAGTGCCTCAAAATGGAATAGTTTTGTTGTTGTTAGGGTAACTGTTGTTAATCAAAGGTGTAAGCTATTGTTGATGTGAAATGGTTTGTAATGATGTGAAAACTGTCGTTGTAGGGAAAGTCTTGCTAGTGGCAAGTGGTTATCCAAACCATTTCCAAAGTTGATCATGTCTTAGGTGGTTTCGAGATAAAGGCTATATCGTATAATGTTTATGTCTACTAGTGTTTCAAAGAAACGTGATATTGTGAAGTTTGACATTCTGATTTATAAGGGGGTTCAGATAATGATGTGATATGTTGACGATTAGAAGAGTGTAGCGTACAGTTACCATTATTCTTAGGTAGAGATGTCAAGTTTGTTTTGAAATCAAAAGTGAATTTTAAATGATTAAGGCGGAATGATATCCTTGAAATCTAATCAGGCTAGTACTTCTAAGGAATGACGAGAAGGTTTGATGACTATCCCAAGATAGTAGTTCGAATTATCTCATGTATGAAAATTTCAAGAATGAAATTAGGTAGTATAAATAAGATGTTAAGATTTTGCTGAGTGGTAAGACACTATCGTATCTCTAGATATTTTTAATGAATTCTGGTGGTTTATCGAGTTTAAGTAGGAAATTAACCTGAATATAACCCTTGTATAACTATTCTCAGTGTTTGAAAAATTCAAGTCGAACATAGTTAGTCAAACTATGTTCCACTATCCCTAGGTTAAATATAGGTTACTAGACTATATTTAGCCAAGGTTCGATAAAATTTTCAAATACCTAAATTAGGTATACTTGTGATATGTCCATAGCTTTTGAGAAATTGTCCGCTAAGCAAAGGCGATATCAAACCATCCAGTTGCAAGTCCTGGCCATAAATTAAAGACTTGTAACCTATGTTTTCACATTCCATTGCATAGAAGATAGTATGGGTAGATACGTGTGGAAAGGAAATCTTAAGTAATTCTAAAATAGTCTATACTTGGCTAGAATCACGAACCTTTAACAATGAAGGTTTCAGAAGAGAATTTTGATGAATGTAGAGAAAGTTGCTGAACTTCAGCTTTTGTAGATGATGAGTCAGTTTGTCCTTTAGAAATCCTATTTCTTGTATTTCCATTAGGGAAATTGATAGACTGTGATGGGTTTCATGTAAAACATTATCATATAATGTTTATAAGATAATTTTTAGAGACTATTGTATAACTTACAATATCTGAGGAGTAGTTGAGACCATTGTGCAACTCATAATGTCTGAGAAATAGTTGAGACCATTGTGTAACTCACAATGTCTAGGAAATAATAGAGACCATTGTGCAACTCACAATGTCTAAGAAGTGATGGAAAGATCATTGTGTAACCCACAATGTCTTGAGAAATAAATGAGATCACTGTAGGATTTACAGTGTCTGAGAATGTAATAGAGACCACTGTAGGATTTAC
>BPTQ01000001.1:57670407-57748078 GCA_019973895.1 Chrysanthemum seticuspe | reverse complement strand
TTTGCTGTATTCAAATCTTTTCGTGAGATTTCTCTGATCCTTTCGACTTTGGTGAAGAGATCTATTTTTACATTTAGGATTACTCACACGGAATGGAAGATGTCCTGATCCTTCGTGGAGATCCTCGTCGTCTGATTTCGGATTCTCGTTATGTTTCTTGTTATCTCAGAGCGAACGGAGATTCTCATCAGCGAACTTATTTTTCTTCTTTCATCTTCTTGTGGGATCCTTAAATGGCGAAACATTATTCTTTCTGTAAAGTAGACTTACATTACTTGGATACTTTAGACGATTCAAATTACTTAGACAACTTAGACAAACAAATTGAACGTTCTTTAGAAATTGATTACAAGTACTACTAACACAAAGATTCTTACTCTAACAATTCGGACAATTCTTCTCTTCTACTTTCTTCTTTTTATTCAAGCGACTACTCTTAGAGGCAAGCGAGACTCTATTGTTCTTTGTATTGCTCTTAGGCTTTAGTCTGCTGCTCCTAGAGGTGCTTCCTAGTCCTGTAGAAGGTAAGGCACACTCATTAGGATTTACATTTTTATCTAGAGAAGTGGTTTCAGCTTTCCTAGTCTCTTTAGAGTGCTTTTCTAAACTTATGTCGTTTGTTCCATATGTTTTAGATGTAGAGGCAGACGCATTAGTGGTACTCATCTTAAAAAGGCCAGGAGCTAAAACTTTTGGTTTCTCAATAACCGCTTTTCCTTTATCAACATTTTGTTTAGGCAAGGCAGGTGGTGTGACTGGTTTAGATGAAACATTTTTCTCATTGACTTTCGGAGGAGGCATAGAAACAGACATTTTTGGTTTTGAAACCGGTTTGGGAACATTTGCTTTCTCCTCAGTCAATGGTTTTGAAATCTTAGTATCCACTGCCTTTCCTTTTTGACATTCCAGCTGAGCCCTCAAAAGATCATTTTTCCCTTTCATGTCATTGTAGGCACGCTCATACGACAATTTGTCATACTTGCATTCCTCAGTTTTTCGATCAAGTTGTTTAAAATATGAGACATTTTCTTTTTCAAGTTTCTCAAGTGCTTTTTCATATTTTGAAACAATTTTGGAGGTCTCAGACTGGAGTCGTTCATGATCTTCAACAGAATATGTTTGCAAAATGATGGACATAATATCAGTAGTCAGAACATCTTCGAAGAGAGAGTCATTTAAATTTTCCAAAACTTTGATTTGTTCAACACAGTCATTAGCTTGCTTTACCAGGGATTTATGGTCCTTGACAAAGTCAACTGTTTCTTTCAAAAACGCTTGTTCAAAATGAATTACCCTTGCACTGATGGCATTCAGCTGAGGGGCAATTTGAGTTTCAAAGTACTTTCTTTGTTCTATGTCAAAACTAGAGAACCAGTTGTTAGGTGTAATAGTGGTTTTAGTTTTAACAGTGTCTTGAAGATCCGCAATTCTAGTTTTCACATTGTCTAAAATACTTCTCGCATCACTTGTGTTAAAAGGATTGTTTGAAGACATTTGTTCAATGTTCGAAAGAGAATTTGAGACAACAACTGGTTTTGAAATAGATTTTGAAACAGGTGTTGACTCTTTGTTTGAGAAACTTGGTGTGATGGAGAATTTTGACTTTTCTTTTTTATTAACAAAAGTAATTCCGTTAATTTTGTTCCATTTGTTATAATCAATTGGTTTGATTTCCGAATTCTTTTGTTTCATTTTTGATCTACTCTCCTCAGATAGTTCTAACGTTTCAAGAGAATCACGAACAATAATGGGTTTATGCAAAACATTTCCATTGTCTAACACATTCTGAGATTTCTGAGCTTTCTTGAGGAACGAAGAAGGGTCGTTACCAAGTGCCATTCTATTAGTAGTATGAAAACGCGGATTTACTTGATTAGAAAGCATCTTGATTGTTTGAGCAGAATGACCCGTTTTAAGAAGCAAATTTTCCAAAGTTTGGATTTTTTCATTTTTATCAAGAATTTCATCAAGAAGAGAATCTTCTCGTTTTGAAAAATCATTAATCAACTGCTTCTTTTCTTTTTCAAGATTAGAAAACATTTCTTTTTGTTTAGAAAGTTGGTTATTTAAATCAGAAATTTCCTTGTTTAAAGATTTAATTTTCAAGTTCAAATTCACATCAAGTGTGTTACACTTGATTTGCAAAAGTTGTTCTTTAGAAACCAAATTTCGATAACCAATTTCTAATTCTGATTCTTTGTTTTTCTGAAATTCAAAGGCTTTTGTTCTCCTTGTAACTCTCAAGCTCAGCGGTCAATTTAGCATTCGCGGCCTTAACTTCGCGATTGACCGTTTTAACTTTCTCAATTTCAATGCCACATTTATTGATTAATGATTCAAAATAAGCATGTGTTTCCTCATCAGTCTCAGTATTTTGTGCCACACAGCCTCCACTAGGATCCACATCTGGAGTTTCAGAGTTAGTATTGCTACAACTCGGATTGTCCAGGTATGTATCATAAGTAGGTGCTGGCATCACAGAATGCTGTTTGTCATGAGTAAACACATCAAATATGACATTGTTATAGCACGGATCAATGATTGGTACCTTAGATACTGCTTTGGCGTCATAGACAGGAGGTGTGTCAGAATCAGTGTCGTACTTAGTCTCCTGAAGATTTGCCATGAATATGCAGTTTGCATTGAGTTCCTCGAGGTCTTCCAAATCATCCATAATAGCCATGAAGTCATGTTCCTCAGCACTCAATTGAAGTCCAGATTGTTCCTTTTGTACCAACATGATAGCTTTATGAAGATACGCAAGATCCTTCTTTTTCGGCTTAGTTGGACAATTCCTTGCCATGTGACCCAATCCTTGACAGTTATAACACGTAACTTGATTACCCTGATTCACATTTCCATAATTCCCAATGACTGGAGCTGCAACATTCCCATTCTGATTACCCACTGCTCTATTCCCAACATTCTGACCCATCTGATTACCCTGATTTTGAACCGCCTGATTACCCATGCGAAATCCAGTAGCATATCCCTGATGATTC
Organism: Chrysanthemum seticuspe; assembly: GCA_019973895.1. Classification (NCBI taxonomy): domain Eukaryota; kingdom Viridiplantae; phylum Streptophyta; class Magnoliopsida; order Asterales; family Asteraceae; genus Chrysanthemum; species Chrysanthemum seticuspe. The sequence goes on along the minus strand of BPTQ01000001.1, from coordinate 57,745,076 downwards.
CCAATAACTCCAACCATTTGTCCTTGATGACCCATATTCACACCCGGTTGTGCAATTTTCCGGTTGCGAGTGTTTGAAGAAATCCTTTGGTTGTTGTTAGTTGGTGTGGAATAGCGACCTCTGAATGCTTTACCCAATAAAGAAAATACTTGTGACAAAGCTTCTTCGGGTTCCATTTCAAGATCAGTGATTCCTTGTTCCTGGTAATGTTGTTGTTCTGGTGGATAGGTTTGTTGTTGAGGGATGTATTGCTGCAAGTTGTTGTTGGTGGAAGATGATGAAGCTTGTTGTTGTGTATTCACTGGAGTTTGAGTCTTTGCAATGAGTGCCAATGGATCATGTTTCTTTGCTAATCTTTCTTTCCTGACTTCATTCTGGTTTTGTTTCAGAAAATCGTTGAGTTGATCAAAGTTCACTTGATGTAAGTCTTTTGTTTGGTTGACAATAGTGACATATCGTCCCCATTCTTCTGGTAGATTGTTCAAGAACTTGATGTTGCTCACGATAGTTCTGGGTTTCAACTTGTTTCTGATCAGCTCATTCATTAAAGTGCAGAACCTTCCATAGTAGGATTCAATGGATTCTCCTAGAGTAGATGTAAACTTCTCTCAAGCAGTTAGAAACTTGTTCTCTGTGTCTTGTTGACCAATTTCTGTTCCATGACAAAGTCGTCTAACACGTTCCCACATATCGAAAGTAGTTTCACAACTGTCTACAGCAGCAAAGATGTCTCTTGGTAAACCCAGTTGGACAATATGAATTGCCATGTCATCTGCTTCGACTTTCTTCTGATCCTCTTCAGAGTATTCCGATTCTTTTTGAAGACGAAAAAATGGTGGGACGGGAGGTGTTGCATCAGCATTTCCAGGGTCTTGGACTTGTCGAGGTATGAAGGGTCCATCCTGAATGGATTTGATCATCAATTTTCCATTAGGTTTTGTCTTGATGTAACGAAGCATTCGACTTGTCCATTGAAGATAACCACCTTTTTCCAACATAGGAGGACGGTTTTCGGCACCGGCTGCATGAATATCTTGTTGAGTTGCCATTGATGAAGGTATGATATGATAAAGTTGATGTAGGATCGATTCAACGATAAAGGAGTTGTGATTGATGAAGATTAAGCTCGGTTGTTGTAGTGAAAATTTGCTCTAAAAACTTAAAAACCTCAATAACTTCTATTCGGAGCGTTTTTAGGACAAGAAGGTTGACCCGAATGAACTTTAGTTGATTTGGCGGTCTATTCTCCTCGTTCTCACGGTCGTTTTGATGGGTAGATCGCTGAAAACGGAGTTACGGTTCAAAAGTTATAGCCGTTTGAAGTTTTGATCACAATCTTACTCGTAAAGCAGTACTTAAGCGTAGAAATGCTTAGGCGTAGGATTGCTTATGCGTAGGAATCCTTATGCGTAAAGAGTATCTTACGCGTAAACTTAAGGCTTAGGCGTAAACAAAAATGCTTAGGCGTAGAAATCTTATGCGTAAGTGGAACTTATGCGTAGATTGTTACGCATAGGCGTTTATGCTTATGCGTAAACTTAGGTTTAGAACCAAAAATCCTTTACATTGTCACAGCGTAAAAGATATCCACAAGTCGAAGTGTTCCACACACTTATCCAAGTGAGGGAAGCACTGAGTAACCTTTGATGCTCGAAGATTCTTAGCCAAAAAGTTATGCGTAGGAAGTTATGCGTAGAAAACTAGGGTTTTGACTTTCTTACGCGTAAGATTAGGGTTTTGACCTACTCGTAAAAAATTTCCAGTGATTCAACCAATTTCTCTTGCACAAACAACCTTAAAAACACTCCAATAACACAAATCTGATAACTATAATCACCCAAAGTGCTTATATCTCTTACGCGTAGAAATGAACAACGCAAAAGATACAAGTTTAAGTACGATGTAAAACGTGTAAAGCTTCAAACTTTTTCCCAAAACAAGACTCCTCAACACTATAATAACCTAAAACCATAAGAATCTTGAAGATTAAAGTGCAAAAAGTAAAGTTTTAAGCGTGACAACTTTTTGTTACCGAGAGCTTTACGCGTAACAACACAACACAAAAAAACTTCAACCAACCACTCCTAAACCATTGTTAGGCGATTGATACCAATTGTAGGACCTTACTTTTATCAACCTTATCACAAACCCACTTAACAAACACAAGTATCACCACGTGAAACCACGCTACGCGTAGAACACGTTCAACACAAACACAAACAAAGCTTAGAAATAAGATGAGAAAGATGGTGACTTGATGTTAGAAACCGTGTATGTGAGACGAGAAAGATGAAACAATAAAGTTGTATTACTTGAAAGAAAAAACACACACACACACTCAAGCACACCCCTCAAATGACCATTTGAGGGGTATTTATACTCTAAACACAAGATGCCCTAAAAGGCTTTCTATGGGCTCATTTGGGCTTGGGTTGGATTACATCATACATAAGGCTAGCTTACCTTAACTTATAACCAATTAGCTTAGCCCAAGTCCACGAGCCCGTTGACTATTCTATCACGATATCTAACACACGTTACAAAGTTCCTAACCGTAAATGACCATCACTTCTAATAAAACAATTTAAGGCTAACAGATTATGAGTGATCTAAAAATTAATCTGATGTGAGGAAAATTATCAGAGTTGGTTTTCGTTATGCGCGGGATGTTTAAATGGTGTTTCGACCAAAACGAAACTTTAAAACGATGTTTTCTTAATAACTTTTGCGAAAATGATCTAACGATTGTCAAACTCTCAGGATACTACTAAAATAATTTATCTTACGAGAATGTGAAATAAACATTTTACGGGATGAATAGTGAAAATGAATAGTAAAAGTGAATAGTAATTTCTCGAGATGAATAGTAAAAATTTGAGAATGGATAGAAATCTTGAAAATGTGAATTGTTACACATCTTTAGTGCATTATTGTTATCACTACTAAACCCTTAGTTCAATTATCTAGTTACTTTCATGGTTGCTAAGTCGAGTCATATCATTTGTATAAATTTTTGGGACGATTGGGACTCATGGGTTAAAGTAATATTTTATGGAGTAACGGGAAAGAACGATAAATTCAAATTCCCTTTGTCTACGTAATTAAATACTCCAAGTGTTTAATTTTTTCAAATCGGGTCAATTAGTGTTAGTGAAATAAAAACTAAAGTGTAGGGATGCTCCTATAAATCCCTTATATTTTGATGTTATCGTAGAGGATGGTAGAGTAAAAAGGTATGAAAAAAAATCGTAAAAAAAGAGAAAAAGAGTTGATGAAAAAAAAAGAGAGAAAAACATACGGGCTATCATCCTACATCTATCTTTATGTTTATGTTTTTAAGTTCATGTTTGTGTTTTGTTTCAAGTTATCTAGTGTTAGTGAGTCGAGTCTTGGCTTAGCAACACCACGCTTTACAAGCTTGTAACATAAGATAATTGACTTGCCACCACTAAATATCCCATATCCAACAAAATCCTTTACTTCCCTACCCTAAGCCTAACGTTACAACCCTTGCAAAGACCTCTTAGATAGTTATTCCTAGGTGCTTACGCCAAAGCGGTGGAGGTTTGATCTATTCTCAAGCTTATGGTAATCTATGTACTATGCCAGGTAATGAGTGTTTATCTTCCATTTCCATTCGTATTATATTTCATATAAACCCGAGAGAGGAGAGAATCCAAACACCAATTGTGAGGTGCTAGTGTATAATTTCCATGCTTGTTATGACTATTGTGGCGCTTGTACTTGTTGTAGACTATCTTAAACCAATGCTTCATCCCCCCTAACTTTTAAATTGATTGGCCAGCAAATCCCAAGTGTAAGGATATTTGATAAAGATTTAAAACATACATTTTTAGGAGGTCATTTAAGCTCTAAATCGACACATTTTATATCCGTTACTACTTAAAATCGTTCCTTTTCACATTTTAGGTCTTTTGGAAGCAAAATGCTAGAATGAAGCACATTTGGACGAAAAGGAGCGAAAAAATGAAGGAAATGGCAAATTCAAGATCAAAGGCACTCCAGCACACCCGACGGCGTCCCAACCAAAGGGCGACGTCGTCCCTTTATACAAGATTTGATCAAAAGTGCACGCGACGGCTCAGCGGAATTTCTGGTCCTAAAGCCTGACGGCGTCACGCCTAAACTCTAGAAGGCGTCACTCACAAATTTCACACCAGACGCCCAAGAACCAAGACTCAGACGACGTCCCTGTTGAAGAATGACGGCGTCACACATCTCAACTGACGCCGTCCTAGCGATGACTTGGCCCAAACGAAACCCTAATGACGGCGACCTGACGACCTCACTAGCAAAAGGTGACGCTGTCGCGATTGTAAATATATATATATATATAGAATTTATTTTTTTGTACTTGAAGAGGTAGAACTTTGGAGAGCAAACTCTAATACAGGTTTAGTCCGACTTGGACAGTAGTCTAGGGTCCCATACCCTATTTTACATCACAAGATAAGTTTGTTTATCCAATTTATCATTATGTCTAGCCCATGTTCAATTGTATGTGTGTATGCTTGCTTGTTTAACATGAGTAGCTAAATTATTCTTGTGTTTGCTTAGATCTATGAAACCTAGTTATTGATTATTGTTAGTTTGTCTCTTGTCTTAATTGGTAGACGCTAGATTAAGGAAAACTGGCTTCTTCTTTCATTGTTGCGAGTTTGAACGTCCTAAATAGCAAAAAGCCTTTGAGTGCACATTATACCATTCGTTGTGTTTATTGCGTGAATTGTAGCTTTAGGATAGTAGAGTATTCGGGGGAGATACCATTGTACTTGCCGATCCTGGGTAGTCTAGAGGAGAGTTGCAATTCATAGCACTAAAGGAAGTGACAATTCAACCGACCAATAAAAGATAACTAGGGAGTAATAACATCTAAGTAAACACATCTTTAATCATCATACGAGCACATCTACAATTAGAATAATCTATCAATTAGTTAATTAGATAAGTAGTTATAAAAGTAGTAGAAATCGGTAGAAGTACCACCCCCTAATCTTATACCCGAGATATTTACTTTGCTTTCTAAAAAACATAAAAAAGACTAAAAAGAATCTTCCTCAACCCCACCTTCTCGTCATATATCTCTTTCTAGCATTCCTATTTTCCTAGAGAACGAAATCAATCCCCAGGGCTTATCACATACTACACTACAACGATTAGGTTCACTGCCTAGAGGGTTGAAAAACTTGCTCGTAGAAAATGAGGTTTTCTCGACCCCGAACACTCCGCATCATGGTGCGGTCCAAACATTTCCGTAGTTATAGAAACACTATATTTATATTCACGAAAACCATTAATAATATCCTTTTTAGCCGTTTCCCATAATTTAAAAGCATCACTTCTAAGAGTAGTACGACTTACTTGTTGATACCGCAGTTGTAGCCTCGTTTTGATGATCTCCATAAGCTTGTCGTTGTCGAAGTGGTTGAATGGAAGCGCTTTTTGAATGAGAAACTTCGTAAAATCAAGTCGAAGCGCATCATTATCATATATAAAAACTTGACCATCCACACCAATATTACCTTGTGACGCATCATTTTGGCTAACCGCACTACAACGGTTCATATGAGTCCTTAGTGTAGTGTTAGACGAGGAGCTATAAAATCTCCCACATTTCTTGCAACGCGCCTTTTCCACTATATCATTCATAATACACAATTCGTAATTAGACCAGTCATCCCCTTTTCGTTGAGTTGGTTTAATTCGGTATACATCATCATTTGAGTAAACTTTTCGAGTATTGCTAGTTCCAACGGAGAGAGTGGTGGAAGCTTGTTGTGATTGTGAGTTTTCCATTATAGAGGGATTAGAGAAATATTTGAGAGATTAGAGTATATATATAGAGATTAGAGAGTGTTTTTTTATATGTTTTCAACCATAACCCATTACATATATTTATACTACAAATCCTTGTCTTGAAATCATAAAAAAAATTCAAAAAAACACAAAAAACACATATAACGGCTAGTAGCCGTTAGAGGCTGAATTAAAAAAAAAAACGGTTAAAACCAGTTAAAATCAGTTTTTTTCATAACGGCTAGTTTTGACCGGTTATTTGACTGGTTTTTTCATAACGGCTAAAAAAAGAAAAAGAAAAACGGTTAAAACCGGTTATTTGAAAAAATTGGTTAAAACCGGGTTCATAACCGGTAAAAACCGGTCGGGGAATAAAACCGAAAACCGGTCTAACCGGTTCGGTTAAAAAAAGCTTTTTTTTTTAAAACCGGTTTCAGTTTTACCGACCGGTTAAAAAAAACCTGTTTTTATTTGCATCTCTAGTCTATAAAGACCACCAACCCGAACCCAATTAAAACTATTCATGTCTGGTTATTCGGGTTATTAAGCTTATCTGGATGGTTCGTGTTAACCTGACTAACCCAACACTCGATGTTCATTTTTCCACTTCAACCAAGTTGCTTGACACACTTCATATCCAAATTAATTTTTAAATTGTCGACTCAACTTCTTGTCATGATTTTGCCATTACTTTTTGTTTAGATGAGAATTTAACTCTTTAAGTAAATCAAGTGAGTAACCTTTGTCTCGGTGTTTCAAACTTTTATGCTATAAATCGTGGTCTTCTATTCAAATGGGTTTGGCGTTTTATCACACAAGATTCTTCTTTATGGTATAGGCTTATAAAAGCTATCCATGGCGTTAGAGGAGTTATTGATAACCATTCTTCTCTGAATAGAATCTCTCCTTGGACAGACTTGGTTCGTGATTTCAACTCTCTTAATTGTAAAGGTATTGACCTTTTATCTTTTATCAGGAGAAAGGTTGGAAATGGCGAAAATACTCCTTTTTGGGTCGATATTTGACTTGGAGAGATTTATTTAATTTTTTTTTTTTTACAAGTAACTTTTCAACTTAGGTTTTACCACCCCTCAAATCAAGGGGCCCTAACCACCACATCGACCAGACTATGTTGTCTTAACCGGGTCCACGCTGGTACAATGTATGGCTCGCGGTGTCGCGAGGAAACCGTACCGCCTCCACACAAGTTTCCTTGCTGGAGTAACGTCCGGATGAAAACCCCGACCTTGCTCAGATTTGAACCCCCAGCGGCTTGGTCTAAGGGGCTCAAATCCTCATTGCAAATATCAACAGAGCATGTGGACCACAAGTGAGGACTTCCCGGTAGGTCACCCACCCGGTACTACTCTCACTTGTGGCTCGCTTAACAACCTAAGCTTTGACCACTAGGCCACATGCCTGTTGATAATTTAAAATTTCTATTTCCAAGACTTTTTGCTTTAGAGTCGAGTAAGAATATTTCAGTGGCCGAAAAACTGAGACATTCTTCTTTTGATTTATTTTTTCGTCGTTCTCCAAGGGGAGGGTTAGAAGACGAGCAATATAATGGTTTATGCTCTATGATTTCAGATGTTTCTCTTCCTAACATGTTTGATCGTTGGTTTTGGTCTCTCAATGGCTTGGCTGAATTCTCGGTTAGATCGGTTCGTTGCCTTATTGATGATGTTCGTTTGCCTAAGTCGGATACTCCCACTAGGTGGGTAAAGTTGATTCCTATCAAGGTGAATGTTCTAGCTTGGATAGATTGCCAACTAGGTTGAATCTCTCCTTTCGTGGTTTGAAGATTCCCTCGATCCTTTGCCCCTTATGAAACGAAGCAGCGGAATCCACTTCCCATTTATTTTTCTCATGTTCTTTGGCTCGGCAGGTCATGCGTCTAATTTGTCGATGGTGGGAGCTTGAAGTATCATCTCTCAGTTCTTATGGCGAGTGGCTCATTTGTCTTTCAAACACTCGTTTATCCAAACACATGAAGGAGATTCTTGAAGGAACTTGTTACGTGTCATGGTTGATTATTTGGCGTTATAGAAGTCATTCTTGTTTGGTTCTCGTCAGCCAAGAAGGGATCTTATTTTCGATGATATACTTCAAATGTTTTTTTTTATGGATTTCTAGTCGTTGTAAATCCAAGCTCGTTTGGGCTACTTGGATTCAAAACCCAAACTTTCTTAATTTGTAATAGTTTCTAGCTTCTTACTAGTCGTTAATAAAATCGCCATTCAAAAAAAAAATGAGTAACCTTTGTCAATCAGAGAAGGGTGAACAATATATAAAACGTAATTGCTGATCAATAGATCGTTTTCATGTGCTCTAGTAAGTGTTTAAGTGCAAGCTACATCATTCCAATAATGGATAGTATCTATATTCAATAGATTTGCAAAGCTTCATGACCTCTAGTATCAATTAATTATGTATAAATGGTATATTAACCATGTTTAACACATAAAATGAGTAGCAATGATCTGTTTTCTTGTCAAAAGTAATATGAATTAGAATGTACATTGTACCTGTATTTTGTTCTTTATGAATCATTGTGTATTATTCAGAGAATGATTATTGTTGAAATTAGACAGTTTAACATAATAATGATTGGATGACCATATAATAGATCAAACTTTAACTTTATTTTGAGACATGAATTTAATACTAGTTCATGAAATAATTCACATAGCTTCAAAGACTAACTATGCTATATGATAGAAAAGATATGTAGGAGATAAATTTATTTATTTATATGTAAAAACTAAAAAAACACGTCAATTTTAGACTTTTAGCATATTAATGTCATCGATCTAAAAAAAGGTACAAGTCAATTAAGAACTATTAGGTGTAAGCTTTTATTAAAGCGTGTCCAACGAGTTAATAGTTTATCACTTTATCTATTCGACTTTTTAGTAAAGTGGATACGTGGATATTCGTGGTACAAATAAAGTTTTAGCATAAATCTAAATTGTTGGAGACAAGAATGAAGATCGATATGAACCAAACATGAAATTATATCTAGAATTCCATTTGTAAGAAAGAATTAGTTGATCTTCTTTGTATTCTAGAGCATAAGATGATCATATCAACTCTTGAACGTTTGGTATCATGTTTTCAAAGCATAACCATATTGTTCAAATGTTTGACCAAACGATGTATATAATGCAACAACAATATTATTCAAGCTCGCCGGGTGAGGTCTCAGAACCAAATGATGTAAAATGGATATAAGTCATATAACACAATAAAATAATTACTTTTCACTGCTAATAATCACCACTCCTTTATATTTCATTAAAATAATTACTTTTAATATAAAAATAACCCACTAAATAAATAACACACTTACAACCCAAATAATAAAACTAATAAAACACATGAGGCCCACCACTTCACGTTTTCATATGTGGTGAAGTCTTCACATTTGATGTGCCTTACCGTGAACCACCCCCCAAGCAGCCTTGCCGCGTGAGCCGTCCCCATGCCGGTGTATGCCGCTCTCCACGGGCACCAGCCAAATACTCCTCTTTATCATTTTACTCGCTATGTGTCAATCATTTGTAAATTAATGAAAATGATCCCAATATCATTATTATTAGATGAAAAGTATGTTACGGTAAGGAAAGTACTTAAAATGATATTACGTATAACATTTGTCTTGTTTAAAATGGATAAATAGTCATTGTCACAAGAATTTGACCACAAAACATGAACTCGCTTGTGTGATACGTTTTGTTCATTAACTAGTGTGGTCACACATAACAAAAAACATCATTGGGATTCAAATTCAAATATAAAAAACTTCTTGAGCCTAACCCAAAACATGTTACCCACTAAAACTTTATATATTCCTTAATCCTTATTATTTAAATATAATATCCATCATAGAATAATACTCGTATAAGAATAATTGCCTTAACATTAAATTTTTGTTAGAGTATATTATTAGTTTAGCCACATTTAGAGAGAATTTGTTTACACTTACTTGGGAGTTTATCAACTAATTTGACTTGAATTCTATTCTATAAATTTAATTTATAATAATTGTAAGTAAAAACTATTAGGATATCAATATGAATTTTTTAAGTTACAGTTCACAACCTTTTACTAATACACGAGGTTTGAGTTCATATTAACAAAAAATAACAACCGTGTTTCTAAAAAATTGAAACGTCTATATATGATTGAGGGTGTGTTTGGTAGCGAGCATAAATGGAACAATTATCATTTAGCGTTTTTGAAAAAAGCTTGTTTGGAATGATTAGCAGTTAGCATTTATAAGCAAAAAAACGCTAAACGCTAAATGCTCTTTGAATAAGCATTTAGCATTTAGCATTTAGCATTTAGCATTTAGCATTTAGCATTATGTTATTTTACACAATAAAAATATGGCTACAGCTATTCTACCAAACACTTTTATAAATTAAACTGCTACTGCTAACTGCTTCTGCTAACTGTTTACTGCTAACTGCTACTACTAGTTTCACCAAACACACCCTGAGTTAACTAAAGAAAAGAGAAAGAATATCATTGTGTAAATTATTTTTAGTAAAATTTATCAAAATAGGCTTTTGCTCAGTTGTTACTCACATCTGAAAAAACTTGATCACTCCGCCTGGTGTTTTCATTAGGTCAAAAAAGTTGCAGAAACTATTCCTTACGAGATGGACAATGCTTGAGATGTTCCCATCAATTCAACCTTTGATTTTAGTAAAAAAGTAAATTGCATAAATGGTCCATGTGGTTTGCTTAAATTGCAGATTTCGTCCATGAGTTTTCGAAAGTGCAGGCGGCCTCCCTGAGAGGAAAAGTTGAGTTCATTTTCGTCCCTGACCAAATTGAAATGACTGAAATAACCTCATCTTCATCCCTTTTGAATATCCAGGGACGAAATCTGCAATTTGAGCAAACCACAGGGACCATTTATTTTTTTCCGAAAATATTTTTTTTTCGAAAATCTTTTTTTTCCGAAAATAATTTTATCGGTTTTCATCCGTTTTTGTCCGTTTTTCTTACCTTTTTCTTAGATTTTTGTCCGTTTTTATCAATTTTTCTTACGTTTTGTCTATTTTATTCGTTTTTGCCCATTTTTGTCCGTTTTTGTACGTTTTTTTTTACATTTTTGTTCATGTTTCTTGCATTTTGTCTGTTTTTCTTACGTTTTTGTTTGTTTTTGTAATATTTCAACATTTTGAAAAAAAATTCAAAAAAAAATAGAATTTTTTCGCAAATTTGAAAAAAAAAATCCAAAAAAATTTTGAAAAAAAAAATTGGAAAAAAATTTTCCAAAAAAAAATTCCAAAAAAATTGTTTTCGTAAATACTTGTTTTTCAAAAAAAAAAGAAATTGGAATTTTTTTTCTAAATTGTTTTTTTTGAAATTCTTTTTACAAAAATATTTTTTTCGAAATTTGGACATATTGAAAAAAAAAATTATTTTCGAAAATTTTTCCAAATTTTTTCGAAATATTTTGTATTTGTGACTTTTCGGATTTGTTTCAGAACTGTCGAGAAAAAAAAAAAATTTCGAAATTTTTTTTCGAAAAAAAATTATTTCGGAAAAAAATTAATGATCCCTGTGGTTTGCTCAAATTGCAGATTTCGTCCCTGAAAATTCAAAGGGGATGAAGACGAGGGTATTTCAGTCATTTCAATTTTTTCAGGGACGAAAATGAACTCAAACTTTTCCTCTCAGGGAGGCCGCCTGCACTTTCGAAAACTCAAAGACGAAATCTTCAATTTGAGCAAACCACAAGGACCATTTATGCAATTTACTCTTAGTAAAATTTGTGTGAGTATAATATTTAAATAATAATAAGAATAATAATTCTTGCCAAACATCATAGGTGTCCAACAACACAAAAACAAATAGTACTAAAATTGATACAAACTTTAATTATAATATTAATTTAGCCACATTTATCCGTTACATATATACCCTTTTCAAACCCCTTTCATCATCTTCCTTAAATCTTGCTTCATTTCATTAATGGTGTCTCAAAACTGATACCAAACAAAAAAAGAAGCAAAAAAGCACACACCTTTAAAAATCTTTTTAGCTCATTTTAAAAATGGGTTTGAAGTATGGGACTAAACTGACCCATACCCACAAACTTGGATCCGGGTCGGGTTATTCACCTAGATGGGTCACATTCTTCTGCATTGTTAGTTTTTGTTTGGGTGTCATCTTTATTAACAGGTATAATCTTGATCCTATAAAAATTATGTTATTTTGTTGTGTGATATGTTTTTTAGGAATCTTGAATTGTTGTTTGATAAAATGTTTTATCTGTTTTTGTTTATTGGTTGGAAGTCTTTTTCTTGAAAGTTTTTTTTTTTTTTTTTTTTTGAATTATGTGTTTTGGTGTTGGCTGGATTGGTTTGCTTAGATTTGGGGACTTGTTAAATCTTGATAATTTTTTAGTAACTCGATTAACTTTTTATAGTTGATTTCGTGTCTGAATGGTAATTTGGTGTAGTACCTTTTCTGAGCGGAATCACGGGTGGGCTGTCATTATTGAGAATAGTAAAGCAGCTACTCGTACAATGTAGTAAATATTAAAAGTCAGTCACCCTCATGTCCACACAGGGTGGCCAAGGAAACGGTCGGAAGCGGTCACAGTGATAACCAAGTTAGGCCGCGTACATCTGAATCAAAGACTGGTAACTTGAACAGGAAAAACCTTATCAGTTTAGATATATATTTAGAATCAAAGATTGTTGCTTTTTAAAGTTCAAGTTAAACCGCTCTGAGTGTTTGCTCGTTGTTTAGGCCTATGAGTGAGATGTTTGCTCGTGCAGTCACCTCCGCACTTCTTCACACCTAGATGGTACTAGGACCCGTGTGCCCCCGCCCTTGATCGGATAAAACGGTCAGATGCAAAGCTTACTTGAATGTATAGCATTAGGACTTGAAAGTACATGAAAAGGGAACTAAAATTCCTAAAGGATGTTCATTAGGTGTCGTAGGTTATATCGAAGAGATCCTTAGCACTGTTTTAGATGCATTGATTATTTGATTCTATGTTCTGGCCTTGTAGGCAACATAATCATCTTTCTTCTTATGCAAGTTTTGATTTTTAAAATGCTTTTGGAATGATTTTTGAAAAATATAAGAAACAAACAATCTGATCCGTCTTCTAGCATTTAATAGTGCTGTATATCCTCTCATTCAAATAGAAGATATTAAATTTCGTTTAAGATTTTGATTTATTATTATTTTTATACACATAATATTGTCAGCAATTGACCAATAGACATTTCCTTTATTGTTAGTTTCATTGAAAACGTGTAAGTGTATTTTATATGACGTAGTTAGTTCATTCTAGTAATAAATTCGAACACGTTGTTATAACTTTAACCCGCTTATAGAATTCAAAAGCTACACTATTTACTTCATATAATTTCGGCCCTCCGGAAAAATTTGGTCAAGTTCCGCACTGTTCATGAACAATTTCCATCGTATCCCATGCTTCTTTTGCAGCTAAGCATTTAGATATCAGTTTTAATGCGTATGATGTATATACGTATGAGTATTGCATTCATTTCATACGAGTTTGAAGCTGACATTGTATCTGATTTAGTGGTCCAAGAAACTTCAGGTTTTAGTACACAAAGTTGCAGGACATGTAACTGTCCCTCGTGCGGTGCCTTCATGTTCTCCAATGAAGATATATCTTCCTCCGGAGGTCACATATTGCAATAGCATTAAACAAGCAACATAAAGAACACGTGAAATTGTTAATGCAGTTCAGTGCAGTCACACCTACTCTGCGGGGCCACACCCATATTTATGAACCAATTTCACTACACAATCAATATAACTTACTATGTATAGTCGATAGAGTGGTGGCTTTTAAAGACTCATTCTAACATATATATGCACCTTCTCTGCTAATTCTCGTTCTACATGTTCCCTTCATCTATGATGATAAACCTTTGTTTATCTAGTAAACTGCTTCTCCGAAGTCAACCGTAGTTTTCTCTCATGATACAGAGTGACCCCTTTAAAACAAGCAAATCTCTGAGATGTATTGTCTCTTTAAATGCATGCCCCCAACATGAGAGGATCAGAGTTTGAATGCCACATTCTCGCAACTCTATTATTATCATTCATTTGTAAAATTCTTACTCAAAATTGGTATTCCGTATAATCTTTGTCTCTTGCCTCGACGATCTTATAGCTGACTATAAAATATGAACTCCTTTAAGTTTTCATATTTCTAAAATAAACTTAAATAATCAAGAAGATGCTCAACTGTCTGAATCCTTGCATTCGATTGTTTTGCTTAGAGCATTCTATTTTGTTTAGCATGTATCGGATTCAGCAAATTTGATCTTACTTCGATAATTGGTAGTATTCAGATGTAAGACATATGCTTTGACATACGTAAACCTAGTACTAAACAGTTTTTTAAGATGATACGAAACCTGTATCCCCCTTCAAATGAAGTATCCGTTGTCATTAGAGTACTAAATGTGAACAATATGTTGTTTAAAGTAAATTGCGAATCTTCAAAAAAAAAATTTATCAACTTACTCTACTACATGTATATGCCTACACATTTGTGCATACTCCATACGAGATAAATAGCTTAAATTTCGTGTATAAGCATTTTTGGTTTTCTGTTGTTTTTATATCTCATTGTATTGGCTGTTTACTGTTGTAGATTTGGCATCAGTCCAGTTCAAATCGAACCAGACGAGGCATCTTCATCCTTGAAGAAATCTGATATCGACTGTGATGACAAGGCAAGTACTTTATATAATTTCTTATAGTATCGTACTATCCTTGATCATCTACATTTCTAAGTCTAACATGTTATTTGTTGCAGGATGCTTCCGTTGAAGCTGGAGATGTTTTCTCTCAAGTGACACATACACATGACGTCATAATGTAACTTCCTTATTCCGCCTCAATTAGCACTATTCAAAACTAGAAATTTTTGAAACGGACTAATTACCTTCATTAAAATTATAAATTACCTTGAATCCTTAATGGTTTTGACTAGATATTCTAAGCTAGTATTTTTCTAACACGGCTATCAATCAAATTCCTTTGGAACCTTGAATCCTTGATGTATTTTTCTGGCCTAAAATAAGTCTCTTTTGCGCACAATATAGAAATCAGACCAAGTTGGTTTTATTAATGCATTTAGTCCTTTCGTGAATCATTTCTTTTTCTCATTTATTTATCAAGAAACTAAAACTTTCAGGACTTTAGACAAAACAATCTCTTCACTAGAAATGCAGCTTGCTTCAGCTAGGTCTGCTAAGAAACCTGTATCGGAGGCATCAAATGAGCGCCAGAAGTTATTCTTTGTCATGGGGATCATGACTGCATTTAGCAGCCGAAAACGAAGAGATTCCATCAGAGAAACATGGATGCCGCAAGGTTTTAACATTTGTTGATGCTGGTGATGCACATGTTCACTTTTGTGTTTCTTTATTTACAACTTCTTGATGTTTTTGTTTAGGAAAGGATCTACTGAGATTAGAGAAAGAGAAAGGAATTCTAATACGATTTGTCATTGGACACAGGTGGGTTAATCTCAAATAGATGCCATTTTGGGTTGTGTTTTATCTCAACCGTATCAAACAAAACAAAAACTGTGGCCAAAAGGGGATCATGTGATACAAGTTAAAAGTAGTCTATGGCGGTGTTTGGGATTGCGTATTTCATACTGCTTATCTGCTTTAAAAATAAGCAGGTACCAACCTGCTTATTTCAACTGCCCATTTGCTCTAAAATAAGCAGATAATCAGTTTAATCCAAACACTTAAAAATTGTTTCTTTATTTATATATTTAGCAGAAAAGCAGTTAAATAAGCAATCCCAAACACTAACCCTCTAAATATGCGTTATGCATATAACCTTATGAATAGTTTATATTCCACAATTTCGAATATATTTGCAATAATATTGTTTTTGCAATCATTATTAGCAGATTAAACACGTAATATAAAAAATAGGCAAAAAGTGTTTTGCAGGTCGATCTAACCTGACCCAGCCCGTGAACTAGCTTGTTTTGACATGTTTCAACCTGAACTCGTTTTCCCCCATACCGCAATCGCCCGACCCAACCATATTGCCACCTCTAAACTCAAATAAAACGTATCCGGCTTTTTTGCTTCTTTAATGTCCCTAATGACAAACTATATTGATTGTTGGTGGTTCAGTGCAACATCGGACGGGCTTTTGGATAATGCCATTGATGTTGAAGACAAACAGCATCAGGATTTCTTAAGGCTGGTATGTTTCTTCTATTAGTAATACACATGAATATTTTTATGCGTATAACGATTTGTTTATATTTTTGCGACATTTTCTGAACTGCAGAACCATGTTGAGGGATACCATGAGTTGTCTTCGAAAACTCAAATATACTTCTCAACAGTTGTTGCAAAGTGGGATGCTGATTTCTATATCAAAGTAGATGATGATGTTCATATAAATCTTGGTTAGCACAGCTTATAATCTATTTAGATATCGAATAAATTTTTAATGAAACTAGGAGGTAATTATTGTTATTTCATTTAGGTATGATCGGCTCTATCTTGAACCGTCATCGCTCAAAACCTCGTGTTTATATTGGTTGTATGAAGTCAGGGCCCGTTCTTGCACAAAAGTAAGATTTTTAATATCTTGTTCTCTCATTTCTCATGTTTTTGTATGCTGTATTGACATATTGTCTTATCAAAACTAAATGCAGAGGGGTCAAGTACCACGAACCTGAATACTGGAAATTTGGCGAAGATGGAAACAAATATTTTAGGCATGCAACGGGACAAATATATGCGATATCTAGAGATTTGGCCACTTACATTTCTGTCAATCGGTTAGCATTTCTAGTCAAATTTGCAATACTTTCTCTTAAATTTTATTTTGATATCTGACTAAGTGACTAATATTCGTTTCTTCAGTCACATGCTTCATAAGTATGCAAATGAAGATGTTTCATTAGGATCTTGGTTTATTGGTCTTGACGTTGAACATATTGATGATCGAAGCCTGTGCTGCCAAACACCTCCTGGTAAGCATTTTCCACCACCTCGAAACACTTATATTTATTATTTTTACTTCATATTCCTCAATGTTGGTTATTGATATCTTCGGATATATTTTACATATAATAGTGACACACCTTTTCATTTGTCCTGTTTTAGTCATTGTACTTTTGTGTGTACGTTTGAGTCACTAAATGATCGCTTTGTATCCCATTTGGGCAGATTCTGTAACCAAAAAACTCTTTTAAAACCAAGTCTCAAACATGTGAAGTTTTACATAAAAATGTTAAATTTTCTATAAACGCTTTATGACCCAAAGGGGACACAAAACCATCTTTTAATGACTCGGGTTTGAATAGTACAATGACGAAAACAAATACATACTTTGGCGCCCTATTAAATAGTTTTAATACATGGGTGGCCTTAGTGAAGAAAAAAGTTGAATATATTTCTACTTTTATATAGCAAAGATAAGGTTTGAATGCTTGTATCACTAGCGGAACTATGATTTTATTTCACTAAAGCGTCTCGTATGAGTGGGTTTTTAAGTGATCATACATGGACATGATAACTTCCTCTTTTTGGCCGACCACAATATAGTACTAGTGAAATAAACTATAATTTAATCTATTTATGTATGTTACACCAACAAAAACTATGATTAAGAGTCCATTTTGTTTATTTCATCCAACTAGATTGCGAGTGGAAAGCCCAAGCAGGGAACATGTGTGCAGCTTCATTCGATTGGAGTTGTAGTGGCATATGCAAATCGGTGGAAAGAATGAAAGACGTACACAGATTATGCGGTGAAGGTGATGAAGCCATATGGCATACAAGTTTCTAACGACATGCTAATATGACGATTTGCATGATTCCCCGAACCCCCAGTCCACCAGCCCGATTTTTGGCATATTTGTCTCGGGTTATCTCCACGTCATCAAAAAGTGACGGTTTTGCACATAAGGTAGTTTATTATGATCATATACTAGTCTTCTAATTAATCATGAGCTTGTAAATCTAAGTTCTGCGAGCTGATCATTACTCTAGTGGGTCGGAAATGGAAATGCATTTCATTTTCAACCTTTTTATCGATTGTGATCTCGCCTTCAATATCAATCAAGCAAGATTCTCAGGCTATCGAATGAATTCGAGTTTCAAACGTAAAAAATGTGAATGTGCCTAACCAATGACCAAAAAGGGTAGGCAAGGGGCCTTAAGTGATGTACCTTCATTGCTAACTGGTCCATGTATATGTGGTTGAGCCAAAGCAAGCCATCTTAATCTTGAAAACAATTTCCAATCATTGATTACATTGTATGAAAGTCAGAAATAAACGTTTGTGATGTGTTTCTGACATTTGTCATGGAATAAAGAATGTGAATTTCATGTTAAAAACATTAAATATGATTTGATAGATGAAATGAGTTAATCCACAAAAGGTAAGAATTGGCGGGAGCATGTTGACTTTGGGTGCTTTTTGACATCGGCTATATATTGTTCATCCCACGAAAAATAGGTCCGGCAACTCTCTTAGACCAGTTGGTAACTGGTCACCAACTGAAGTGAAAATGAGCCGAGACTCGAACCCGTAACCTTTTATCCGCAAAATCTTTCTAGTAAGCTCATGAGTTTTTCGAAGGTGGATACCAACTAAGCCAAAGCCTTTTGATAGACGAAATGAGTTAATATATTTAGGCTATAGAAGTCACTTTGTTCACGCCAAGCATAAACTCATTTTCAAAAATTTTAATTGGTCCGGCCAACCTCCTGGTTTGCCAGTTGAACTGCCAATTAAACCGATCATTTTTTAAAACTAGCTTCCGATGGCCAAGGTGGTTCCCGGTTGAACCAGTCACGTCAACCCGGATTGTAATATTACCTTTTGATTTGTATTTTAGTTTGCAAATATGTAGATGATAAGTAATACAACATTATGGACTAATCTATACTTGGTATACTTTTGACCCTTAATCATTTTCTAATCAAGGCTACTATGATATAAACGACATCAAATGAAAGTCATTTAAGTATCATTGACATTTTTTTAGTAATGTTGTTTGTTGACAGCATTTAATCTAAGAAAAATAATGTTGTGAGTATTTGAAATACATACTTTGACTAGCGTGATACATTTGATATGTTATTTTCTTACGTAAGATTATCGTAATCAAACTCGCCATCTCTACATCAACATAGGGGTGTTCACGGATTGGGTAATATTCACAGTAACCGAAAACCGAAACCGAACCGAACCGAAAATAACTGAACCGAATTGGTCAAAACCGAACCGAACCGAACTAAATATTTGGTTATCGGGTTGGATATGGTTTTGGCAATGAAAACCGAAAACCGAATTCATATAAAATATATATTTTTTCTATGTATATATATGAAAAAAAAATCACTAAAACTCTTTTTTAGTATAAATTAACATGATTTAAGCTTGAAAAAAATATTTTGTGCTAAAAATATATATAATTAAATAAAAAAATAATTAAAATTATGTAATTCGGGTTATTCGGTTCGGTTTTCGGTTATAGGGGTTCGGTTTTCGGTTCGGTTGAATCAAATTTAATTTCGGTTCGGTTCGGTTTTCGGTTATACCCAGAAAAAAAATTAACCGAACTAACCGAACTAACCGAACCGAATAACCCGATAACCGAACCGATGAACACCCCTACACCAACATTAAATCACTATTCAGCACCATCTCCATATCAACATTAAATCACCATTCAGCACATCACAAAATCGATCACATTTTACTCACTATAGTCACCACTAAACCTAAAATATAAAAATATATCACGTTATACAAATATTTCCCACAATATACCCAACAGTCACAAACAAAAAGCTAAAAACTTAGAAAACTGAAGCATTGCAAAAAAACAGCTTTTGACGTGCAAAAATTGTTGGGTTCTAAGAGCACTCCCAATGGGTAAAGCCCCGAAACCGAACCGAACCGAAAATAACTGAACCGAATTTGTGACCGAACCGAATTGGTCAAAACCGAACCGAACCGAACTAAATATTTGGTTATCGGGTTGGATATGGTTTTGGCAATGAAAACCGAAAACCGAATTCATATAAAATATATATTTTTTCTATGTATATATATGAAAAAAAATCACTAAAACTCTTTTTTAGTATAAATTAACATGATTTAAGCTTGAAAAAAATATTTTGTGCTAAAAATATATATAATTAAATAAAAAAATAACTAAAATTATGTAATTCGGGTTATTCGGTTTGGTTTTCGGTTATAGGGGTTCGGTTTTCGGTTATTCGGTTCGGTTGAATCAAATTTAATTTCGGTTCGGTTCGTTTTCGGTTATACCCAGAAAAAAAAATTAACCAAACTAACCGAACCGAATAAACCGAATAACCCGATAACCGAACCGATGAACACCCCTACATCTAGGGGTGAGCATGGTTCGGTTTGGCTCGGTTTTTATATAAAACCGAAACCGAACCGAAAAATTTCGGTTTTTGATTTTTAGAAACTATTCGGTTTCGGTTTTGTGTCGGTTTGGTTTTTCGGTTGTCGGTTTTTTCCGGTTTGGTTTTTCGGTTTTTTCGGTTTCTATACGATTTATCGAGCTTTGCTTTTTCAAAGCAGATTTGACATATATCATAAAATAGAACCATATCTTAAACCGGTACCGATACAACGGTACTAAAACGGGTAAAGAACCATCTTAAATCAAGTGCCAACATTCTCAAAGTTGCCTCCAAGTTTCAAGGATTTGTTAGAGCTTGAAAGGTACACCGAAACAATTGAAGGGTGTGTAAATGAAAAAAGAATGATGCTGGAACAAGTTCTTCAATCTTTTGGTGTAATTGCACCATCTTCAACGAGAACAACCATTAACATTCAAACTTAATGTGTTCTTGTGACATTTGTGTACCCATTTTTTTTACCTTAAAGCACATTTGTGTTGTATATTGTTATGAAATAAAATATTAGCAGAGTTATCACACATTTGAAATACATCATTGACAACGATATTGTAAAATGAAGAAATCAAGATAAAGTACTTATATTATTTATGAACAAGGCAAGATATATTATTTTGACTTTAAATGTCGGTTCGGTTTCTACTGGTCGGTTTTTAAAGCTAAAACCAAACCGAACCAAAAATTTCGGTTTTTTCAAAATATAAAAACCGAACCATCGGTTTTTCAATCGGTTTCGGTTTTTTTGGTTTCAGATCTTCGGTTTTTTTCGGTTTAGGTTCGGTTTTTCGGTTTCTTGCACACCCCTACCTACATCAACATTAAATCACTATTCAGCACCATCTCCATATCAACATTAAATCACCATTCATCACATCACAAAATCCATCACCTTTTACTCACTATAGTCACCACTAAACCTAAAATATAAAAATATATCACGTTATACAAATATTTCCCACAATATACCCAACAGTCACAAACAAAAAGCTAAAAACTTAGAAAACTGAAGCATTGCAAAAAAACAGCTTTTGACGTGCAAAAATTGTTGGTTTCTAAGAGCACTCCCAATGGGTAACACCCCCCCCCCCCAAGTTATTTGAATGTTATTCGGTGTTAACAATTGCACGTTCGGCGTTATTCCGGCGTTAAAGTGTCGGTGTTAACACCATAACGCGCCTAAATGAGGGGTTGTTTTTGTAAATTGTTGATGAGTTAAAGTTTAACTTGAGAATGTTATGATTGTGGGTGTTTTTTTGGTGAGTTAAGGTGAAATGTTAAAGCTGATGTGGCGCAGGCGTGACACGGTGTTAAACCATAACTCAAGTTATGGTTGAGAGTGCTCTAAGGTGATGGTGCGTGGTGAGTGAAGGTAATGGTGGTCCTTTACCCATGATAGTTACTAGACTAAAATGGATTGTAAATTCTGCACCCTTTGAAGTTATTTTAAATAGTTAGGGAAGCGTTGATTTAGTTTTATATTACGTGTTATGGTTGTTTGCCTGTATTTTAAATTCTTTTGAATTATGTCATGACGTAGTTACGAAATTATATAATCATGCCTCTTGTGTAAGATGGGACTTTTTAGCCGCTGATCAAATTTAAGTCACTTAAATAGTTAAGCCAAACTTCATTGTTTAGTTAAGCTCAGTTTAATGTATTTTGTAGTTTTAAATATAGGAACTGCACTTATCAAAATGCTTCATGCCACCTAATGTGTTTACTAATTCTAAACTAAATACGAATATAGAAATAACAAGTGATGTACCATTAAAGGAAACTGGAAAAAAAACGTAATTGTATATTTGGGTTTCATATTTTTTCATTATTAACTCAATATGCTGGTTATCTACCATTTTTAGTCATGTTCACACTGTTAAATTGCTTATGTGATTGGATATACATCTTTGTCCATATAAATGATTGTAGGTAATATATGAAAACATAATAATGGTTCTTTTGGATTATAGATTCAACTCTTAGCTTGTGTATGTTACCATGTTAACATTATGTGCTTTGTTTTAGACATACTTAAACTACAACATAAGTAATTTGTCATGTTAAGCATTCTATTATTATGTTAGCAAATGATATTCAAAACAAATTGCGACTATTACCTGTTTGGTCATGTAGAGGAGGACTTTTTTTTGTAGATGACCACTTTATATGACATTACCTATTTGGCCTCCTTGTTTGCTGCTTCTAAGCAGAAAATTAAAAAACATACACGTGTTCGGCCCATATTTAATGCAAGTCAAAATAAAATACAACCATTATCCACATCATCATTTCGCTGCCTAGAGGCGGCGATTATTACAAAACGGGGCCAAAATAAAACCCTATCTTATGTCGTGTCACCCAATTCGCTTAAGATAGGCGGTGAATACAATTTTTTGGAATTTGAAAATGAAACTTACCAAAATTACCCTACACTTTATAATATTTATAATTTTTTTTATATAACAAACTTTATTCGTCAAATATTTAGCAAACATATAGCGAATTCGTTAATAAAAAAAGTACCATTGCGAAGAGCTCTAAATTATGAACAAAACGAGCCCAATATTGATATGCTTTTGAGGTAAGTACGATTTTATAAAAATGTTTAATTTATAAAATCGTACGTACATCAAAAGCATATCAATATTTGGCTCGTTATGTTCGTAATTTAGAGCTCTTCACAACGCTCTTTTTAATGAACGAATTCGGTATATATTTGCTAAATATTTGATGAATAAAGTTTGGTATATAAAAAGTTGCAAATATTATAAAGTGTAAGTGTAGGTGATTTTTGTAAGTTTTCATTTTCAAATTCAACAAAATTGTATTTGCTGCCAATCTTAAGCGAACTAGGTGATATGGCATAAGGTAGGGTTTTATTTTGGCCCTGTTTTGTAAGTAATTGTTGTCTCTAGGCAGTGAAATGGTGATGTGGATAATGGTTGTATTTTATTTTGACTTGCGTTAAATGTGAGCCGAACACGTGTATGTTTTTTACTTCTCTGCTTAGAAGAAGCGAACAAGGAGGCCAAATATATAATGTCAGATAAAATGGTCCTCCGCAAGAAAAGTCCTCCTCTACGAGCCAAACATGTAATTTTCACAAATAAATTTCGTTTGGCCACCCTCCAATCGGGACTATATATGAACTACACTAATCTATCGATCAATTACATATAGGTTTCGTTAGTCAAAATGGCGAAACAGATATATTACCTAATCGTAAACTTGCTAATAGCCTAATAGGTTCTATGATAATCTTGTATAGTTAATTTTTTTTTTTTTGAACAATATTTTTTTATTTATTTTATTAAAACAGACTTTTATAACGGATTACAATAAGATGTCAGACAAATGGGAATTGAAAACATTTCATGTGTTCAAAACGAGAAACTCATTGATCTTTAGTCTCGCGGTTCATCTCACTCCAACTCAAAAACGCGATCAAAATCAATATTACGAACAAACTATGGATTACTAATTAGTCATTCCTACTGAAATAATTAGAGTTAGACATCTAAAATTGACGAGAAACACACTTAAACATTGCATTTATGAATCATGACACGTTTACAAGAAACGAGTCCTTGTCCTATGTTGGTCTACATTGTGTGTTAAACAAGAATCAAAGTAATTTACGACTTACAACATCTCAGATGTAAGATAAAGGACGATCACAAGTTAAAAGTTGGTCATCGTTTCATTTAACAAGCGTAGATATCATAATAATGAGGAACGAAAAAAGGCACATGGTTGTTCATTTTAAAGGAATAAAAACTCTTACCGGATACGCATGAGCCGTTGGCAAAAAGTGTTGTCACATCAGTAAAATACTCTATGGTACCAGAAATCTTTTGGCACCACATTTTGTGATGTTATTTTTAACATTAAAAAATGTGGTGCAATTAGATAATTTTTTATTTTCTATTTTTATTTTTTTTATTATTATTTTTACATAAAATAAAGACTAAATACACAGTTGGTCTCTAAACTTGTTTATGCGCATTGTGATGGGACAAAGTTGGGCGTTATTATCGCTGGAGGTCCAAAACATGTGTTTTATACTCTAGACTAGTCCCTTGACCAGGATTGCCATAGTAAAACATGAATTTTCTGGCTTTACTTCGAGGGTATAATTAGACCATTCACAATTTTAACCCAACCTTCAACCCAAGGACCAAATGTGATTATGCCTACTAGCCGTTTCTTCCCTGATACGCTAGCATTTAATTTCGCGCGAACCAATACACTCACCCAACAAACAACTTTACCAATCATAATAACACCATTATCCAAAAACGATCAACTGAAAATCGAAATCCAAATCTAAATCCTCATTTCTAGAACTCAAAAGACCAACCCAACTTCCAACAATACCATGTCGATCGATCGTATTAGCAACATGCCAGATATAGTGATCAGTAACATTTTGAATAGGTTGTCTTTGTTAGAAGCGGTGAGAACCTCTAGTTTAGCGCGAAAACTGGAGGTCTAAGTGGACTTTGCTCACCGATGTCATAGTTGATGAGGATTTCTTTTATTATTTAACATATGAGTTTGATGGGAGGCTTGTTACTAGACTCTTAAATCGACTTATGGGTCCAATAAGAAAGTTTGTCTTCTCTGTAGAGCCAAGATCAATGCTTTGAAGAGACGACTTTCATTATGAAGAGATTTGTGATTGGCTTTTGTTTTTGGCTCGGCATAGAATTGAGGAGCTGATTAACAAACTGGTGTGGTGAACGAG
Source organism: Chrysanthemum seticuspe (assembly GCA_019973895.1). Lineage (NCBI taxonomy): Eukaryota > Viridiplantae > Streptophyta > Magnoliopsida > Asterales > Asteraceae > Chrysanthemum > Chrysanthemum seticuspe. The sequence continues at coordinate 57,720,044 of BPTQ01000001.1, read as the reverse complement.
TTACGTTCCCAACCCAACTTTACTCTCGTAGGGAGTTGAAACATATGGTACTTCATGTTTGTGCTATGGCTACTTTGTAATATTTTCATGGCTTTCCAAATCTATCGAGCTTAGAATTGATTCATGTCACTTTTCTAACCGGTACAGTTTGGGAGTTTATTGCTGGTTGTCCCTCAGTTGAGTCTTTTAAAATGAATCGTCCTACTACAAACGAGATGAGACTATGGGATATTGCAAAAGTTAGAAATTTGAAGAAGTTAGATTTGTCATTCGGTCTTTATAATGTTGTGACGACAATCACAATATCCAATATCTTTCACCTGACAAGACTTCAAAATCTTGAGACCCTTACATTGGATTTTGATGATTGCACGGTAAGAACAATTTGAGTTTTACACTTATAATTTTACAATGTTAAAGAAATGTGTAACATTAATGAAATTTAATCTTTAAAACTTGTTGTAGTTGATACATGAAGCTAATTATAGGATGAATGTGCCCTTTGTATCCCTGATTAACCTTAAGCTGTCCGATGTCGATTTTGGGAATAGTGTTATGGTATCGTTCATCATTGAAATGATTCGTGGATCTTCAAATTTGAAAATGCTGGATACCAGAGTGAGTGTAATACTGTAATGCATATGTATCAAATAAACATTCCTAAATTGCCATGTTTGTGTATCTCAACACTATTTGATTTTTCAGGCTGCAAACACGCTTAGTGTTCTACTTTTGGAAAAAATTTCCAATGTTATAGACAGAAACAATCAGCCATGGCCAGCTACAGACTGTGGTGTTTCGAGCTTTTCCTAGAACATAGCATGAATTAACTTTAATAAAGTTTATACTTGCGTGTTCCCGGTCGCTAAAGACAATTAATATCAAGCTCAACGATAGGAGTCATGATGGGAATGAAAATATCAGGAAGAACTGGGAGTTGGCTAGGAAGCTGTTGAAACTCCACCGAGCTTCCCCCACAGCTGTGGTAGATTTCTTTGAGTGGTTGTAGTTTATGTATGGCTTGAATACCCTATGACAATTCATGTTGCAAAATAGTTTTTGTATTTTGGTATAATATTTGTTTATATGGTTTGCTTAAAATTAGCTTGTTCATATGATGTTATTTGTGCGTATTGTAGGTGATGCAAGTTTGACACTCGAAAGTCAAACTTCCATTTAGCATTTCAATTTGATTGTAGAAAGTAAAACTGCATTTCCAGTTTACTTTAGTTAGTCAACATTGAAAATGGTGAATGGCTATTTTGTACGTAGTATTTTCATTTTGACTTTGTAAAGTCAAATTTGCAAAACCATTACTCAATATTTGTTTTGGAGTTTATTGATATTAGAAGTTTGACTTAACAAAGTCAAACTTCTAATGGTTTTGTGTTGTTTAATCTTCAACTAAGTTGTAGTATACGTAACTTGGCAATTTGAGGGACCAATTGTGTATTTTAAAGTGATTATTGGGCGGGAGTTTTAAGTATGACAATGGAAACCAAGACAAATTTAGGGATCGAGTGTGAAAAAAAGTCACTATTAGACCTTTGACCGTCTCTTACCGGAGACGCTATTTACTTGTGCACACGAACCGATAAACCCATCCACCACTTTTACCACACACAAACAATTTCCAATGGAAGATTTCCCTATTTTGAATGAACTCATGGAGATTGCTGGTTCATCCAAGTTGAATGATCGTATGGCAATGTGGTTTGAAGAAGAGGCTGGACAAGAAGGGCTTGAAAAAGCTAGTTCGTCAGTGCATTGATCATCTAAAGAGGGGAATCATGAAGCGTAGGGAGCTGATCGAAGAGAACGAAGCTCTGGGACCTCGGGGAATAGCGCTTGACTGTTTGGATGCGCTGAGGAAAATCCAAGCAAGGCACACACACCAACTTGTTCAATTCATACAGATTCTTAGTCAAACTGATGAAGCTATTCATTTCAACGAAGGTTTTGTTAAGAAAATGGATGAGCATAATGCCTGAATTTTGGGTATTTCATGGGGGTAGATAAATGCGGTATTTTGGGTGCTAGTTTTGGAAATATAGGTTGATAAAAAAGGTATGTAAATTGGATCTTTTGTTTGTTGTTGGTCTTGGTTTGATGTAGTTGTTTCTGATCTTGTAACTGACTATATTAATGATGAAATATCATCTAAGTTTTATGTATTTAATATGTTCTTGTATTGTGATATTGGGTGTATTGTTTCTAATTAGTATCAGCAAAACCAAACATCCCCTTGTATCAGCAAAACCAAACATCCCCTTTTATCAGCAAAAGTTGTATCAGCAAAACCAAACACCCCTTTGTATCAGCAAAAGCAAAGGCAGTGGTTTAAAAATATGTTTTGAAAATGCAAATGCTTTAGCACTAAATCATAATGTATTGACAATGGTGTATTGTTTAGGAAGAAATTGGTTTGGTGTTAGTGTTGACAGTGGGATTGAACACGCCTAATGCCTCAAATTGTAACATCTTGAATTTTGAATTACCCAAGTCAAACAAATTTATGAAATGCGACAAATTGTAACTTACTATTGTGGTATGACTTGGGTAAGTCAAACCTATTAAGAAATGAAAAACGATTTCAAGCAGTTGCAATGCACAACCAAACACTATTACTTACATAAAAACCCAATTTTTTATTCATCGATTTCATGTTCTCAACAACTACAAAGTTTCCTATCATCTAAACATACACTTAGCTAGACCCACAACTCTCCCTATCATCCTTTTCCTTCATTTCCTTCCTTTCCTTAAGATATTTAAACAAAATTTCCAGATTTGTAATCCTTTCTCCCAAATCGTTAACCTTTGATAACACGATGTCAGCCTCTTCCTTCTCCTTCTTAACACCCAAATCCTTTTCATTTGGGCAATCTTATTTCCTCAACGAACTCAACAAAGCCTTCCCCTTATCGTTTTGTGCCATTATAGTTTTTTTTGCTTTGGGTAGAATGTGTGTTGCTTGTATTTTAGGGTTCAATGTTGTGTGTTGCCGGTACTAATATGGTTGAAGGTTGGGTTAGATTTTAACTATGTTGGGTTAAAAATGTGAATGGTCTATTATACCCTCGAAGTAAAGCTAGAAAATTCATGTTGACTATGGCAATCCTGGTCAAGGGACTAGTCTAGCGTATAAAACACATGTTTTGGACCTCCAGCGATGATAACGCCCAACTTTGTCCCATCGCGATGCGCATGAACAAGTTTAGGGACCAACGGTGTATTTTAGTCTAAAATAAAATAAAACATCAAATTAAAAAGTACATTAACTAAAAAAAGGGTTGGACAAGATTTCTAATTTCCGATCTAGATACATGATTGTTGCACTAAAATACGAGCTTAGTACCTGCAACAAAAAAAGAAGTAAGGAAACAAAAGGGTGTAAAATGAAAAAGTAGGAAAAAAAGGGTGTAAAATGAAAAATTAAAAATCATATTCTTTCTTCTACTCTTCTACATCACATATTACCTGAAAAAAAAAAAAAAAAAACGGCGCGAGGGGCTTTGGCACGAGCACTGGTATGGTGTGCCATTATCAAAGCTCGACTGGTAGTTTGGCGCTAGCTTACCAGCCAATCGTACCCCCCTCTTATCATTATTAAATTATCGTAAGTTCGTAACTTGTTAAATAAATAACAGTGAGAACGAAATTAATTTTTTCTTTTGGAAGTCTATGAACACTTTGTGAGCAATTAATACGTAAACAGTAATAAGGTAAAAAAAATTTGATAGAAGATTATATGATTTCTCAATCAAAATCACAAGTTAAGAGTAAGTGTATGTGATATACTATGGGTGTCAATAGGGTCGGGTTTGCTTTGGTCGTGTCTATTCGTGTTATTGCTAAAAAAAACCGAACTTGACTCTATTAAGAACTCGAGTTAATAACTTTAGGTCTATTGGGGTTTTGGTACCCAATATGTAAGGGTGTTTAAAATATACGAGAAATCGACAAATCGAGCTGATCAGCTGATACAGCGTACGTGGTTAACAGGATGAATACTATCAAAACTCGTTGATTCAAAAGAATACCGAAAATTGACAAATATGAGGAAACCTCGTTTTTTTTTTATTAATCAAGCAAAAACTGCATAACAAAAATGTCTAAGAGTGCTTAAATACTGAAAGCCTAACTTGCTGGAAAATCTAAACAACTGCTCAAAATTGCATGAAGTGCCCAAAACTTATAAAAATAAGATTTTAGCCCAAAACTTATAAAAGCACTAAGCCTTTGTCGACGTCTGACACTTTCGCAGCAACTTCGGATGTGCCATCTTCTGCATAAAAACCTCCTCGAATTTCACCGCATCATCATCTCAATCTGAAACAGCAAAAACCGAAGAAACTAGAACCGAAAAAGACCCGCGTATAACGGTTTGGTTTTGGTTTTGATATTTAGATATCCACGATTATTTGGACCACGTGAGATGTGTGTATGTTTTAACTAAACTAGAAGGGTACCAGCGCAATGCGGCGGCGGGTACCCGGTGACCATTTTTATGGCGAATTTTTTTTTCATGTGACTTTTTAAGCAAAACAAAGCGACCCATTTTTTTTTCGACTTTTTTTTTCAACCATTACATAATAATTCAAATACATTTAAGAACATTACAAATAAAACTTCAAATAAAATGACTAAACTACTAATCCATCAACCCATTTACCATAACTTTTAGGGATAAAACTACACGCCCTATATATTTGAATAAGCCCATTAGTGGTCCAGATTTTCGGATAGTCCAATACTAATCCATCAAAACATTTACTGCATGATGATGATGGATTAAATGAGTTGTTACAACTCACAAGTCAATGTGTTTTATGAATATTAAAGTTGTCACAATTAAATACATTTAATTTACATTTCAATGTTGGGTTGTTAATTTCAATTTCCTATTAAAGAAATGTTTTTTGTCTTAAAATTTTTAAGACTTATTTATTTAGAAAGTCCTAAATCCTTTATAAAGTAGTATAGATATCTATTAAACTTGTAAAAACATTGATTCCGTATTGCACCATTTTTATACTCCTTCCGTCTCATATTAATTGTCTAGTTTGATTTTTTGTAGTATTTTTTTTTTCAACTTTGACTTTAAGTATTTTTGTTTGTGTTATATAATAATTGATGCAAAATATATGAATGGATTGTGGTTTAAATGTATTTTAATCGAATATTTTATAACACAAACAAAAATATATAAAGTCAAAATTAAAAAAAGAAAAAAGAAAAAAAAAAGTTAAAATGAACAACTAATATGAAGGGTTTTTCTATCTTGTGGGCACAAGATAAGAAGTGAATAAGTATACAAAAAGTACTTAAAGACTCACAAAAAATATATTTTTTATAAGTACATGGTGTCCCTAATATGAAAGGGAGATAATATCGTAAAGACTTTGTAACTACATGGAAACAGTTACTTACCGTCTATTTATATGAAGTTCGCTTAATGTTATCGTAACATATGTATAATCAAACAAATTAAATGTGGTCAACATATAAAAAAGTTGATTTGACTTTTTTTTTGTACACTTTTGGTCTTTTTGCTTACAGTTTCTAGTGATAGTCAAAGACCTTTTTGCCCCTTCCTCCGACCATCCTAGTCAACAACTCTCGAGTTATACCATTGGCCACCGGCCTTTGATTCTTACAACCATATTTTTACCCACTACTTTATATTTACCTACCTCATTCAGTAAAAAAATATATATACAATATTTAAATAACAAAATATCACACATAAATCCATTTATTTATATAGTTTTGAAGTCTTTCTTGACACCACTTATTTCTTTTGGGAGTATGTGAATGGATACATAAGTTTTTGTTGCTATTGAAGTTGATTTTTTGTTTTTGTTTTCTTGAAGAATATGTCACGGTTTTGAGCCACATAAAATTGTGGTTACTTGCCAACCTAGCTTTTTGTACGCCTTCTATATCTAGTATAACAATGACAAAACATGGATATGACAAGTTATTAACTATGGATTTAATGGTTGAAAATGGTTTGGTTATGATTTAGCCATTGGTTGTCACCGGAGAATTTCGTTATCTCAATGAACCTAATCATATGGACGGTTTAGCGACAATAAAGGTTTTCAAAAAGAAGGATAAAGCTTACTAGATTAGTATTAATCCACATGTTTGACATGATTATGTGTTTCTTTTCTTACGAAAATTAATCGTCATTACCAAAATAAAGAAATATTTGATATTATAGTGACGAAGCACAAATGATGGTTTGTCAAGCATTATAGATACCATAAACAAAATTTAGCATCACTAATGTATTTGTTAATCATTCAACAATAGAGTGACTTGTATACTTCCACTTGTATAGTGGATATAATCAAAATTTACCTGAAATTATGGATACCAAATTACCAATAATAATAGTAGCTCGAAAGTGATGATACAAATTAACTTGCTGAACCAAAAATTCAGGCATATATGCTAAATAAACGATACACTTTTATTGCCTTTATCACATATTAAACCAAATGTATGTTGGATATGTCAGAAATAAACTCTTAACATCAACAAGTTTAACTACTTTAAGCATGTTTTAAAACAAGTTGGTTATACCAATAAGGTTAGGACTTAGGTGTAATGGTCACCTCCCATTCGCCTTCACCCCGGCATTTATATCAGTTTTTCAACACACAATCTTAACTTTACATTTCAGCCGTAATGATCACCACTTAACCAACCACATAAAATAACTCACTTTATATAAAGATACTCCACACACTAAAAAAGGGAGAAAAAAAAGTGAATACGTCCCACTTTTTTCTTGATTTTTGTTAGGTGAGGTGCTTCACCGAACACTTCTTTTTCACCATTCAAGTGCCATGGTGGACCAGCCGTAACGGCTTCACCTTGCTTCATCGACCCCACTACACTCCGCCTAAAAACATATCATCTAATTACACTAAATAACACTTATCAATTTTCTTTTCTTGGGTCTTTCTAATATTTTGTTTGTCACCGCACACTTATACAAGTGACAACTACAACTCAACGTTCACAACATCTATAACTGTTAATTGTACCAAATATATCGATCAAGTGGTTATTCACTTATTCATATATGCTCACCCTACTTTAAACAATGTATTACCTTTTAACAAGTCAATAACCTAACTTCTACTAGTTTCTTATTGCTTAATTAGTTAATTATGAGGACATTTGTTAAACAGTCTCATTAATAATAAGTATAGATAGTCCACAAAGTATAGATAGTGTTTGTTAATCATTTAACAATAGAGTGACTTGTATAGTTCCACTTATAAAGTGGATATAATCAAAATTTACCTAAATTTATGGATACCTTACCAATAATAATAATAGCTCCCAAATGATGATACATATTAACTTGTGTAACCAAAAATTAGACATATATACTAAATAAACGATACACTTTTATTGCCTTTATCACATATTAAGCCAAATGTATGTTGATTATGTCGAAAATAAACTCTTGTTTGAATAACAATATCAACAAGTTTAACTACTTTAAGTTGGTTATATCAATAAAAACATTATCACCTAATTACACTTAATAACACTTATCATTTTCCTTTTTTTCGGTCTTTCTCATATTTTGTTTGTTACTACACACTTATACAAGTGACAACTACAACTCAACGTTCATGATAACTATAACTGTTAATTTTATCAAATATACCGATTTAAGCAACAACCATTTAGTTGAATAACATTTTTCACACGTGAGTACCATTTAAAAACAAGTCCTTTAATACCAATTTAAGCGGTTATTTATTTATTTTTAATCATGATTTCTGACATTTTGACCGACTAATCCATAAAATTTGAACTTATTGCGACACAAACTCAAACTCTTTTCAAAAGGTTGACGTGGAATTTAAGCGGTTATTCACATATGGTCATCCAACTTTAACCAATGTATGACTTTTTAACTAGTCAATAACCTAACTTCTAAGAGGGGAGGGAGTGGGCATCGGGTACCAATTCGGGTAGGGGTACCCGAGCGGTAACACCGCCGCCGGTACCTAGGGTATCAAATTCGGCTATCAAAATCGGCTTGGTAACCCGTGTGTTTGTAGCAGCGTATTTTTGAAAAAAAAGGGACGTTGCATGTGACAACGGCTATATTTGGCCGAAAATTAAAAAAAAAAAATTTTTCCTCTTTAAAACCAAACCATTTCACTTCATTTTTCAAAATAACAATTCACAAACCAAACCATTTCACACATTAATCTTTCAAACTTTGGCGAAACCATGGATTCAAGAAGAGGTAAAAAACCTTTCACCTCGCGTCAAGGTCGTTCTCAACCGTCCCCGAATCAACCACAACAAACTCCGTTAGGATTTAGCCAATTTTATTCTCAACCACCCCCGAATTTTTACGTTCCACAACCCCAATCTCCACCCTTTTACCAATATAATATGGGTCCTCCTCAAATGAATCCACAACACTACAACATCACTACTACAAGCGAGTTTTCCCCGTTCCAAAACATTGATGAAGAAGTAGAGTACGTACCCGAAACACAACCACTACCAAACGAAGAAGACGAAGATGAGGAAGTTCAAGAAGTTGATCCGAGAGGGAAGAAAAAAGCTTTCGCCGGGAGGAGGCCCCGTGAATTTTGGTCACCGGCACAAGAGGAGGCTTTGGCGAAAGCATGGATTCAAATCTCCGAATGTGGTGTTGTCGGTAATGAACAAAAGTCCGACGGTTTTTGGAAACGGGTTCTCAAGCATTACGAGTCAAGTATGGGTTCGAGTTCACGAACTTTTCATTCGTTGAATACCAAGTGGAAAACAATGAACACGGCCATGGGTATTTTCAACGGCTACTACATCCAAACGGTACAAGTTATATTTATACTTTTTATTTTACATAATCTATACTTTTTATTTTACATAATCTATACTATATTATTTACAATTACATTATTTGTTTAAGCTATATTTTTATTATTTTGTATATAATGTAGAAACGTGCTAAGGCTAGTGGGTGCAACGACTTGGACGTGGTGAGGCAAGCTGAGTTGGATTACTATACAGCAAAGAAAAGACAATTTACTCATACTTTGGCGTGGGAGGTTGTCAGAGGTCATGACAAATGGACAGAGCAAGAATGTTTTCAAGCTATTCCCGGTTCGACAAGCAACTCTTCAAAAAGGAAGTCGGGGGAGTATGAATCGGCAAGCAACACCGTTCCCGATATGAATGAAGACCCCACCCCTCCACTTTCAAGAAAGATGAAAAAGAAGCAAGCTGTATCCTCGTCGATCTCAAGTGTTGCGGAAGAAATCAACTCGTACACACAAAAGAAGACGAAATATTTGGCAGAAAAACGCGAGAAGGATGCGTTGGCAAAACAATTGTTGGCTACACAAATCGAGGGGGCGAAGTTCAAGAATGAACAACGGGAGATGAAGTATTTTTTGGAGCCGCATGATCACATTCGCGATCCCGCTATGTTGGAATTCGTTCTGAACCAAAAACGTCAACTTGCAGCCAAACACGGATGGGCTTGCAATTTTTAAGTTGTAGTTTCAACTTGTTTTAATTTCAAATTATGTAATGTTTTTAAGTATTATGTTATCTTTTTTTTTTTTTAAGTATTATGTAATGTTTTATTTTATTTAATGAAATGGTATGTTTTTATTTTAAATATTGTATGTGATTTTATGTATGAAAAAAAAAAAAAAAAAAAAAAAAAAAAAAATCGGGTACAAATTGGTGACCACTCCCTCCACTTAGGGTATGGTTAGGGTAAGATTGGGTACTTTTGATGTGTAATGTGGTTATTGGATGGAGGTGAGGTGGCACCTAGGGTATTAGGTGACCACTCCCCCTCTCTCTCTTATTGCTTAAACAAAGTTTCTTATTGCTTATTATGATGTAATCATGGTTCACAGTCCAAAAAGTTAAGTCATACATACATTTCCTAGTCAAATCAAAAAACTCACTTACTCGTACCTCAAGTCTATCATCACCAACAAACGTGGAAAACGAGAATTATCAATTCAACACACACCCAAACGCGGCTTATTACCAAACCAATAAATAACACAACACACCACATCTTGCTCAAATCATTCACTTATCCATATCTCAAAAACCCATCAATAATTTTCCAAGATTTCCAAAACCCATTTCCATTACCAAATTGCAATCCTGTGTTTCAAATCTTAGCCTCTGACGTGACCTGTGGCCGGAATATTCCTTCTCCGACCACCATAAGGTCCATAACCATAACCCTTGTTTTTTTTATAAATAAACTATAAACCCTTGTTAGTGGGCCCCACTGAGAATCCTCATCTCTCTTTATCTACCGCTTACAATTCTTATCTTCACTCTCATCCTCATATACCATTCTTTTTTGTCATCTTATATATTAAATCTTTATAATATAAATACTGTTTTTTAGTCTTATCTTTCTTTTGTGAGACCCTTTTCAGTTTTCACCACCAAATTATGGGCTTAGTTGGTGTTATGGTGAATATGTTAAATGAGCCAAATTTGTTATATAATATGTTGCCTGATTTGTTGGTGTTAATAGCACCTTTATGGATAGCTGTTATATTTGGGGTGTTTGTTGGGTGGATGTGGAGACCAACATGGGCTAATGATGCTATTAGTAACTTAAGTATACCAGCTGCTAAGAATAATGGGTTGGTTGATTTTGTCAAGAATTTTGATTCTTTGAAGATGCAATTGCCTAATTGGGGTTTGTTATCGGGTTCGGAAAGTGGCAAGAATGAAGAAGGTGTTGAGGTTTTTGATGATAACAGGTTGGTTAAGATTGTTGATTTGTTTTTTGTTTGTGTTTTGGATAAGGTTGGATGAATTGGTTAACTTTGTCTTTATCCAAATATTAATGAGCTTGTTTTAGCTTGTGTCAGGGGGTGTTTGGATTAGCTCATTTCCTGGGCTTATTGGCTTTTTTGAATTTGGAGAAGCTCATAAGCTCATTTTTTTTCGGCTTACGAGCTTATCGAGTTGAGGTTATGGTTTAAAAAGCCAGAAGCTCAAGTTGATAAGCTTAGAATCGGAAAATATTAAGCTTAGAAGTTCAGTGTATGAGCTTTTCCAATTTCAAATAAGCCCATAAGCCTGAAAAATAAGTTAATCTAAACACACCCATGGTATTGGAATGGAAACCAAACACCAACTTCTATGCATTTTTATACCACATAAGCTGATAAGATGTTTATTTGAGTGTGAAATTATAAGTTTTTGAATAATAATTTGAGGGTTGCTTATACAAACTATTGATTGTTACATTGATTATGTGCTTGAAAAACATAAGCAGTCTCTATAAGCAATCCCAAATGTCACTAAATGCTCAAATAAGCACAATTTCTAGATATTCAAAACAACTTAATAATCAATTTCGTTACGGAAGAAGCAATTTCAAACATTAATTCCTGTATTGTGGGCTTATCTTAAAAGAGCATAAGTAGTTTCATTAAGCAATCCCCGAAGACCCCTAAAACAAGAGTATTAAAACATGATGTATAGTTGTGACTAAATTATATACTTATGTTTTCAGTTCATCAAAATTGGATGGAAAAGTGAAGAATTTTGTTGGAGAGAGTGATTTGCAGCATATTTCAAAACTTGTCGAGGAAAAAGATGGAGGCCTCGCTTGGATTCAAGTGATGGATAGATCAACTTCAAATATGAGTTATCAAGCTTGGAAGAGAGAGCCTGAGGTATTCCATTCTGACCATTTGATTATACTAAGTAGTCGATTTCAACAGTATATAATGGATTGAGTTATCTTTATTTATTGTGACTAATTGTGTTTATGGTATGTGATTTATAGGTTGGACCTCCACAATACCGATCCCGAACTGTTTATGAAGATATGACTCCTGAAATGATGAGGGATTTTTTTTGGGATGATGAATTTCGGTTGAAGTGGGATGATATGTTATTAGAAGCCGAAACTATAGAGGAGTGTCCTAATAATGGAACAATGGTGGTTAAGTGGGTTCGTAAGGTATGAACTTAAAATTCATTTCAATTTAAGTATGCGATGACTGTTTGGTACATTAGCTTATAGACTTACATGCTCTACATTTGGTTGTGCAGTTCCCATTTTTTTGTAGCGACAGAGAATACATAATTGGTCGCAGAATCTGGGAATCCGGAAAAACCTACTATTGTGTTACAAAGGTAAATTTAAGTTCCTTAAGTTTCTGAAAATGAGTTCATTACGCCGATGTATGTTTTAGATGGAAACTACTATTATGCCTACTATGATATTCTTGCAAATGGAAATATGTAAATGAAGAAAACTCCAAATTATGTTAAATAGGCCTTGGTTAAGTTTAGAAAAAACTTTATCTCCGAAAGTAAAGTTTCTGTTTAAGGAAAGGAAGTTAATTTGGTTGGAAACATAAATACTGAAAAATTTGTGAACGGACATACATATGAGCTATAAGGAACCTTCATTGATGCCTGTTCATTTGAATGTCCCTTCACAACAAGAAACCTTTTTCCACCCGCATTCATATTATATGTTCCTAAAATATGTTTTTTATTGCTACATACTCAAATTTCTGATATATTTGTTTCAGGGAATACAATATCCGTCAGTTCCACGCCGCACTAAGCCAAGACGCGTTGACTTGTACTATTCAAGTTGGTCGATTCGTGCAGGTAATAAGGCACTCAATCTTTACAAATCCTTATTTTCATCGTAGTATCTTGTTTAAAGTTGTTTTCTTGCACATATAGGTGGTGTTTAACTAAAGTGATTGTGTGATACTGAATAGTTGCAATTCAATCATATTTGTTTGTAATAAGACAATAGTTGAACATAGTGCTTGGATGTGTTTCTATTGCCTAAGTTGTAATTATAAAAAATTTCAGGCGTCAAGTAAATTCTGATTATTTAAGTACCAATTAAGGGCGTTTTTTTTTTTTTTTTTTTTTTTTTTTTTTTGGTGTGTGTGTCAAAAACAAAGTAAATAAGTAATTTTATTTACCCTTTGATAAAAAGTTTTGTAGCAATAATCTGATAGTTAGTGACCAAAATGCAAATTTAAACACCCTCTTATGCTTAACTCATTATGATTACTAACTTGTCATGTTATGATTTATCACCAGTTGAATCAAGAAAAGGGGATGGACAAATGAACGCATGTGAAGTGTTACTCTTCCATCACGAGGACATGGGCATCCCATGGGAAATTGCAAAACTTGGTGTCCGTCAAGGCATGTGGGGTGCCGTGAAAAAGATTGATCGTGGTCTACGTTGGTACCAAAAACACATTGGATCAGGAGCACCCCTAACTCATTGTGCGCACATGGCTCATATCAACACAAAAGTCAGCACTGACCGTTTGAAGTACTTGACCAACGCATCAAACAATTCACAAGAAATTGAAACTTTTGAAGAAATAGTGAGCGACGAGAAGCCTTCAGGGAAGAACGTTCCGAAGCTTTTGGTTGTAGGAGGGGCTATTGCACTTGCGTGCACCATTGACCGTGGCCTACTGACTAAAGCGGTTATATTTGGTGTTGCAAGAAGATTTGCAAAAATGGGGAGGAGGTTATGAGTTACAACTATTTCAAATACAATTGTATTTTGGTTTAATTTATTATCTTTTGTTACATTCATGTTGCAGCTGATAATGATGAGAGTATGTATTTATTATTTTAAAAGATTATACTCATGCTGCAGAAATAACAGGAAAATTCTGTTTCTTATGACTTTTATGCCTTATTTAGTGGTGTTTGAATTTGCTTAATCTAAACTGCTTATCAAAACAACTGCTTCTTCTGCCTTGAAGAAATAAGCAGGTAAGCACTTAAATAAGCAATCCCAAACACCTCTTATGTGATATAACTATATAAGTCAGTTAATGCAATTTTGCTAGCTGAATGTCCATTTCGCCCTTTCTAGACCAAATGCGACATGTGAGGCTTAAGTTAATGCTGTGGTCCTAACAAAAGACACAGCGGCATGGAATTATATCCTGTTCATATCTTGTGAACCCATTGAACTAACATCGTGTCAATAATCTTCGTGACCTTTCAATTTTTGGGATTCTATTGGCAAGTTATCCCACTTCAATCATAATCAGCACCCCAAAAAGATTCACTTATCAATTCAAGAACATTATCTTAATCGACTGTTCGAGAACGATGTTGTGAAGTCCTTTAGTTGTCAAAATTAAACGACATAATAGACCCCGACTAAGTTTCTTACCAATCATAAGTTCCCGTGATCAGACCTACCTAATTGGAAAGGTTTACACAGTGGCAATTTCGGTCGGGTTCGGGATAGTTGCTTGGCGGGTCAGAGCAACCCAACCCGAACGTGGCTTGTTTAAGTGATCAAGTCTGGTGTGTTATCCCCAACCCGTTTACACATAACCTCAATAGTCAATATGACCCATTCAACCCGTTTATTATAAACGCCTTGGCGGGAAAACGGGGCAAGTGCACTAAGATCAAATCAGTTAACAACTTAATACACGTCGACCCTAATATACATTTTCCTTTAGCAGCTCTAATCGAATTCCGGTTGAGAATTCCAAAATTTTAAGTTATAGTTGATCAAAAGCTATTCACAGAAATTATGTTGCTTTATTATAACTTTTTATTTACATCCAAAATAATCAGTTAAGCAGTTTGTAAAGAATAACTTTGAAACGGTCGTTTCACTGTCATACACGTAAAGATTGACCCAAGAACTCTGCAAATAAAGCGTCGAATGAACTAAAGATTGAATTCCTTTTTTTTTGTTTGATGATATTATGGACTTTGGTTTATTAAAAACCCGACAACCTTAATAAGAGTTCAGGTTAATCAGCTTGACCTGTGTAATAAACTGTGTTAACCCGCTCCAAATAAGCTTATTTGAGTTGGGAGGATAGTCGACATCAAGCATTTGAGTGAGATCCAAGTGCACCAAACAATGAGGAAGAAAACAAAAATTACCATAATTCAAATAGTTTCACCAATCCCATATGACAATATGCCCCATTAAGACTGTCATGAGACAAGCAACAACATGCCACACATCTCATAGGACCTATCATTGAATCCAATGAAGTAATCTTGTAACAACGAGTCCCACAATAATGAAAGCTGGACGTTTTAGACTCTTGCAAACTTTATTTTGTAGGCTATAGTCCTATCTTGGTCCCAAAGTTTTCTCCAAATGAAACACATAGGTCTAAAACGATATAGGCCTTATGACCCATAACTGCCGATGTGCCCTTTGGAGTTTTAAGGGCACTCCATTGATGTTTCAGATTTTTAGACTTTGATAAAGTACCATAACGAGTTGTGCAAAATTTGGGTCTGTAGTCCAGATATATACATCTGTGCACTCGTTGAAAACATCAAGCGTGGAATAGTGAGAAGTAGATACTAGCCAAGCAGACCCGTCAATCATTAGTCTATACTTTTCAGCTACGCCATCTATCATAATGTATCGTCGTTATAGAGATCACAACCATTTTGGGTTCAAATCCAACCCAAATTGATGTAGGCCAAGTGTTGATGAACATGTCATTACTAAAATAGGCATAACTTGGGCTATGGGGCTCCGTTTCAGGCGAATGACTAGTCGATACGAAGTGTGGAACTAGGAGCACGTTGTGGTAGACAGACTACGTCAGTTTATGGAACTTTCAAACCCCGAAACACTCTATTTTATGTGTTATTTTGCATTTTAATGTTTTTTCGGGTTTTTTTTGGACTCTGTTTAAGTAATAACTTTTGGCCCGTTTGTCTTTTAGGGTCCGTTTCAGTTTTGTAACTTTATTTAAGAAATATCAAAAGTCTATTTTTGACAGTTTTCTTGCTAAAAATCCTAATAGTCGGTATTCTATTGAATCAACGATTGTTGGAAGAATTGATCTTGACATTCTTGTGAATCAACAGGCTTGATTTGTGTTATCTCGTTAATTAGTCTACATCACAAATGAACAAAGAATGAAAGAAACACAACACACCATTTCAAACCACTATAGTTTACTCCTCAAAATAGAACAAAGAAACAAATCTTCATTTACATGATCAGTACTGCTCACCATAATCTGTATCTTTTACAAGTATATATACTATCAAATAATCATACTTCTAAAAAACCAACTAAACAAAACAAAACTTGATTCGATCCTCAACAAAACCATCTAGCTACGATAATCAAGACTTAATGAAACACCAACGACTCGAAGCAGTGAAGCCCATCCAACTCGGGTGCCCACCGAGCAGCATAACCAATCTTACTTCGGCTATTATCCGTCTCATGCTTCACCTTAGTTTGCTCATCTTTTATTTTGGCAACAACTGGTGACTTGGTGTTAAAGGAACTTAATGACTTGCTCAAGAACTCAGCTGATAAAGCGTCGAATGAACTAAAGATATAATTCATGTTTGTCTCTTTGATGATTTTAAGAATTGGTTTTTTTGTAAGATTGTGTAGGATGTATGAATAAACATTAAACTGTGGAAAGGTATATATACTAGCAAAAGCTCGAAAAGCTAGAGGTTGAATCCTTGCAGTTTCCATATTTTATTGCTTAATGCTTATGCGACGCGTGAATTGCTATGACTATATACGTGTGCATGAAGATATACTAAACTAAGATTTGACCTACAATATATGCATTAAGTAAGTGGGTCAGGCATGTTAGGGACAATTTTTATGTGTCTATTAAATATTAGCATGGGTCACCGGTAAACTCGTTTAGCTAAATAACCCAACAAGAGATTGAGAGGCGACTTGTTGCTCATTCGTCTTCCACCTTTATGTAAATTCAAGTTGATTATATTCAATAAACAAAGATTCAAAAAACCAAGTGAAAAGATCAAAACATATGGAACTTGACTTAGGGGAGTGAGAACCGACCCTAATAAGAACCCGTGTTATTCAAGTTTAGGTTAATCAGGTCGAGCTAAGGTTAACCCGAATAAGAACTATATGAGAATCACAGAAGAAAAGTTATCATTTATTTGTATCAACACGAAATCTGACCTCAATTAGAATTTCGCTTAATTAGGTTGACAACGTGACCCGTGTAAGCTTATTCGGGTTTATGTTTGGTTCAAATGTTTCTTACACTTAAGTGAGACCCAAACACACTGGTCTTTTTAGATATTCGGGTTTAGGTTTGGTTCAAATCTTTCTTACACTTTAGTGGGACCCAAATACACTGGTCTATTTAGTTTTACCATAAGCCAGAACAAGACGATATGCCCCCATTAAGACTCCCATGAGACAAGCAACAACTTGGCACACATGCCTTTCAAAAACAAAAAAAAAAAAAAAAAAAAAAAAAGCAACTTGACACACAAAATACAGGCTCTTTCACTTAGTCCAACGAAGTCATCTTTTTAGAACCAATCCCGCAAAGGCTGCAATAATGAATTAATGTAGGAAGTTTTAGCCTCTTTCCAAAACTTTAAATACTCCATCTATCTCATATTTATTATCAACATTTAGGCCGGGCACAGTCGTGACCATGGTCACCAGCGCCACGTCAGGTTTCTCTCTCCAGCGACCAGACATGACCAGGATGTCACAGTCGATGACCGACGTTATTTTTATTTAATTAAACGGTAACTTTTAAAAAGTGAGAGTTTAAAATCGGTTGACATTTCAACCGATATATACGTTTTTTCTCCTCGACCGATGTTGCGACCGATTCACCACAATCGGAATGACCGATGTCGAAATCGGTCAAAGGTGGTGACCGACCGATGTTTCACCAACGATTGTGTCCAGCCTTACATTTCAAGTTGTTTCAAATTAATTGTCAATTTAAAAAAATATATATAAAATTTAATTCGAGTTTACCATATTACCTTTACTTGAGGTTATTATTACAAAAATTAAAAGTCTTTTCAAATTAATTAGTTAAGAGTAAAAATGTAATTCTGCAAAGAGTAAGAAAGAAAAAGCTGTAACGATGATTATTTTCTTAAATTGTGTGTTTTTGTCTGTGAACAATTATTTTGGGACTGATTGAGTAGTAGGCTAATACTATCTATTAGTCGTTATTTGTATATCTAGGCCCAGTAGTATGGATGTCATGTAATTAGGCCTAAGCTCATGATCATTAGTCTAGAATGATCTCATGTATAAGCTTTGTATAATTCGAATGTATTGTTTGTAAGATAATTTGAAGAAACCATTAGCATGATGCAATTCTCTACTTTTTTGTATCAACTGACATCACGTCATTACATATTTACATACATGCAAGTGTATTAAGGTTGAAGTTTGTTACCTACTTACCTACAATGATACTAACAAAGTAGTTTGTATATAAATACAGAATTGGGCAACATAATTATAACAGCTGCGAAGTACCTTATATAATTGACACAAATGTTCATAAGTTATAACATATGGATTCGAAATGTATCATACCATAAAAAAAGTTGAACCAGATGGAACATTATTCTTTATGACCATTATATTACTAACTTACTATTCATGGGAAATAGATTTGTTGACTCCTACTCTTGCCATTGATGCTCTTTGGGCACAAGGCAAAGAGGTGTTTTCCTACCAATATGCCAGGAGCCATACTCTTCCATGTCCAGATCTTGGTTTTTTACTCCCCGTGGTGCTTCCCAATTGAACACGTAAAGAAGGTTTGCAAGCATAAACTCCATGGTCGCTATACCTGAGTTATACCCCGGGCATGCTCTCCTGCCCCCTCCAAATGGGACCATCTCGCAATGTTTTCCTAGAAAATCGAACTTAAAATTTTCAAACCGCTCTGGCCAAAACTCGTTTGGCCGCTCTTTCCATGTTCGTGAATCCCTTCCTATCCCCCAAATATTGATCAAGATTTTAGTTCCAGGGTAGATGTCATATCCGCCAACTTGACAATGGCTTACACATTCTCGTCCAATTAAAAATGCATTAGGTGTGTGCAATCTTAATGTCTCCTTCACTACCATTTTTAAGTATGTCATCTTGGCAATATCCGATTCATGAACCTTCGATTTTCTTCCAACACAGCTTCGGATTTCCTTCTGCAACTTTTCCATAATTCTTGGAATCTTCACGATCTCAGACATTGCCCGCACCATGGTTGTAGAGCTTGTGTCAATTGCTCCGTTAAGAACATTCTGTCATGTTTAAGTTTCACTAAAGTTAGCTCATAATATTTACATAGTTCGCACAAAACCACCAAATCCAAGCAAAAATGGAATAATATATAGTTAAAAGAGTAGACATTATACATGCTTTTACGGAAAATTCATTATTGTATTAATCATAGCAAATTATTCAAAACGTAAGATATATTAGGTTACTTATCGTGTATTAAAAGAAATTTTATTCAACGTTAAATTTTTCACTTTCTATTTTGTTGTTGTATTAAATAATCAAATGGCCGGAAATTGCTGTGGTGAATCAAATCATGACCTCAGGATACGCACATAAGGTTTTTTATTTTTCTTATTTTTATTTTATATATATATATATATATATATATATATATATATATATATATATATATATATATATATATATATATATATATATATATATATATATATATATAGGGAAGGGATACAGTAAGAAGAAAAACTAAAATGAGAAGAATAAGAAGGATTTCTAGCCACACATTTCAAATAGGGAGGAGAATTTTAAGGGGAGATGCATCCATTTTTGTAGATGCATCTGAAATGAGTGGTTGTGGTTTCTTCTTATCATTCTTATTTTAATTTTTCTTCTTATTTGATCCTAACTCTCTCTATATATATATATATTGTTTTGAAAAGCTGAGATTTATAAAAAGGCTCCGAGGAGGAGACCGAAACAAATCCAACAGAAAAAGAAAACAAAAAGGCCCAACAAACAAACGAACCACAAGGAAACTACAAACAACCAAGTTAAATCATATTAAAAAGGGGAAGTGATTTGTACACTTCTAAAAATGATTGGCACACTCAAATTAGTTGCGTTTGGACATTTATACCTTTACAGAGGTGAAAATGTAAGTGTGTCTATGAGGGTATAACTGTCCAAACACAACTAATTTGAGTGTCTCAATCATTTTTGGGAGTGTACAAATCATCTCCCATTAAAAAGAGCTCTAGGATTAGAAATCCAATTGTTCCAGTTGCTAGGGAATGACTTGCCACGACCGAGATCCACATCTTTGATAACCTTTGAATAGATGGAAATGCATCTTCTTCCAAAACTTATCACGCGAGTCGGGGGAGGCATGAACTATCTTATTTTTCTCCATTTTGAAATCACCCATAAACCAAATTGAAAGACGCCACATATAATCTTGTTGAGCTTGGGACATCCAAGATTAGCAAAATTTCCCAAGTTGATATCACCAATGGAAAATGAGGGGAATCAAATGGGGGTATCAAGTTGCCACCAACTCCAAAATTTCCACCAAATAGGAATCACACGAGGATAGTTAATGAGATTGTGAGCAATATATTCAACCGCTTTGTCACAGAAAGGACAACTCATCGAAGTAATGTTCACACCTCTAGAAATAAGATTAGTCCTAATAGGCAGCCAATAATCGAAACCCTCCAAATGCATATATTTATCTTACGAGGAGTCCAAGAGTTCCACATATGATGAGTCCTTATACTGTGATTGGACAGAAGAATATCTTGCAATCTACAAGTAAGCGTGTTCACTTTAAAAGATTTGGAGGCGTCCCTATCCCATGTTCATTTATCACCCCCTCCTAGTCAAGATACAAGCCACCCATATTAGATAGAATAGAAGAAAGTTCTGCAAGAGAACGACCACGATGAGGAGCTCTCCATTCCCAATTAACTGCCAAAGCCCTGTTAACCAATCTCCAACGATCCTTATTGAAACAATCTTCATTCAGATCAAGTGCATTGATAAGGATTTAAAACTTGCGTTTTTAGGGGGCCAATTAAGCTCTAAAATCGTACGTTTGTGATCAATTATTGTCTTCAATCATTTCTTTTCACATTTTAGGTACTTGGGATACAAAAGTTGAAAACCGACATGTTTTGGACTAATTTGGAAAAGAAAAGGAAGAAAATGACCAAGTCACAAAAAAGTATGGAAAAGGCTCCAGACGGCGTCACAACCTCAATGTGACGCCGTTATTTGCATTTGGATGTGATGATTTGATGGAAATTTTACATGTGACGGCTCAGAATATTTGATCAAGCCTATACCCTGACGGCGTAACTTGTATTTGAAGACTAAGATCCAGAGTAAAAATTACACGAGACGGCTCAAACTTTTTGAAGAGAGACGGCGTCAGACATCTTGGTGGCTTCAGTGACACAAGGCGACGCCGTCACAACGGCGGCAATGCAACTGAAGAAACTCTAATGACGACGAGCTGACGACGTCACAACAATAAAGTGACGCCATCATAATTGTAAAATTATATATATTTTTGTATGTTTTCCATTATTTATGTAACACTTTGGAGAAGTGAAACCCTAGACAAAATTTTGCTCTTTTGCAAGGCTTTTTACAGCCACTTCATCCATGTTCTATTGAAGTTAAGTAATCCCTCTTTAATCATTCAATATGTCTATGTGTTGTTTGATTATATGCTTTTCTTTTCTTCACTTTAACATGCTAGGCTAGATCTATTATTGTTTGCTTAGATTGAATGAAACCTAGTTATTAATTAATTATTGCCTCCTCTTGTTTAATTGGTTGCCTCGCGCGAGGAGAAGAAAACTGGCTTAATTCTTATATGTACTAGCTTGTCCATCTTATTAAACGCAACCCTAGAGTGCGCTAGTGGTTTTTCTTGTTGTATTTATTGCGTGAATTGTGGCTTGTAGATCCTAGGAAACTTAATAGAATAAGCTTTCTTAGGGGAGACTTATACTGACAAGGATTTAAAACGTACATTTTTAGGGGGGCATTTAAGCCCTAAACCAATGTGTTTATGATCAAATATTGCCTAAATTCGTTCCTTTTTCACCTTTTAGGTACTTTGAAAGCAAAAGATGGAATTAACGTATATTTATACGAAAAGGGATGAAAATGTGAAGAAAAAGACCAAGTCATGATAAGTCTGGAAAAGGGCACCAGACGGCGTCACAACCCATAAGGTGACGCCGTCACTTGCATATGAAAATACCAAAACAACCCAGATTTTACCAGAGACGGCTCAGTGGAAAATTGAAGAAATAACAAGTGAAGCCGTCACTTGTTAAGAGGGCTGAAATTTTGTATGAAAGTTATAACGTGACGGCTTGGAAAAATCAAAGCGGGACGGCGTCAGAGTATTCTTGACTGCGTCTGAAGTCATAGAGCGACCCCGTTACAAGGCTGACTTGGAAGAGACGAAACCCTAATGGCGGCGACATGATGGCGTCACAGTTTATAGTGACGTCGTCGCATCTGTAATCGTATATATAGTTTTAGAATTTTCTGCATTAAGTGTGCACACTTGGAGAGTTACTTTTGTGTACGAATTTTATTAGGTTTTTATAGTGTTCTTAGGGTTTTAACACCCTCATTCATTAAGAGATAAGTATCTTAATCTCTTCTATCATTATGTTTAATTCATGCTTAATTATGATTACGTGTTTCTTTATCTTTAATATGTCTAGCTAATTTAACATAGTGTTTGCTTAGATCTATTGACACCTAGTTGTTAACTATTGATTGTAGTCTCTTGTTTAAATGGTTGTTACACGTTAGGTTAGGAAAACTTTCTTCTTCCATTAGTGTTGCGAGCTTGAACGTCCTAAACAACGTATTCATGTTTTAGAGTGCACTAGTAGACTTTTCGTTGTGTTTATTGCGTGAATTGCGATTGTTGATAATAGGAGATTTGGGGGAGATAACTTAGGTTACTTGGTGATCCTGGTTTCTTAGAGGAGTTCAATACATTCATAGAGTTAGGGAATTTGGCACCTCCCTACGAATAATGGAATATAACGCGCCAATTAAACAAGGATGTGACAATTCGACTAATGAATAGGAGATAACTAGGGATTAATGAAATATAAGTAAACACGTTTTTACCTATCAATCGAATCTCTCATTTAATTTACATGCAATTTAGGTTTAATCATTAGTTTTATTTAGTTTAATTATTAGTTTAAGTAGTTGATAATCAAACCCCCAATTCAAAAACCGAGAATTTACTTGTTTTCATAAAAATGTAAAAATACAAAAAGAATCATCCTCACCTTAGATCTATTCGTCATACATCTCGACCTTCCCACCACTATTACCCTAGGGAACGATTAATCCCCCGATTTAAATGAATTAGGACGCATTTTCATTAAAAAAAAAGAAATTGTGAATCGCCGAACCATGAGTTTATATTTCCTTATTTACATCGATTGGGACACCTCTTTTTATAAATGAAGAGGTATAAATGAGTGAGCTTATTTATTCCCGACATCACATGAGTAGGGTAAAGGGAGTAGAAATTGGAAACTAGAATTCATTAGACGTTTTAAGGAATAAGATACGTGGGATAATAATTAGGAAGTGATTTTTAGGTGAGACATTATAAGAAACCTACAATTTAGGTGTCAAGAGTATAAGTTGAAGGATTAAAAGTTTAAATTGACGTTATAGTATGCCTTATGGCATGATATAATGTGAGTAATGACCTTGGTGGTCATTAAATTGTGTTGATACATATACGTAAGTTGTGAAAGTGTTGTTTGAAGTTTGACCCTATGGAGTCAAAATATTAAAATTTTCCTAAGTAAGTCTTAGCTTTTGACGAAAATTCTTAAAGAGGAGTAAAGAAAATGAGGTGTTATAGTGAAAACGTAGAAAGCTTGATTAAATGGTTACGATAAATATAAATGAAATTGTTAATATTTGACTTATGTAAAGTCAAGATGGCGCAATTTTCTCAAGTGACACATAGTCCTTGACGAAAAAGTTAGAACAAAGTGAGTAAGAACATTGTGTAATAGTAATAGGGTTTATTGAATGACATATTGGTTATAGTAAAAATGGTTCGGATGACATAATGACTATAGCAAAAACCAAAATATAATAGAATTAAGTGAGTAATAGAATGGATTAAGGGTATTAGTTGTGTTATAATATGTCTTGTGTTGGAACATTACTTAGGTTGTTACATGAAAGTGGATTAATGCTTAAAAGTGCTAAGACGGAATGGGAACGCATGAGACTAAGTTTTGGTTAGTAATGGACGAGAGATTTTAAGGATGAAATCTAAATGAGGGGGATATAACTGTTTGACATAAAATCCATTTTCAAAGGGGGATGACCCTAGATGAAATTGACTAAGAGTAATGTGGTTATAGAAAATATGATGAATAGACTCAAGGGACTAAAGTTGACAAGTGTTAAATGAGTTATAAAGTTAATGTGGCCAAACTATAAGAAAAAGGGACTTGAGGGACCAAAGATGTTAATTTGTGACATAACTTTGGTATGAAGGAAGCCTCAATGTACTTATTCCCTGGACTTTCTCATTTGCTCTAGAATTTGGTAGTATTTCATATGTGTGTGTGGTGTGTTAGCCTAAACAAAAAGGAGGGAAAACAAGATGACAAGATGAGCAATATTGTTGGTAATTAGTGTTCTTTAACAAGGGTGTGATTCTAGTGATGATCTCCTACAAGAACCAAGGATAGAAAGTGATAGTGATGTTGGTAATGTTCTTGGTAAATATAAATTTGATGAAAGGTAAGTAATTAAGATATAGCATGTGTTATATATGTTCTATAATATTATGTGTTGTAATTGAAGGCTAATGGCTTAAAGATCTTTTTTAGAAGTATAGAAGCACTTGAGACTTGATTTGTTAGATTATGTTGCCAAGGTGTTTTTTTAGTCTATGTTTAAAGATTAATCAAGGTATGTGATGGAATCGTTCTATGTTTGAGTTTAATCATAGAATGATGTTTATTCGATAGTCTTACTTATGTAAGGATTAAATGGTTACAGTACTAAGAAACAAGAGTAAGTATTAATAGTTATGAGACTAAATATGGATGATTATGATGCTAATGTGATGATGTATATGATTATATGTTATATGCTAATTACTTACTAAGCGAAAGCTTACGTTATAGTGTTTCAATGTTTTATAGGTTCTTGTGATTACGCCACATTTTGGATTAAAGCTAAAGAATCGTAAGTATAGATGCTAGAAGGTTATTGTAAATAGGAGCTTAGGTAGAGTACTGAGATCAAAGTCAAAGTTGTACCCCCGATGATTTTTTAATGGTTTGTAAACATGTTGTTAAGTGTCATAATCTAAGTCTTGGTCATTCAAGTATTTTGGTTATCAAATGGTGTTATAGAAATAGTTAAAGATTTATCTTTAATTAAAAAGGGTGTTTGGTATTGTGTTAAATTTAACCGTTTGGCTTGTTAAAGTCTTTGTACGGTTTGGCGGAGTAATGTTTATGGTAAAAGTACTTGTGGATTATATAGTTTTGGTAGTGTGGTTAAGTTGGTTTTGACAGGTTGTGAGTCTCAAGTCTACTGGTCTGAAATTGTCAAAAAGTACGCCGCATTAAATAATTGTGCAAATTGAAAGTTGAATTTTTTTAGTATATGATTAAATAATGAACATTTTAAGTATGTAAAAATATATATATATATTTATATTCATATTAATCGTAACGAAAAGACGAAAATAATGAATATAATTTTGCTTGTTAAACATACGAATTGGTATATATTTTGTACATGTTTATATCGATTGTTATTATATTTTAAATATAAATAGTATAAAAAGTTTAATACCATAAAATATATTTGTCAAAAAATCATTTTCAAGGTAGCAAACAAAAAAAAAAGTTCTTGTGAACACTAACGTTGTTAATTTTGATACACAACAAAGATGAAATTATAAACTTTGTTGATCTTATAAGGAAAAATGGTCTGATACACAAGACAGTAAAAAAAAAAAAGGCTAAGTACGTAATAGCAAATGTTTTAAAAGCATTTGCGTTTGTGTATAATACATGCAATGGAACATGCAAGTATTTAGCTGTTTTAAATAATTAGCAAAAATAAAATAAGAAAAAAAGTTGTGTACCATCAAGATTGCTTTAATCTCATCGTGAGTTAATCGAGAAATGCAGTCATCAACAAAATCTTTCTCATCCTCAGTTTTCTTGCTTGCTTTATGTTCAAGATGCTCATCAATAACCATTTGAAGAAATCCATCAGCATCACTAAAAGACTTCTCTAATCTACGATTCCACCCTCTTAATTCGTCCAAAATCGGCCCAACTATTGGAAAATAATCTGATAATGAACCACCAAGCATTACAATTGTTTCATCAGTATCTCTTTCAAATTTTTACCATTAAAGGTCGTGCCCCTATAGCTCTTTCCAAATGCAACCATACACGTAGCTTCCCCTAGTAGAGAATATAGTGCATCGTCTAAGTTAACTATGTTTCCTGAGGGTTGTGATAAGAGTGAACGAACGAAACCTTCCATCTCGATCTCCAACTTTTTCTTAAACAACTTATTTCTCTTACCAATCAATAATTCAGATACGAGGATCTTTCGCATGTCACTCCAATGATCATCACTAGGCGTGAATGAAACATCCGAGTAATTATTGTTGGAAAATATGGTCAATTATTGGTTTGAATGACAATTGATGTTTGTCATCATGTGTACTAATGTGAATTGAAAATAAAATTAATTTGTGGTTTTATTTTAATTCATGTGACATTAGTAAAATTAATTGTGATAATTAATTGTGACCGGTTTTCTTCCATTCCAACTCCCTATATATTAAAGGCTTATTCTTTCATTTCAAGTACACCGAAAACACATAACTCATTCCTCTCCTTTTGTTATTGATTCTTTGTGTATCCGGTTCGTAATAGAGGGAAGGCATAACTTTGGTTCGCCTTGATAACCCGTTTGTGCTAACGGAGTTATCCGTTGTTGTTGTATCTTGGGAGATAGACGTTCACGATTCTCAAGCACCGTGGAGAGGACGAATCTGTCTTAAGGAAACTGTGAGCATCACAGGCCTCAACATTTTCCTTACTTGTGTTTTGTGTCTCAACAATCAAAAGAATGAAGGTATCGTTTTCTACACTTCACTTTCTTGTTACGATTAACATATTCTTTGTTTGTCTCTAATAGCAATACACGTAATATATACAACAATCTTAAGACAGATTCGTCCTGTCCACGGTGCTTGAGAATCGTGAACGTCTATCTCCCAGGATACAACAACAACGGATAACTCCGTTAGCACAAACGGGTAATCAAGGCGAACCAAAGTTATGCCTTCCCTCTATTACGAACCGGATACACAAAGAATCAACAACAAAAGGAGAGGAATGAGTTATGTGTTTTCGGTGTACTTGAAATGAAAGTATAAGCCTTTAATATATAGGGAGTTGGAATGGAAGAAAACCGGTCACAATTAATTATCACAATTAATTTTACTAATGTCACATGAATTAAAATAAAACCACAAATTAATTTTATTTTCAATTCACATTAGTACACATGATGACAAACATCAATTGTCATTCAAACCAATAGTTGACCATATTTTCCAACAATCCCCCACATGAATGAAAAGATGTAATCTTCCAAACATATTCTTATAAATATACACATGATGTAATTTTGAAACCATATTTGACATGAGTCACTGTGGGGGGTTAACCTCCCAAAACACATGAGGGTGTTAATAAATATCCTGGTCCATTCCTGTCAGTGACATACGAGGTTAAGCCTAGAGCTTTTAATGATTTAATGAGAAATCACCTATGTGAGAGAGAAGTGGGGTCGCTTCGAAGGGAAATGTGGGGGCGCATTTCCTAAAAGCTCTTGTAGAACCAGGCTAGTGTTCATGACCATAACGAACACGACTATGAGGAGTTGACAGTGTCAGGAAGAGTCCTGTGTGAACATATATTGTCGTCTACACAAACAGCATATCAGTTCAAAGACATCGCGTTCTACTGGCAGCTAGGAGGCTAAGTATATTTCACAAGGGAAGGTTCAAAGGGTAACACCTACCTATCCTATGCAAGACTCAACTGCTGAAATTTTATTGAAAGTTTGTGAGTTTCTACTCGATCTCCATTCATGTGGGGGATTGTTGGAAATATATTAGTGAAAAAAATGAGTTTTCACTAACTTTGGACATAGATAACTATTAATAAATATAGTTATTATGATTAAGGCATTATATGGTTACATGTCCTTTGTGAGTGCTTCGTAGTGAGCCGTTATATGTCCAAAATTAAGTTAGTGTGAATGAGATATCGAATCTCTAAGTTGGGTGTTGAAAATGGAAAATAAAGAAAGAAACGTGTTGAGGTTTGTCCCACATTCTCCGTAATTGGTTTCAAAATAAATATGAGATTTATGTTTGTTGTTAGATTATATAATTGTGTGACCCTTGTTACGGAAGGACCAAAGGAGCATGTATAAGTGGTTACATGCTTATACGTTTTTCTTGAGTTGTGTCAAAGATATTAGCATTTAACTACATTTGCTTGGAATTGTTTTATGATTATTATGGCACTAATGTTTAAAGTAATTTGTGCTCACCTTTTCGGACCTATTAAATATGGTAATGATTTCAAGGAACATGAAGTATAGTTTTCTGAAATCTTATTTAGGAGGAAACAATTTTCGGGTTGTTTGTCCTTTGTTTCTAAAGTTTGTGAATCAAGATTATGATTGAACAATATAGTTTTCAAAGCATGTTGGCCAAAATATTGTCATGATACTAGTTTGTGTAACTAGTATTAGTTACGTGACATGGATATTGGGATATCGGGATTAAACTCATTTTTGCGGAATACAAATTTTGGTGTTATTTGAACTCCAAAGTACTTCTTGTCCCGGCCGCACCATCGTGGAAAAATGCATTTATTTTTGCATAGTAAATGAATAATTGAACCCAACTTTTAACATTGGGTAGCTAAGACCTTATGCTTGATTAGTAGAAAGTTTGTGCTTAAATTGATGAGCCATTCAATCGCAATTTCTATTTTGATACAGAAATTCATTTTGAATAGGTTGATGTCCCATGTGCATTATTGCGAGAAAATGTGTTTTTCTCATAGTAAACAAATGAGTTTTGCAACATTTTTTTTTGGTGATTAGGTAACAATGAACATCTTAACCCATTTTGGAAAAAAAAATGTTGAACTTAAACGGAAAAATCAAAAGATCGCAGTTTGTATTTTAGCACAACATTTTTTCCAAGAGACTTATATATATATATATATATATATATATATATTTTTGTTGATATTAGTGTTGATTGGATGCATAGGTACAACATTTTTTGGTTGTTATAATACAAAATTATGTGAAATTTTGTACAATGTTCAACGAAAAATTGTTTGCTTCATTTGATGCAAAATATTGTGACAAAGTAGTGCCTATTAAAAGGTGTTTAGTGCGGTTTTGTGCAACTAATTTTGTAACATGCGAATAAACAAGTCGCTCGATTTCGTATCGAGCATTGGAGGTTTGGATGTTTCAAATATTCTGTTGTGAATATTGTTGCGAATAATCAAACTACTTGTTATTCAAGAAAGATGAATAATCGTCAAGAGTTGTTAAACTCATATTGCTAATAATCGAACATAATATGTTTGTACAAATTTGAGTTTCGCGCAACTCTAAATATATCATGCTCTAGGTAATTCTTGAGTATTCCAACTAGGCAAGAACTTCATGTTTGTTGACGTTCGTTTGAACTCTAGCTAGGCCGGAATCCCCCACATGGAATTTATCTCAAGAATTTTCTAGAAAGGTTCTATTTTTCAATGTATTAATCTTGTTTATAAGATTTTTTCTCACAATGATATGACATCAAGATCCTTACTAATTTGTCACTTCACAAGTTTCATACTAGTGTATGCAAACTTTTTGAATGTCTTATGTTAATTATTTTCCGTATCATAATTAACAGATTCCAAATCTAGCATGCTATAGATCAAGGAATCAAGCGTATGACAAAAGATGCATCATTCTGATTTCTCATAGCTTCATCTACTAACATTCTTCTTTTAGACAAATCACCACCTTAAACTACACATATTTTAGGAGGATCCCATAAGTTATATGTGTAAGTCCTACACTTATAACATGTCATTCCAATTCACTTGTGATTATATATAATCACATTTAATCTCTTATCATTATATGATTATCACAATTTATTATGTGATTAAGGAAACAAATATATTGAGAGCTCTTCTCCCATTTCAAATACACCGAAAATACACACTCATTCCTCTCCTTTTTGTTAGTTACACATAATCATATAGTATAAGGATTTGTTGGAAATATATTAGTGAAAAAAATGAGTTTTCACTAACTTTGGACATAGATAACTATTAATAAATATAGTTATTATTATTAAGGCATTATATGGTTACATGTCCTTTGTGAGTGCTTCGTAGTGAGCCGTTATATGTCCAAAATTAAGTTAGTGTGAATGAGATATCGAATCTCTAAGTTGGGTGTTGAAAATGGAAAATAAAGAAAGAAACGTGTTGAGGTTTGTCCCACATTGGTGGGTGAACAAACTTTATGTGGGTTTATAAGTAGAAGCACTGAAGCAATAATAAAATTGACTTGGCTAAAGACAATGACCCATGTGTTGCTGTGGACATGGGTGGATATCGTTTTTTGCTCAAAATCATATCCGAATTTTGACCCATGTTTAATCAGTTACAAACCACAAGTAGTAACAACAGATTTAATGTATCTGTTATAAGTATGGTTACTGCACTTTTTAATAGTCATTAAGATTTGTTTAATGGCTATTACTGTATAGTGGTTTTGAATTGAAGTATAAGTAACAGGTCTTTCTTTTGTTCCAATACACCAAAAAAAAAAAAAAAAAAAAAAAAAAACACACACACACACAGCTCATTCCTGTTCTTCCAGGACACTCACAAAAGATCTAATAGTTTTTCAGGCAATTTTTCAATTCCGGCAGTACACCTGCTCCGGCCGTTGTACCCTGGGAAACAACCGTGTTGTTGTACACGGAATTGTTTTAAGGGAATCGTGTTCAACACGAGACTCGGTCCATTTTGTTCCTGTATCAAACTCTGTCCAGGTTCTTCTCACAGTTACTTGTATTACATTATTATTTTTCTTCCTGTTATTGTATTTTACATTCGATATAAACGGTATACTTTACTACAATATTAAAACAATTCGGTGTAACCGTTTATAAGGAAGAAAACGTTTTGAATTCTACTAAGTGTTTCATTTGAACCTACTGTTAGATCTTTACCTGTTAACTTGTTTGATATTGTTCCAATCGGGGTATTATTTCAAAACAGATTATGATATTTCTTTCAAACTGCTCATGTTCTATCCAGTTTATATAGATTATGTGTTGATTTTATTTAACTAACTGTGCAGATTTTATATAAGGTGTGGTACTTTATAATCCTTTCTGTTTAGATTGTTCTAACCACGTTCTATGCAGATTCTCTAAAACAAGTTTGTCTAAAGTTTCAGCCTTGTTCTTTATTTCTAACAGCCCCTAAACCAGTTTCATATTGGTTTTTACTGCATATTTTTCCTGCTGTCAAAACAGCCCGTAAAAAGACGTGTCCAAACAGCCCCCAAACCAGGTTTTAACGTATTTTCCTGTACTTATTAGCTGTCCAATCAGCCCGTACTAAGGTGCGTCGGAACTGCCCCAAAGCATAAATTTTTTAACCTTGTTACTGCATCTATTTTGTGTCCAAACAGCCCTTAATAAGCCACTTCAAACAGCCCCTAAAAACAGATTTCATAACGGTTTTATGCACTAGTTTTCTGTCCAAACAGCCCCTCAAATAGGTTCTTCCAAACAGCCCTTACTTGGTTTTTTGCATTTTTGTTAATTGCTGAATTTTCTGTACAAGTTTGTAGTGGTACTTTTGGCCATTATATCTATTGTTTGCTATCTTAAAATCTAATTAAATTATTTATAAGAGATCTTTGTTGCTGTAATTTTGGTGCAGAGGAGTGAGTATCCTAATAACTTATTTGTGTAAGAAACAAATCACTTTGTGTACATCCTCGAGTTACAACCTACTATCAAATTTTCTGTGTTAAAGTTTCAGAATGGTGCTTGATTTTGTTGCAATGATTTCAGAAGTAAACCAAGCAGGTTCAAACACAAAAGAGTGGTGGATTGACACGAGTGCCACCCGTCATGTGTGCTTGGACAAAAATCTCTTTAGTTCGTTTAAAGAGGTTAACAATGGTGAAAAACTTTTCATGGGAAATTCCATCACCGCTGACATTAAAGGTGAGGGTGATGTAATTTTGAAATGGACATCCGGAAAAGAGTTAAAACTCAAAAACGTTTTGTACGTTCCGGAGATTCGAAAGAATCTTGTGTCTGGGTGGTTGCTCAACAAGTATGGGTTTTGCCTTGCATTTGAGTGTAACACATTTGAGTTAACCAAGAGTAAAATGGTTGTAGGTACGGGCTACGCCCGTGATGGAATGTTCAAGTTGGATTTGATTGATAAGGAAAACAATCTTTCTAAAATGAACACTAATTCAACTTGTGTAGTTGAGACGTCGAATGTGTGGCATGGCCGACTTGGTCATGTCAATTATAATTCCATCCGTCGTTTAATGAAATTAAATTGTATACCTACATTCCATATTGACTCAAATCACAAGTGCGAAACTTGTGTTGAAGCGAAAATGACAAGATCGTCTTTTCACTTGGTCGAAAGAAAAACCGACCATCTTGATCTAATTCACACAGATGTGTGTGATTTAAAATCGGTGCCAACAAGAGGAGATAATAAGTACTTCATTACTTTCATTGATGATAGTACGAAATATTGCTATGTGTATTTACTTAAAAGTAAAGATGAAGCAATAGATAAGTTCATTCTATACAAGAATGAGGTTGAGAATCAACTAAATAAAAAGATCAAGGTAGTAAGGAGTGATAGGGGAGGTGAATATGTATCTCCATTTGCTGAATTTTGTTCACAACATGGAATTAGACATGAGTTCACCGCACCCTATTCACCTCAGCAGAATGGGATTGCTGAAAGAAAAAATCGTACCTTGAAAGAAATGGCAAATGCCATGTTAATAAGTTCGGGTTTAAATCAGAACATGTGGGGGGAAGCCATTTTATCGGCTACTTATCTTTTGAATAAGATACCTCGTAAGGAAAAAGAAGAGACCCCCTATGAGCTATGGATGGGACGAAAACCATCTTATAAATACTTACGAGTGTGGGGGTGCCTAGCTAAAGTGGCAATTCCGGCACCTAAAGCTCAAAAGATAGGACCCAAAACCATTGATTGTGTATTCATTGGGTATGCTCATAATAGTAGCGCTTATCGATTCCTTGTGCACGAGTCAAAAAATCCCGAGATACACAAGAATACGATAATGGAATCAAGGAATGCTTCATTCATTGAAACCGTGTTCCCTTGTTTGACCAAGGAGAATGAAAGGTCATCTAGACGAGATGACGTAGTTGTCCACGAAAAGAGACAACGAAATGATAACATCGTTCACGATGAGAGACAACATCAATCTGAGGAAGAAGATGTTGAACCTAGAAGAAGCAAAAGGCCAAGAATCGAGAAATCGTTTGGACTCGATTATGTTTCGTTTATGGTAGAAAGTGAACCAAACTCTTACCGAGAAGCGGTTACGTCCTCAGAAGGGCCTCAATGGAAAGAAGCCATTAAGAGTGAGATAGATTCTATTTTGCATAACCATACATTTGAGCTTGTAGATCTACCTCCGGGTTGCAAAACATTAGGCTATCGATGGATCTTCAAGAAGAAGATGAAAGCTAATGGCACCATAGATAAGTACAAAGCAAGATTGGTGATCAAAGGTTACAGACAACGAGAAGGTATGGACTACTTTGACACTTATTCGCCCGTAACGCGAATAACATCCATAAGGATGGTACTTGCTATTGCAGCCATAAGAAATCTGGAAGTTCATCAAATGGATGTAAAAACTGCTTTTCTAAATGGAGATTTAGATGAAGAGATTTACATGGAACAACCTGAGGGATTCACTACCCCGGGACAAGAGGGAAAAGTATGTAAACTTGTCAAGTCACTGTATGGATTGAAACAAGCTCCTAAGCAGTGGCATCAAAAGTTTGACCACGTCATGATCGAATGTGGATTCAAAATTAATGAATGTGACAAGTGTGTCTACGTGAAAGACACAAACAATGGATATGTCATCTTATGTCTATATGTAGACGATATGCTAATCGTTGGAAGCAATGATAAGATGATACGATCTACTAAAGACATGTTGAAATCGAAGTTTGACATGAAAGACATGGGTTTGGCAGATGTGATACTTGGAATCAAAATCATACGAACCCAAAATGGACTTATGTTGAGTCAAACACATTTTGTGGATAAAATTCTTGAGAAATATAATCCAGATGACTCCAACATTGCGAGGACTCCTATTGATACGACTAAACATCTATCTAAAAATAGAGGTCAAGGAGTTAACCAGGTGGGATACTCGAGCATTATTGGTAGCTTGATGTATCTAATGAATTGTACGAGACCCGACTTAGCATACGCTGTGAGTAGGCTAAGTAGGTATACAAACAACCCAGGTTACAAACACTGGGAAAGTATAACAAGGGTTCTGGGGTACATAAGGTACACTCGAGAATATGGATTGCATTATACTAGATATCCTGCTGTTATCGAAGGATACAGTGATGCAAACTGGATATCTGATATACAAGACTCTAGATCAACAAGTGGATATGTATTCACACTTGGAGGTGGAGCCGTATCATGGAAATCTTCCAAACAGACGGTTATTTCCAGATCCACAATGGAGTCAGAATTTATCGCCTTAGATAAATGTGCCGAAGAGGCATAATGGTTACGTCAATTTGTAGAGGACATACCAAGGTGGCCTAAGCCGGTAACGGCCATATGTATACATTGTGATAGTCAATCGGCGATTGGCAGAGCTCATAGCATAATGTATAACGGTAAGTCAAGACATATTAGACGTAGACACAATACTATACGACAACTACTCTCTACAGGAGTTATCCCTATTGATTATGTGAAATCAAAGGATAACATAGCGGATCCGCTTATAAAAGGCTTAAGCAGGGAGTTAGTTAACAAGTCGTCAAAAGGAATGGGACTAAAGC
Organism: Chrysanthemum seticuspe; assembly: GCA_019973895.1. Taxonomy (NCBI): domain Eukaryota; kingdom Viridiplantae; phylum Streptophyta; class Magnoliopsida; order Asterales; family Asteraceae; genus Chrysanthemum; species Chrysanthemum seticuspe. The sequence continues at coordinate 57,684,909 of BPTQ01000001.1, read as the reverse complement.
CCGTAAATGAATGAGTTTATACGAAGGAAAACCTAACCCAGCTGACTGGAGATCCCACGATCTGGGTTCAATAGGACAACCTACTTGTATAAACTGTGGGGGAGTCACTGTGGGGGGGGGGGGGGTTAACCTCCCAAAACACATGAGGGTGTTAATAAACATCCTGGTCCATTCCTGTCAGTGACATACGAGGTTAAGCCTAGAGCTTTTAATGATTTAATGAGAAATCACCTATGTGAGAGAGAAGTGGGGTCGCTTCGAAGGGAAATGTGGGGGCGCATTTCCTAAAAGCTCTTGCAGAACCAGGCTAGTGTTCATGACCATAACGAACACGACTATGAGGAGTTGACAGTGTCAGGAAGAGTCCTGTGTGAACATATATTGTCGTCTACACAAACAGCAGATCAGTTCAAAGACATCGCGTTCTACTGGCAGCTAGGAGGCTAAGTATATTTCACAAGGGAAGGTTCAAAGGGTAACACCTACCTATCCTATGCAAGACTCAACCGCTGAAATTTTATTGAAAGTTTGTGAGTTTCAACTCGATCTCCATTCATGTGGGGGATTGTTGGAAATATATTAGTGAAACAAAATGAGTTTTCACTAACTTTGGACATAGATAACTATTAATAAATATAGTTATTATGATTAAGGCATTATATGGTTACATGTCCTTTGTGAGTGCTTCGTAGTGAGCCGTTATATGTCCAAAATTAAGTTAGTGTGAATGAGATATCGAATCTCTAAGTTGGGTGTTGAAAATGGAAAATAAAGAAAGAAACGTGTTGAGGTTTGTCCCACATTGGTGGGTGAACAAACTTTATGTGGGTTTATAAGCAGAAGCACTGAAGCAATAATAAAATTGACTTGGCTAAAGACAATGACCCATGTGTTGCTGTGGACATGGGTGGATATCGTTTTTTGCTCAAAATCATATCCGAATTTTGACCTATGTTTAATCAGTTACAAACCACAAGTAGTAACAACAGATTTAATGTATCTATTATAAGTATGGTTACTACACTTTTTAATAGTCATTAAGATTTGTTTAATGGCTATTACTGTATAGTGGTTTTGAATTGAAGTATAAGTAACAGGTCTTTCTTTTGTTCCAATACACCAAAAAAAAAAAAAAAACACACAGCTCATTCCTGTTCTTCCAGGACACTCACAAAAGATCTAATAGTTTTTCAGGCAATTTGTCAATTCTGGCAGTACACCTGCTCCGGCCGTTGTACCTTGGGAAACAACCGTGTTGTTGTACACGGAATTGTTTTAAGGGAATCGTGTTCAACACGAGACTCGATCCATTTTGTTCCTGTATCAAACTCTGTCCAGGTTCTTCTCACAGTTACTTGTATTACATTATTATTTTTCTTCCTATTATTGTATTTTACATTCGATATAAACGGTCCTTTAAGAATTAAACAACCCTAGTTGCAAAACCACGTCTTGAATCGAATTCAAGTCCTGTAGAATTCATATAAACTGAAACACAAACAAGGTATCGTTTTCTACACTTCACTTTCTTGTTACGATTAACATATTCTTTGTTTGTCTCTAATAGCAATACACGTAATATATACAACAATCTTAAGACAGATCCTTTCATTTGCTATTAGAGGTAGTCACGGGAATAATAAAGAAAAAAGAAAAGACATTATGTTGTTTCGTTGAGAAGCAAGAATGAAACTGTTTTTGTTTCATTAGTAAAGTTATTTTAATTGAAATTATAAATGTATTGCTAGTGATATAGGTGTTAAAACACATGACGTTTTGGCATCATTTTGAAAGGATAGATAAAATCTTTAAAATTCCACTAGTATACATGGAAAATAAATAATGAAATTGGACACTCTAATTTGTCGTGTTCTGTTCCTTTTCCTTCACAAAGATAGATAGTTTTGGTGTCATTTAAATCGGATTACCTTTTGATTCTGGAAAAGGAATTTGTTATCTTGCATTGTTTGATACACCGCTTTGATTACAAATGTCTGTTTTATGAATGACAGTATGGGCAATAAATATTCGTATACACTTAGTTTTACGAGCTTATATGTTTTAGTCTAAAAGGAAATATGAGAAAGATGAGTGATAGATTAAATAATTACGTGACCTTGCTACGGAAGGAACAAATGAGTATATTTAAGTGGTTGCTTAAGTTTTTCATTGATTTTTGTTAAAGAGATGAACATGTAATTGCTAAAGTTGTTACTAGCTTTTGAAATATTATTTTATGAATGAAATCATGAAAACAAGATTATTGTTTTGTTAATCAAGACCTAACGTATCCTTAATCATTCAACTATTTATGAGATGTAATTGCATTTTTTTTTGGAACGGCAAAAAAGATGTAATTGCATTGATGATTGTCAATAAATGACATGTGATTTATTTAGTGAGAAAATATGTGAATGGTTTGTGATCCTTCTAATATTTAAGTAGCTAGAGTAAGGGAAATAACTTGTTTGATTTTCAAGTTTGTATGTGAATCCTACTATTTGCTTCATATATTTCAACTGCATGTGAAGTAATATAACACGGGTCATGTTACCTTTTGCATTAATATTGTGTCAAATAATATGAAACGAAACTTAACAATGATTATGTAGACACTATCATGGAAATCAAGTATCTGCTCAAAACCTTTTTTTTTATTAAGATGGTATGAGCTTATGGTAAGGAATAGTTATCTTTTAAAATCTTGTGTAAAGAATAAAGATAGACTACATTGTGATATTTGTTGTAGTTGGAATTTGATATCATTACATTATGATATATCTATAGAAAGTTCAAAGCATGTTGGCTCAAATCTCGTCATGATACTAGTTTGTGTAACTAGTATTGGTTTCATGACTATATGTTGAGATTAAACTCATTCTTGTGAATTACGAATTTTGGAGTTATTTGGAATCCAAAAATATTTACTTGTCACAGCTACTTGGTTATAGGAAAATGCATCGTTTGTATAATAAACACTTGAGATTTGTAACTTTTTTTTATATTGCGTACTAATACACTAAACTTGATTTGTGAAAAAAAATAAAAAAATAAAAAAAATAAATAAAGTTTAAATAAAAAATATTGTTTTATCGCAATTATTAGTTTGGTCAGTCGATAAAAAAAAAAGGTTATATTGTTTGACCATCAATGAAAAGTGGATGTGTCTAAAGACAATGTTGTTAATGAATAATTATTAGTTCATGCATTGACTTGATTAATACACGTTGTGGTGTATTTAGTATCAAGAAAACTACGACGAAATTATGGGAAACCTTTGATGCCGACATTTGAATGGCTAAATGCCATGGTATAGGTGATAAATGTGGTTGACCCTACCACAATAGTTTATTGGCTTGACATTTGTGTCATTAATCACATTTGAGTGATGAATATTCATTCATATATCTTAGTTTAAGACCCGAAAAAAAAATTAATAAAAAAAAAAGGTCTTTATGAGCAATGATAAACAAGTCGCTCGTTTTGTACCGAGTATTGGAAGTTTAGATGTTGCAAATGTTCTGTTGTGAATATTGTTGCGAATAATCAAACTACTTATTATTCTAATAAGATGAATAATCGTCAAGACTTGTTATAACTCATATTGCTAATAATCGAACGGTTTGTCATATGTAAGAAATGACTATGTGTTGAATATAACCGTGTACGACATTGTGAAATGTCAAGAAAGAGCACACATATAGATGACAACAAATTATGTTGGTTTATGTAACTAACTTCAACTGTGTGATTGTCATCCAATGTGAGCTATTATCCATTCGCTAAGTTGGACATATTTTGATTGTGTAAAATGATTACACATTGATTTTATGTGATTATAATCACATAATAAATTGTGATAATCACATAATGATAAGAGATTAAATGTGATTATATATAATCACAAGTGAATTGGAATGACATGTTATAAGTGTAGGACTTACACATATAACTTATGGGATCCTCCTAAAACATGTGTGGTTTAAGGTGGCGATTTGTCTAAAAGAAGAATGTTAGTAGATGAAGCTATGAGTAGTCAGAATGATGCATCTTCTGTCATATGCTTGATTCCTTGGTCTATAGCATGCTAGATTTGGAATCTGTTAATTATGATATAGAAAATAATTAACATAAGACATTCAAAAAGTTTGCATACACTAGTATGAAACTTGTGAAGTGACAAATTACTAAGGATCTTGATGTCATATCCATGTGAGAAAAAAATCTTATAAACAAGATTAATACATTGAAAGAGAGAACCTTTCTAGAAAACTCTTGAGATAAATTCCATGTGGGGGATTCCGGCCTAGCTAGAGTTCAAAAGAACGTCAACAAACACGAAGTTCTTGCCTAGTTGGAATACTCAAGAATTACATAGAGCACGATATATTTAGAGTGTCACGAAACTCAAATTTGTACAAACATATTATGTCGATACAACAACTACTCTCAGCATGGGTTATCCCTATTGACAATAAGAAGTCATAGAATAGCTTTGCGGATCCGCTTGTGAAAAGCTAAATGTGAGAGTTAGTTAGCAAGTCGTGAAGAGGAATGTGACTAAAGCCCTTGAAAAGTTTATATGAAGGAAAACCTAACCCAGCTGACTGGAGATCCCATGATCTGGGTTCAATAGGACAACCTACTTGTATAAACGGAGGTTACTGTGGGGGAGTAATAAACTCCACATTTATTTAAGGGAGTTAGTGAACTTCCTAGTCCATTCCTATAACAGTGACAATATGAGGTTAAGCATATGGCTTTTAATGATTGATCGTGAATCACCTATGTGAGAGAGAAGTGGGATCGCTTCTAAGGGAATTGTGGGGGCGCAATTCTTAACAGCTCTCGCAGAACCAGGCTAATGTTCATGACCATAACGAACATAACTATGAGAACCAAAAGTGTCAAGGAGATATTTGTGTGAATATATATTGTCGTCTCCACAAACGGCAGACAGTTCAAAGACATCAAGCTCTACTGGCTGGTAGGAGGCTAAGTATATTTCACGAGGGAAGGTTCAAAGGGTAACACCTACCTATCCTATGCAAATATCAACTGCAAAACTCTATTACAACATCGAGTCGTTGAAAGTCGTTTCCCTTATCAATTTCATTCATGTGGGGGATTGTTGGAAAATATGGTCAATTATTGGTTTGAATGACAATTGATGTTTGTCATCATGTGTACTAATGTGAATTGAAAATAAAATTAATTTGTGGTTTTATTTTAATTCATGTGACATTAGTAAAATTAATTGTGATAATTAATTGTGACCGGTTTTCTTCCATTCCAACTCCCTATATATTAAAGGCTTATTCTTTCATTTCAAGTACACCGAAAACACATAACTCATTCGTCTCCTTTTGTTGTTGATTCTTTGTGTATCCGGTTCGTAATAGAGGGAAGGCATAACTTTGGTTCGCCTTGATAACCCGTTTGTGCTAACGGAGTTATCCGTTGTTGTTGTATCTTGGGAGATAGACGTTCACGATTCTCAAGCACCGTGGAGAGGACGAATCTGTCTTAAGGAAACTGTGAGCATCACAGGCCTCAACATTTTCCTTACTTGTGTTTTTGTGTCTCAACAATCAAAAGAATGAAGGTATCGTTTTCTACACTTCACTTTCTTGTTACGATTAACATTTTCTTTGTTTGTCTCTAATAGCAATACACGTAATATATACAACAATTATATGATATTCGCTTGGCAGCCTTCGATTGTGGACGTGTAGACATCTCATGATCGTTAGTTTTTAAGACCTGGCTCGCCATTTCGCTAGAGGAAATGACAAGAATTTGTTGGCTACCAAAATGAAGAAGCATAGCAAGGCCGTATTTGTGGGAGAGATTCCATAGGGTTTTATATATGCATTCACCTGCTAGCACTTGATGAATGTTCCCGATTATCGGAAGCCCACGTGGGCTGGGCGGAAGCTTACGGCCAGCCATGGTTGAGCTCTTCCTTCGTATAGTGTATATAAAAATGCATGGTAAGGTAAGGGCTATTAGAAGAAACCATGAAGGAAGCAGTGCTAATGATAGTATATTACTATCCATTTAATTGAATGGTTTGTTTTGTCGATTTTGTGTGTATCCTATTATCCTTTATATAATTGTATCACCATTCTAGATGGCAATATATTTATTGACGTAACTTTAGTTTGGTCGAGTTTTTGACTAATTAATTGTTTTTATAAAACTTATTTACCAATGAATGTGGTTTGACAAAAATATTTACTATGTGGTATTTCATTTTTTTTTTGTTTTCACTTTTAAGTTTAGCCTTTTCTTTTTTACTAATTAATAAGGTTGAACAACGAGAAATAAAATGAAAATTCATTTTAGTGTTCTGTACCCGTACTTTTGAAACCAATTTTTTCGATACACAAATTATTGAAAAATGCCTTGACAAAACAAAAAATTAATGCATTCACACCATTTCAAGTCGATACATTGCTTCATTATATATCAAACATACTTGACAATACATGATAATTAAAAAAGTACTAAAGAGTTGGGTACAATATATATACAAACACAAAAAATGTCCATAAAATACAAAACAAATAATTATTATGATCTAAACTAACTCCAACAATCCAAAAAAAACACAAGATAACCTTATTATAAGGTTTTTCAGTTAATCACAACAATCTACTCATAGTCATGCCGATTTATTTTTATTAATATACCTTGCATCATGAAGCTCCATATACCATTTGTGTCGCGTTCACAAGTAAACTACATGTACAAATTCTACCGTTAAGACAATGGCATATTTAATTGTAAGGTGGTAATAAACGACTTACCAATAAAATTCACAACAATCCTAGTCAAGGACGTAGCCATGTAGAAGCTAGGATGGGCCATGGCCAACCCAAGTCTTCTATTAGATACAAGTTGGTTGTATTTAGGGTAAATGGGAGTAATCATGCACCCTGGTAAATATGTTAACAAAAAAAAAAACGTTTAAGTACAATGGATATGAGTGAAATTTCATATCCCAGCCCGTTACATAGGCATAAAGCTTACATAACAAGATACTTCCTATTTTCTAAACAAGAAAACAAACCACTACTCAAATGATAACATAGGACATAACGAAAGAAAATTACTTCCTAGGACCTTGAAGCTTGGTGCCATACATAGCATTAAAAGCATCCAAATTCCCTGGAAGATCATGAACCTGATTCGCATAGTCATAGTAGTCATAGTCACCATACTCATCTTCAAATTCATGGCCACCACCGAATAGATTAGCATACTCATCAAATGGGTTAGCAACCACCTCATCTTCAGAATCAGAAACCACGATCTCTCCCACTTTAGAAAAAGGGTTAACTCTCTTAGTAGAAGAGACGGGCGGATTACAAGATGCACTAGTTTTAGGAGCCACACCCGACTCCATCTCTTTCAAATCACTCACAAGGGATTCTTGTGATGCAGTACCTGTCTTAGTAGACTTATCTTCATTAACTTCCATTGTACGACCAGAATCCACGTCCTCGTTGGTGTCATTAGAAGGAATACCAAACGTATCCGTATTAAGAGCATCAAGCTGGTTAGATGTAGAGATCGTTGTTCCACTCGAACTAGCCACATCAGAAGCATTCTTCTTATTGACTTCCACTTTCTTAGGTTCAGGAGGAGTCTTTTTGGGTTGATATTGAAATTGTTTACCCACAACAGATTTAGTAAACCCTCCTTGACCCGGAATAGTAGACCCACCTTGCTTTCCCTTCTTCTTGTTATTAACCATCATTAACACGCTTAGTAGGCTGAGCAGGAGGTTCAACAACTTTTGGACATTCAATAAGAGTATGACCAAAAATCTTACATGTATCACAATGAGGTGGTTTCCACTCATATTCAACCCTTATATTCTCAATAGTCGAACCCGACCCATCAAGTAACGGTATCTCAACAGTCAGGCTGTCCCTAAGCACCTCATACGACTTCACTTCAATCATGCATCTAGCAAAACTACTATGGCCCCACGAGTCCTTGCACATTTGGCTCGTGAAAGCATCTAACCTTTTGGGCGTGCCTATCAATGTGGCAAGGAGACTAAGGCCATCATCAGAAAACATAGCAAGAGGAACATCATGGAATTTAACCCACACCGGGATGTTGGTAAAATCCTCTTTAAGTAAGTTGGTGTTCAATGTCCATGGTTTAAGAAGAATAGGTACATTTCTAATCAACCAAGGACCGTTTTCAAGAACATCATCAACACCTTTCTTCGAATTGAACTTAAAAAAGAAGAACCCCTTTGCATTCATCATTACCTTTTGTATACCAAACTTAGCCCACACATTGCGTACAAAGTAATCAACAACAGGAAAAGCAAGTCGTTGACCAAGGAAATACCCATACAAAGTATTCTCAAAACTAATGTTCACCTCTTCAACCACTTTCATCAGGACAGAAAGATCCACACCATTAGCTTTCTTATTACACTTCAACCTACGAAAGTTTGACGTGTGGTTCTTAGGTTCAGTAGAAGTAACACCAGCATACGATGTAGCAGGTTGTTTCAAAACACCAACCTTCTCAATACCAACAGCCCCATGTGCATTCGTATCAACCTTATCATTAACATTATTAGTACTACTAGTAGCATTAACATTAGAATCCATAGGAACCCTCGTATCTTGAGGAGGTTTCGAATAATAACCAATAGCAGCAAGCATCTCCTCTAGCTCCTTTTGTGACTGCGGCACCTTTAGATGCTCAAATGGATTAGCCCCAGTAGAAGTAGTAGCATCCACTGTCACAGCTGGTTTTAATGGTTGCCCATCGTCACCCACAAGAATAAGTTTTCCCTCAAATATTTGTTTTTCAATAGCACGGATTTTCAATAAAGTATCATGACCCTCAGGCGTGTCATGACTAGGGATCGAACCAACATCAACAGTTGGGTGCATCTCACTTGTAGCCACACTAGGCTCGTTAACAACATCTCCACGTAGCAATGCATCAACATCAACATCAACAGTAGCAATATTCAAAGTAGACACAGGTTGTTGCACATAAGAATCCGTCTCTCTCAACTTCGACATCACAAACAGCAAACTTAACGAACAAGACACGTAATACCAACAACAGTAAAGTGATCGACTGGTCTTAAATCAGGAACGAAATTTGGCCCACTAAACTAGATTAAATTAAAAGAACTGGTTAATCCAGATTAAAATAAGAAGGCATCATATTTGGTTATTGAATCGTGAAACTGATGAGAAGTAATGTACAAGTAATTATTAGTTTTTCATCATCATGTTAGCTATGTTGGTGTTTGGTTTTGCTTATTTGAAGATGTAGCGTTCTTACTTTAAGTAGAATATTTACGAGTACTTTTTTTTTTTTTTTTAAACTGATTATGATTTCTTATTCATTAGTTGTCACAATTGTGATAGTCTTAACCGATTATAACGATGTTAAAGAGTGTCATGTATGGTTGAAATGAGTAACTTCTATTATAAAAAATTTACGATTTATTTCTTTTACTTGAAAAAAATGGCTCATCCGACTAAATAATCCTTGCTCTGTCACTGATCCTATTGGCAGATATCTATTACTCCATTCGTCTCAATTTAATTGTCAGGAGAGAGAAATCACAAAGTTTAATAAAAGTGAGACCACTTTAATTTTCAACCACACGAATAGAATATTTCCTTTTTAGATTCTCTAGTTTTTACTAAAAAAAGAAAGTGGACAATCTTTTTGAGACATACAAAAATAGAAATATGAACAATTAAATTGAGACGAAGGTAGTATTTAACTATTGAGCTAATATATCAAACATATACGGTGTAAGTTTGTTGGTTATACATGCAAAGTATAATCTAAACATTATTAGCAATAAATTACGAGACCATATGGTCACACGATATAATACGCGACTCATGACTAATATATATATTGTATTGATGTAATCAAATGAGTATTATATTTATACGTCATCTATCCCATATATATTGCTCATATACTATCATTTTATATAAAAATCGTTACTTAATAATTTACTTTTGTTATTCTCAGTGTTTTTGGAGCAATTATGGATAAAGAGCACATATCGGCATTATTTGGATCCTAAATGAATAAGTTAAATAAAATACATGATGAGTTGACATCTTATACGGTGTATTAGTGTTAACTGTATACGCCGTATCATCATACTTAGACGAAATCAAGACCTTGCATGACTTTGAAGAATAAGGCGTACTCTCATGTGAACATACGCCGTATATTAAACCTGATCTAAAGATGAAGTGATAAAGTCAAACAAAAGAATACAGCGTATCCAACCTCAGTGATACGCTGTATACATGAAGATTAGCCAAATATGAACCAAGTCTGGAACAAAAAGAATACAGTGTATGCAATTTCAATCATATGCCGTATACAATGGCGGCTAAAAAATTTTGCGGGAATATTTTATGAGTGGAGCCCACACCAAACAGGACTATATGCCATATCGGTGGAGCTGCATATGGCGTATCGACCCACTAACAGAATAAATAGAGGGCTCATTCCACCGGTTTCTACACAATCCTACCATACTCCACAGAGCTTAAGGACGGTTTTAGGAGGCAAGGAAGGTCAGGAAACACCACGACTCGCCAAGAAGGCATCTCGAGTATCCCTTACCTTTATTAATTATCGTTTCGATTTCACTAAGAATTCTACTCGTATAGCTTTGATTCAATCATTGTGTATTGTTACTGTTCTAAAGATGAAGTGATAAAGTCAAACAAAATAATACGGCGTATCCAACCTCAGTGATATGTAGTATACATGAAGATTAGCCAAATATGAACCAAGTCTGGAACAAAAAGAATACAGTGTATGCAATTTCAATCATATGCCGTATACAATGGCGGCTAAAAAATTATGCGGGAATATTTTATGAGTGGTGCCCACACCAAACAGGACGATATGCCATATCGGTGGAGCTGCATATGGCTTATCGACCCACTGACAGAATAAATAGAGGGCTCATTCCACCAGTTTCTACACAATCCTACCATACTCCACAGAGCTTAAGGACGATTTTAGGAGGTAAGGAAGGTCAGGAAACACCACGACTCGCTAAGAAGGCATCTCGAGTATCCCTTACCTTTATTAATTATCGTTTCGATTTCACTATGAATTTTACTCGTATAGCTTTGATTCAATCATTGTGTATTGTTACTGAGATTATGGGCTTAACACCCTTAGGTGTTAGCCACGTTTATGATTATCTAATTGTTTTTATTCATTTACTCGATTAGTTGCATTTTCGTTTGATATCTCGTATGTTTATCGTGCTCATTTGCATTTGTTTACTTTCTTAAAGTGTTGTTGCTATTCTCTAGATCATAGGTTAGAGATGCATTTATGTGATTTGTGATCCGTATTATAATGGTTGGTATGCGTGATAACATAGATTAACGGTGGTTGCCATTATGACTAGAGGTCGACCGTATCCCTAAGCTAGTCATTGCATGATTAAAGAAAGTAAGTTAGCGTGAGAACCTTTATAGATGACCATTCACAAGGGATTACGTAGTACACTTGTATGTGATTGCCAAGATAGGTTATCATTAATAATTAAGGCATTTTATGCGTGCTTGAAGCTTATTAATATTGTGACCATCGGGTTAAGGGCGGATATGCATAGGGCTAGGTAACCATGACCATCTGGCCTAGTCTACCATTGATAAGAAGGGTACTAACAAGGCTGAAGCCATGCTCCTCGAGTCTCAGTTTATATTCCTTGACTCACCAACGGAAGTAGCAAATTAGTCATTGCACTGGTAGATGAATTACTATAACCTGATATGATGAACATAGCTAGCATGTTCTCATATCATAAGACCTCGACCTTACCTCCTTTAGCACTATTTACTTGCATTTCTTAGTTTAATTATTAGTTGATTAGAAATACCAAATCCGTGACAATCTCTCAGATGGAACCCCTTTAATAGTTAGGATAGATAATTAGAATACCTTAGATATAGATTTATTTCACTTACTCCTTGCAAACGACCCGTCCTTATCATTCACTAGCAACATAGGATTGGGTATACTACTCATTTTCTGACTTTGAGGAAAAGAAAGAGATATTCTTATTTGATAAGACTTTATCTTTTAATTTATATTAAGAAAAAAATTGTTTCTTTTTTGTATAAGAATTGGTTTTGTTATAAATATATCTAGTTAGGAATTAGATATTAATCATAACAAGAAAATAAATCAAACCCTAAAATCCTCTCATCCATCCCCTTGTCTTTTCACCGATCGTTCACAACCTGCTAAACACAAACCGTGTATGTGATTTTTATTTGATCATTCAATTGTTAATATGAAGTCGTGTAATCTATCGTAACCACGTAATGAGTTGGTTTGTGTTAGTGTGAACTAACTATATGTCATAATATAGAGTTGATCTGGAGTTTGTTTTCAAGCTTGTGTTCGTCCATTGATGTTCAAGTTATCTTCATGAGGAATGTCATTTAACTTGTCTTTTACTATGATTGATTAAACTAGTTTATAAGGGTCTCATGGAATGAAAAACCTAATTTGAGTAAAAATGATACTAAATCTTCCGCTGTCTTTGAATTATTTTGATTAATTATTTTTAACCGTTAAATAATTTTTAAAATTGCAGACTATTACACATTACTTTATCATCAAATTTTTAGTTGTATGTTTGAAATATTAGTTTAAAGAGTTTTTAGACGAATAGACAATATTCGATCGCCACAAATAGTTTGTTAAAGTTTATGTTATCTTTTCTTATTAGATTTGTAGTACTTGTGAAGTAATTTTGAGAGAAAACTAAAAAAAAAAAAAAAAAAAAAAAAAAAAAAAAAAAAAAAATCGAAAGATACGTAATTATTTTTAAAAAATACGCATACATTAGGTAATATTTTTTAAAACCCTCATAATGGTAAATAAGTTTTTTATTACTAGGTTAAAAACTCTACTTTGGTCATAGATTTGTGACTAGTATAATTTTACCATAACTAATAATGTGAGTATCCCCTATTTTGTACGGAGTACTTTATTTTATACCATTTTAACTCGTGCATACACATAACTTTAGTTGTGATATACAACATGATTGTTGTTGGTGTTGGTGTCGTCGCAACTGTGGTTGTTGTTGTTGGTGGTGGTGGGATTGATGATGTTGCTAGTGTTGTTGTTGTAGTTGTTAATGTTGTTGTTGTTCTTGTTTGTTGTTATTGCTGCTATCGTTGTTGTTGTTTAAAGCCCGTGTTCATAACGTATAAAAATCATGCATAATACCTATACTAATTTTGATTTATGTTTACATATAACTAACTTCCAAATTCAAATGCATTAACTAATCTTTTCATGTATTTATTTGACGTTGAACTAGATGCCTCTATGATTCAATGTCAACTAGTTTTACAAATTTATTGGAAAAAACAAGATTTTAATTTTTAAGGTTTTAATAGCTTTTTACTTCAACTCGCGCATGTTTATTCCTATTTAACAAGAGTTAGTGTTATTTTAGTTTAGAACCTTTTTACTTGATTTTATAGATGCATTTTCTATCCAAAGACTAGAGAGAAAAAAGTCTTGTTGTTTTAGACTATTATAATAATTACACTATGTTACACTAAAACTTCATTCTAAGTTTTTAGAAATAACCGATTAGCTGAAAAATGAGGTTTTGCTAAAAACAACCGTAAGGGTTGTTATTGTTATTATCAACGAACTAACTTCGGTTGTTACTAACAACGAACCAACTAATTTCTAGATTTTATGTTATAGACAATACATGATATCTAAACAAAATCATTCAAAATCACTAACCACTATTCGCATAATTTCTCAAACACAAATGCAATTTACTCTCCTCATTAGTTATGTTAGCGAAAAAAGAAAAGCATGTTTTAGTTATATCTCACTATTAGCAGATTTTATGAAACATTTATTATTAGAAATAGCCCTAGTGGCGATTGTTAACATTTCGCTAAAATTTAAGGTAAGTATTTATTTAATGATATATTAAATAAAAAATAATATAGTCATTTCAACACCTGAAAAACGGTATCACATTCTAGAATTCATATGTAGCTCGCTACAAATAGAATGTAGCTGTAGATATTGCTATAGCACTAATTTTCAAAGCTGGTTGTAGCTTTGTAATTTGACTGACTTTTTATGAAAACAAACGATATTTCTCTTGTAACTAGGCATCCTCTGGAAATAGTTACCTTTTAACCTTTTACGAATTTAAAATATTTTATATAACAAAAGGAAAATTTAGCAAATGTTTTCTTTAGGAGAAATGGGTTTCTGAAAAGATTTACGTACCAAAAGAAAAGTTAAACTAAATTGGAGTCGATAAAAGAGCTCGACTTCGGCACTTGTCAAATTTTATGCTAAAGTCATACTTGGCCGCCTTACGTAATCTAATGGATACTTTCAATACGTGTACATATTGTTTGTTTGTGGTTGTATACATACATTTTTGTTAGTTCT
>BPTQ01000001.1:57657519-57670307 GCA_019973895.1 Chrysanthemum seticuspe | reverse complement strand
CTAATGCCTTTAGGTCTGAAAGAGCTAAACCATTGAAATCGAAGCTTACATCCCAAGTTGATAACAAGTCTGTTTTGTCAAAACCAGTCACTTCATTGCCTAGTTCAGATATGATGAATCCCAAGAATAGGACTAATGAACATCATCCACAAATCAAAAATGATATAAGCTTAACTAGGTACCATGCAAAACATAGTCTGACAGATCAATCCCCTAAGAAATTCTCTAATCACAAAAAGACAAATAGTCAAAACAAGGGTGTGCACTCATTTAGTTCATCTCACTGTGGCTTCAAATGGATTCCCACTGGCAGATTATTTAAGTATACAGGACTTAAACGAACTTACATTCCTAAATCATGCCTCAAGTGGATTCCCACAGGTAAACTTTTCAAGATTGTAGAACCTAATAGGATCCCCATTAATGATACGTCTGGATTATACTGTGTTGAATCTAAATGTGAGACTAAACATGTCACTAACCCCTTTATGAACAAGTCTACATGTGCTTCAAGTACAATGTGCTCTCAGTCTTTTTCAGGTACAATGCTCAACTCAATCAGGAACTTCATGACTTGGTTCCCCTCAGATATGAACATAGCTCATTCAGGAGCTATAGCTTGCCAGAATTGATGTACTTCTTACCTTGACTCCCATTCATCTTGAATCAGGACTCGTTCTCCCATGTTTGTGTATAAATCAATTTAATTAAAAAAAAAAAAAAAAAAAAAAAAAAAAAAAAAAAAAATTTCTAGCATCTACTCCTTTCAAAACTTCATCATTTTTTTTATCATTTTTTATCTAATAATGAATATACTCCTTGTTATCGATAACATCTACGGTCCTAGAAATGTCATTCAATAATGGCACGGGATCATAGATGAAGTTCGAACAATTGATATATTCTTGGTAGTATAATGGGATTGGTTAATATCAATCAATGCTCTTTGATGACATTGATTGAGGGGGAGATTGGTTTTATATACCATTGGCTTCTGTGCTGGTTATGATGCTTGTTTATTTGTATGATGTGGTGGTTTCCTGCTTGTGTGACTAACTGATTATACTTTTGAAATATCTGGGAAAGGGTTTCTCCCTGTTATAGGCTGTGATTGTATCTTGCTCAGGAGATTGTCAGTGTGTGCTTTCTTTGAAACTGCCTATGTGTTGAAATGTTGAATTGATTCATGATGATCTGTGTAATAATCAATGCTAGAGATGTTGTCTTATCCGTGTTAGCATATTATTACCACTCATTAGTTAATACCATAGGGACAAAACTTGTCATATAGTGAAAGTTATGCTACACTAGCGACTTACCCTACCTCACGTTAAAACCACAAGGACCAATTGTGTCATATCACCATAGTTACTTGGTATACCCCTAGCGTATTACCCCATAGCGTGTTACCATTTTTTCATAAAGTTTTTTTTCTTCTTCTCTTTCTATCTCGTTTTATCTTCTCATCTTAGCGACCTAGCTAAAGGTTTGACGCGTTTCCCCTATCTTTGCTCTCTTAAGTTTTTGTGTCTAGTGTCTAACTTATCTTCATATCCAGATTCTCTTGTTCTCGTGTGGTGTGATCACTTGACTCTCTCGCTTAGGTTCGATTTTCTATGATAATATATGTTTGTTGCTTATACAATGATTGAACGTGTTAAGTGTTTGGAATTTATTTGTTTGGATTATATTGGTTGGATACATTGATGGATGATTATAATGGATTGGACTGATGGGTTGGGTTAGGAATGTTCTTGGTGGCGAGTTAGATTGTTCTTGGTAGCGACTTTAGTATGAATGTTCTTCATGGCGAGTTAGAGCTCTACATAGCGAATACGTCTCCGCAGCGAATTAGTTCACTAATTTCCAGCGACTTGGTTAGCGAGTTAGTAACTAGCGACTTGTATTTACAAGTTAGCGAATTAATAACCTAGCGACTTAGTTAACCACTTTGTAGCGACTTGGCTTAGTTACTGTACATGGCGACTTGACTTTACGAGCTAGCGAATTATCCTAGCGACTTGGTTAGCGAGTTAGCAGATAGCGACTTGTATTTACAAGTTAGCGAATTTGTTACCTAGCGACTTAGTTGTCTACTTTGTAGCGACTTGGTTTAAGTTTTATTCATGGCAACTTGGTCTTACATGTTAGCGAATTAGTTTAGCGACTTAGAGAGCTAATCCTTTTATGACTTGTCCGTGGCTCTAGATGACGACTTGTTTTTACAAGTTTATAACAGTGTTCATGATTGAGAATTAGTCTTAGGGTCAAGGATGTTTAAAATGTTCAAAGTTGTTGCTAAAGATGATTTCGCTCTCACTACTCCTAGGATCTCCTAATTCGACTTGTTGAATCAACTTACTCTATGTAAACTGTTATAACATCTCTGTTTAGGCAAAAGGTACTTGGGTTCTCTCACGACTGCCAAATGTTTCTTTTTGCCTCATACATATGTGTTATATCACTTTTACATGTGTATCTTGGCTCATGTCATGATCACGTTGTTATGCACTCTTTTGCCCTTTAAATCCCTTATAAGCTCGTCATGTAATCATTTTTCTATATGTATGTTCTTCATTGATATATCTCAACTATGTATGTTATCATATAGTTGAAAGGTGTTATACAGTTGCAATCTTTGCCACTCTATCTGTCTCCATATGTGTTAGGAACTTCTTCAGTGTTACTACCTCCTTGTCATAAGGGTGCTCTCAATGCTGTCTCACTTACTATGTATCATCTAACCTGTTCCCATCTATTACTGTTGATTGTATGATTACTCAGAACATCAATGGCAAGTTCAATCCCAGAAAAGAGCGCTACCCCATTGGGATCATCCGGAATTCTCTCAGACGATGAAATCCTTCCCAAAAGTCAATGGGCTGCTATTGGTAAAAGCAACTGTTATGTGGACCTACAAAAGCTCCAACAAAATCCGATACTCAAAGTTTCAATTGACATCCTCAAAAACACTAACTTCTTCGGAGCTATTACCAAGCAATGCTCAATTCCTGCCATCTACATTCAACAATTCTGGAACACCGTTCAATGGAATAAAATCACAGCACGATACTCTTGCAAGCTGGATAATATGGAGTTCTCTATTGATTCTGATATTCTGAGTAAGGCTCTTGGAATCACACCATGTGACCCTGACGTTCGTTCTGAATCTCCTCCTGGTGCTGACGATCTGATCGTATTTCTAATTAGGTTGGGCTATCAGAACAGTATTTCAAGAGCATCTGACATCATCACCGGACACATGTATCAACCCTGGAGAGCTATTACAACCATTCTGAACTTATGCTTATCTGGGAAAACTTCAGGGTTTGATAAAGTGAGAATTCCTATCTTGCAAATCCTATGGGGAATCGTTAACAGGGTTGATGTGAATGTCTCAGATCGTATTTGGGAAGAATTCTCGTTATCAATGAACACATTCATATCTGATAGAACCTATTTCCTGAACAATGTTCAAGGACGAAAGAAACAGAACAAACTTGTAATTCCCAGCATCAGATTTTCTAAGCTTGTTATCCAGTATTTACAACAAATTCACAACTTCTCTCCAAGGTCTGAATCGACTCTACACAAAGCAGATGATGAATTTGTTTTAGGAAACCTGAAATATGTTCCTAGAGGCTCAGATAAAGAAGTGTTTGGATTGCCAATTCCTGATTGTCTTCTCACAGAAGATATCAAAAGGAAGGACTACTTCAAGCAATACATGAAAAGAGCAACCAAACTCTCTGCTGATGTCACACCCACTCCTTCACAACCCACTGCTCCCAAGACCACCTCTGACTCTAAAGCATCCTATGCCTCTCTTCCTAAAAAGAGACGTGAAAGATCTCATCAGTCAGAATCTTCATCCAAAAGCATAAAGAAAAGAAGAAGAAAGTGGAAAAGGAAATTGATGAGAACACTGAGGTGGCAAGGAATACCTTCAGGTTAACGGATGAAGATGATGCTGATCTGCAACTTGGAATTCAGCAAAGCCTTGAAGGTCAGAATGTGAAAGCTCCAGTAGGTGGTGTTGTGTTAAGAGAACCCGCTCAACTACCTCAACAAACAAACCCAATTACACTTAACAAGGGAAAAGGAGTTGCAAGTGTTGAAACTGAACAAGCTGCTCACATGCTGTTAAATATCTCATCATCACCATCAAGCACCACAAATCCATATGAGCTGAAGAGAAGAACAGATTCATCTCATGCAAAAGAACAATCTGGAGTGGTCAAGGGCTCGCAGGAGAACCTTGAGACAAGATCTGATGAGACCTTGAAGATGGATGAACCAAATGTGTCTACTAACTCTCTATCCTCACTTAAGGATCTCGATGCAAACTTCTCTTTTGGAGACCAATTCATTAATGACAAACCCCTAGATACTGCACAATCCATGTATAATGTCAGCATTCACCAAGACACGTCAACCATTCCTCCAATGTCAGCTTCTTCATTATCAACTGTACTTCCACCTCCCATACCAACTGAACCAACTGTTCAAACACCACCAACATCGTCACCAACTCCTGATCCTGTCATTATAGTTGCGGATGTGGATGCTCCACCGGCTTCACCTCCACAGATTCTCACCTCTGATCAACTACTGGATAAAGCTATTAAAAGGATAGAAGCACTGGAAAGGCAACTTCCTAAATCTGTTGATTCTCTGGTGGATCGTGTCCATAGATTGGAGCACCTCAACTTCACTGAAGCAGTTACTGAAGCTATTGAAGGAGAAGTCAAGGATGTCGTGGAATGGGCAATGGAGGCTCCACTTCTCAGACGATTCAAGGACCTCCCCATCTCCGATATGAGAGCAGCCCTGTGTGAAAGGATGTATGAGGCTGAAGAGGACAAGCATGAGGTTCATAGTAAACTTTATGAGGCACTTGAAGAATCCATCAAGTTCGACAATTATGAACAGTTTAAAATTGAAGTCGGAGAAAAGGATGCTAAAAAGAAAAGAAGGACAATTGTGATGGAAACATTGATGAAGGATCGCAAAGATCGCGAAGATCCTCCACCACCAGGAGGCGCTGGAACTTCTGGAGCTGGGAATCCTTCGTCAACACCCAATTCACCTCCATCACAACCACCATCATCAACCCCAAAACCGTCCAATCAATCAGACTCTACAAACAAACAGGGTACTCAGAAGAAATCTGCCGCCTGGACGACGATCGATTCAAGATTCACCTCCACATCCACTTCAATTCCTGATGATCAAGTGGTCCACGAAGAGTCTCAAGTTATGGCTGACTCAGAACCAGATGAAGATGATGCATCGACGAAACATATTCCTAAGCCATCAGAAGATTGGTTTGACAATTACATGGCTGGGAACCGCACTAGTACATCCAGGGTAGCTCCTTCTAGAGACACAATTCAACGCTGCATTGTGGAAGATAGACCTCCTTCTCCAGAACCCACATGGACAATCCCAGAGTCTGACTCTATGATTCCCGACAACAATTGGGCATCAGTTATCACCAATAACTATGAAGTTCCAGCTGAAGACTCTCTTCTGCACTACACTGGTGATATGGGAAGTTTCATTAGATGGTTTTGTGAGCGGAAGAGTATCTCTTCCATAACACCAAGAGATCTAGAAGGACAAGCCTACGAAATTGTCAAAGTCTTCCTGTCACACCCCCAATTTACCTGTTTTGCAGCGGAATGGAATTCCTGGGGGATTGACTGTCATAGCACCACAATCACAGTTATATTGAACGACCTAAAGTGTCATTTGAAAAGAACATCGTTTGATTTAATAAAACAATCAGAGTTTACAAAGTAGGTCCCAAATGAAAATCAATTTGTGCGGAAATAAATTTGTTACAATTCAAACGATGTTTAAAGTGAGTAAAACCAAAGTGAGACGCGTCGTCACCGCGACTCTAAGATGTGTCCACATGCATGCCATGAAGTATATGCCTTAGATACCTGAGATAAAACATGCTAAAAAGTGTCAACACAAAGGTTGAGTGAGTTCATAGGGTTTGTGTTGAAATGTAAAGCCTTTCAAAATCGTTTATGCAGCAAATGCATCGTAAATCCACTCAGTTCCAAGTTCCGCCCATACAAAACTTGCAACCTGTGTATTCACAACCCATTGCCAAAATGTATATAGTTTACGTTCAAGCGCACATCGTCAAATGAATTCACAAAATAGTGCCTAACTTAATGTATCCATAGTTACTTAATATAACACCTAATTCGTACGGTTTCAATTTGTTCCATGACCATTAGTGCAATGATTATACCAAGACCATCAGTTCAATGAATGTACCAAGACCATCAGTTCAATGAATGTACCAAGACCATCAGTTCAATGAATATACCAAGACCATCAGTCCAATGAATATACCAAGACCATCAGTCCAATGAATATACTATGGAAATACTACGTATGGTAATACTGTTACTTTGCATGACTAAACATTCAGTTCGGATAAACATATAATTTGCAAATAGTCATGAATGTAATAAACATTATTGAGCATGCATCTCCCCCAAAGAGTTTCATAAATAATTAAAACGAGAAAAAGTGGGGCTATGACTCACTTGGACAATAATGTGATGGCAAAAGTGGATACACTGAAATGTAGCGTGAATCTCGAAAGTGACCTATTATGAATGATATGATACGTAATGAGTTATGATGTAACGTTATGCATGCATTTCGTATGTTATTTATACCATTTGCGAGTTTTGAAAATAATACTTATCGTCGAAAAATACTCTTTTGACGTCTTGACCATTCAAAAATCACTTTACAAGTATTTACGTCAAAATGTCATCCTACAATGGTTTTATAATGATTTATGGTGAAATTAGCACTTTTCGTCGCAAAACAATGTCGTCGGAAATTTCTTGAAAATGACAAAAATGGCTCCGAAAAACTAGTCGTAAAATGGTGTACGTCGATCGTTAGAAAACGAACTCGACGGTTTTGGAAAGTTTGTATCGAAATCTAGAAGTTTCAGTTCAGGAGTTTTTGTCAAAAAGGTCTCGAACATAAAGATAATAAGGGTTAAAGATGGTGATTTTGGCTAATTGTTATGTAAAAAAATGAGTTTCGGCCAAGTTTAAACATCCGTAATTAATTTATTACAACTCCGCTATACAAACGGCTTGTCGCTTTGAAAAATATGCCCGGTGATCTTAATTTTATTAGAAGACATTTCGTTTCAAAAAGTTCCACATCATTGATAAAAACAGCCGCTAACATGGTCGTTTCAGCTAACGTAACACTTATCTCGTAAAATAATATAGTTTTTCAGAAAATAATAGTTACGGCAATTTTATGTAAACGTGCATATCTTTGTCGTTTCAAATCCGTTTTCTACGTATAATATGTCCTTAGCTTCGTATCAAAGTATACTAATATATTTTTGATAAGTCGAAATAATTTGTGAAGCTTAAGGCTCGTTTTTGACCCGAATAGAGTAAAAATAGTATGCTGAAATTTCAGAAAATAATATATTTCGTCGCCAAACTTTAAAAATTCATAACTTCTTCGTTATAACTCCGTTTTTATCAGTTCAAGCGGCCACGGATTCGTTTTAAAGTATATTTTCTAAATATCAAGGCCAAAAAGTCGTGCCTACTGTCGGATTTTCCAGAAAATCAAAACATGGACAGAACATATTTTATATATATCGAAAATAGTTTTTCTCGGACAAAACCTATTCTAATCCCTTCAAATCAACTCCAAAGCTAATCTAATCCTACCATACACCTTCTTAGGGTGTCATGGGTTCCTAAACATCATCAAGACCAACATATACCAAGGGGATAATTATAGGATGACCATATATATATATAACTTTAAAAATCATGAAAATGGTATAAATCAACATATGTCTTGCATGTTAGCTCCAAAAGTGAAGAAATAACTATGAAATGAAAAGGAAACATGAAAAATATAAATGATATGCTTACAAGTATTATGATGAGGTGATAAGAACCAAGGTTAAACCTAAACACTCTTGGTTTTTATTTCAAAACCTAATAAAGAGTATTATCTAGATTGTAATATAACTTGAGCTTGATAAAAAAAAATGGTGATCCCTTGGAGAACTCTTGTAGAACCGGTTATGATGGAGAAGAACAAGAGAGAAAAAGTTTTGCTAGCTAGGTGAATTATTGGAAGTAAATGAATGAAATGAGGTGAAGACTTTATGTAAGTGTGTAAGTATATACAATCAAGAAAAGAGAAAAAAAATCATCAACTAGGACACATCCCCCCCCCCATGGCCGGATATGGGGGGATTGTGTTTCACAATCTATATATATATATATTTTTTTTAAATGTATTGTATAATTGTTTGTGTAATTATTGAAAATGTAGAAAAATGTATAAGTGAAGGTAAATGGTAACTTTTAGGTAAAAGTACTTGTTAATAGATTAAAATAGAATGTAATGAGATAATAAAAATTGTAAAAATACATTCCTTGTAAAATTTGAGTGATAAAATAATTATCGAGTAGTTTTTAAGAAAAACGTCGTAATAATATAATTTTAACGATTTATATACGAAATAAATTCAAAACACTAGTTAAACTAAAAATATAGTTTTTATAACTAAATGTAAGTATAAAAATATGTCGGGATCATTTTTGAAAGTAACGGATTAAATATTTAAAATAATAACTCACGCGATAACGTTTATTTAATATAAAAATTACGCGTTAAATGTGAAATGAAATGTCATGAATGAATTAATATGATGCAAATGAAATGTTAATGAAATGTAGACTAATCTTAGTCCATATGAAATGTACGTGATGTTATGATCATGAATTCGCCGCTAAACCTTTAAGGTTACGCGAATTTGGAACACGTAAACCTAGTTTACGACAAATGTTGAAATAGTGAAGCATAAATTGTTTCGAGAAATGACCTGAAAGTACGGGTTGTCACATTCGCCCATCCAAAAAGGAATTCAGTCCCTGAATTCAGTTCGTGTTAGTCTATCGAATTTTTGAGTTCATGATGAATAACGAGGAGAGAAAACATGGAGAAGTGTCGTTACGGTTATCGATGATTGATAGTGTATAAAACATCATAGTAAAGAAAATATCGGATGAATCTCTTATAAGTAAAACTTTGAATTGGAACATGTGAAAATTTTGCTTGCACTAAGATTTATAAATAACCGCTCCCAACATAACGTGATCCCTCCAGAATTAGACATAGTTAGCTAGGCTATGTATAATTAAGGAACGATGACGTGACGTTCGGTTTAGTTGTTATAACTCTCAATGTTTACAAGGATTTAAACCATGTCGTTACAATGATAGTTAAAGTAAAAGGAATAAAAATTCTCGTAAGTAATGACAAATCGAAAAGAAAATAAGGTACGATAGATAAGAATATTTTACAACGAGAGGTTTATCAAAAGTAGTACATCTTAGGTCATAAAGATTCGGATACGATAGAAAACATAAACTTAGTACGACATAGTACATAAGGAGAAATAAGACTGTTAGTTTCCGAACTTCTTCAGTCTTCCGCGTCGTTGATACCTTGACGAGCTTCTCCTCCTCCTAACATGTATGCATTCCCATGAGCACCTTCAACTTGTTGACCTTGGTTTTGGGGACATTGGTTCCGATAGTGTCCTTGCTCCCCGCATCTGTAACATGTAACCATGGCCTTGCCTCTACAATTCCTGGCAAGGTGTCCCAGTTGTTGACACTTGTAGCACTTAGCAGGACAAAGACCCGTGTGATGATACTTACATCGATTACATAGTGGGTAGGTTCCAGCATAACCTCTGCCTTCTATTGGTGCAGCAACATAAACCATTGCAGTTTCTTGCCCTCTATTCTGTTGTTGATGATGGTTAGTGTTACGGTTTTGGTTATTGTTATTATAACCTCCTCGGTCGTTTTCCCATTTCCTTTTATTGTTGTTGAGTTGGTTATCGTCGTTGTTGTTGTTGTTTTGGTCATTGTTGTAGTTGGTGCGGTTGTTGGGGTTGTTGTTGTTTTGGTTGGTGTTGGTGTACTTACCTTTCTTCACTACCTGGGCCATGAGCTTTTGAGTCACCCTAATAGCTTCCTCGATTGTTTGTGGATCAAACGAAGTCACATCTCCTTGAATAACCTCGGGAAGTCCCCCGATAAAAGCCTCTAGTAACTTCTCGTTATCCGAAACCATAGACGGGCATAACGCGGCCAATTCTTGGAATCTCCGAATGTAAGTGTCGATATCATACCCAATTGTTACCAACTCATAGAATTCTGTCTCCAACTTTTTCACTTCCGTACGAGGACAAAACTTCTTAGTTACCAAACCCTTGAATTGCTCCCAAGTAAGCTTGAAAGCATTCTCCATTCCCATCGGTTGAGCATATGAGTTCCACCACGACAACGCTCCATCAAGTAGTGTACTCGTAGCAAACTTGACCTTGCTATCATCCGGGCAATTACATAACAAAAACACGGACTCCAATTTCTCGAACCATCTAACCATGGCAGTGGCTCCTTCAGTCCCTTTAAACTTGGTGGGATCTCCACTTTTGAAATCCTTATACGAACAGCTTTTAACCCCGGACCCTC
Organism: Chrysanthemum seticuspe; assembly: GCA_019973895.1. Lineage (NCBI taxonomy): Eukaryota > Viridiplantae > Streptophyta > Magnoliopsida > Asterales > Asteraceae > Chrysanthemum > Chrysanthemum seticuspe. The sequence continues at coordinate 57,659,730 of BPTQ01000001.1, read as the reverse complement.
CTGCATTTACTGCAGCAGCAGCAGCAAGTTTTGCGGCTTCAGCAGCAGCCGCGGCCTCGGCAGCAGCAGTAGTCACCGTTTCCCTTTCAATCCTTAATGCCTCTGCTACACTATCCCTTACCAACTTTTGAATAGCCGCTTGTGTCATTTCAGCTGTGGCTTTCTTCGGTGCCATATCTTCTTCAAAACAAGAGGAAATGTGAGACGTAACAAAATCCGATGTTAATAATAAACGCTCCAAAGAAATGTGATAAGAATGATAAGTTTGAGGTTATCTTTCAAAATGATCGACGGTTTCCTAAGAAATGGGTTATGAGATGTTGTAAGTGCTCCAATGTATGATGGTTTAGTGACTCAGTGTGAATAGCGTGTAACTCGACATGTTAGTGATGAAACAAAGGAGTGAGAGTGACTTTGCCGTACTTAAAGGTTTATCTCAGCATTCGACGTTATCGGTGATGAGTCAACTGATATAAAAATTGTGATAGGGAATGTCAAGGAATTCTCCGCGTTAGAGTATGAGGAAAAGATAATGGGATGGGTATTTAAGGGCATCCATGTGACAATCGTTATGAAATGAAATTAATTAACTCGAAAAATGTACGTATAAATCGCACACAAAGTGAACATGCACTTGTGATGAAATGATGAGATGCTATGATGATGTAGTTATAGTCTAGGGTCAATGATGCAACCTAGTTCTCTATAACCGAAGCTCTGATGCCAATCTGTCACACCCCCAATTTACCTGTTTTGCAGCGGAATGGAATTCCTGGGGGATTGACTGTCATAGCACCACAATCACAGTTATATTGAACGACCTAAAGTGTCGTTTGAAAAGAACATCGTTTGATTTAATAAAACAATCAGAGTTTACAAAGTAGGTCCCAAATGAAAATCAATTTGTGCGGAAATAAATTTGTTACAATTCAAACGATGTTTAAAGTGAGTAAAACCAAAGTGAGACGCGTCGTCACTGCGACTCTAAGATGTGTCCACATGCATGCCATGAAGTATATGCCTTAGATACCTGAGATAAAACATGCTAAAAAGTGTCAACACAAAGGTTGAGTGAGTTCATAGGGTTTGTGTTGAAATGTAAAGCCTTTCAAAATCGTTTATGCAGCAAAGGCATCGTAAATCCACTCAGTTCCAAGTTCCGCCCATACAAAACTTGCAACCTGTGTATTCACAACCCATTGCCAAAATGTATATAGTTTACGTTCAAGCGCACATCGTCAAATGAATTCACAAAATAGTGCCTAACTTAATGTATCCATAGTTACTTAATATAACACCTAATTCGTACGGTTTCAATTTGTTCCATGACCATTAGTGCAATGATTATACCAAGACCATCAGTTCAATGAATGTACCAAGACCATCAGTTCAATGAATGTACCAAGACCATCAGTTCAATGAATATACCAAGACCATCAGTCCAATGAATATACCAAGACCATCAGTCCAATGAATATACTATGGAAATACTACGTATGGTAATACTGTTACTTTGCATGACTAAACATTCAGTTCGGATAAACATATAATTTGCAAATAGTCATGAATGTAATAAACATTATTGAGCATGCATCTCCCCCAAATAGTTTCATAAATAATTAAAACGAGAAAAAGTGGGGCTATGACTCACTTGGACAATAATGCGATGGCAAAAGTGGATACACTGAAATGTAGCGTGAATCTCGAAAGTGACCTATTATGAATGATATGATACGTAATGAGTTATGATGTAACGTTATGCATGCATTTCGTATGTTATTTATACCATTTGCGAGTTTTGAAAATAATATCTAAAGCTATGTTTGAAAGGTTTTGGCAGCTCAAGCAAAAGATTGCTAGCTGCATGTGGTAAAATGCTGATCAAAAAGCCTCGGTAAAAACAGTAAAAGTTCTTTAAAGGCTGCTGTAACAAAACGCTGCTTTTCACGATTAAAGTGGTATTTAGTAATATTTTGGTAACATCCTACTGTAAAACTGCATTTATGAACATTTCACTAAAAACTTACCAGTTCTGCAGTTTTCTCATAAAAAGCTGCTATTCATAATAAAAGTTTTGAGCGTTTACCATATTTATTGTATGCTTTACGTACGTATTGCAATGTAGTATTGAGTAATGCATAGTATAGTAAGTATTATCCAGTGAAAGCTCTAAGTGCGATGTAAAGTCACATAGGTGAAAACGGTAGCGTA
>BPTQ01000001.1:57635064-57648577 GCA_019973895.1 Chrysanthemum seticuspe | reverse complement strand
TGTAAATGGTGGGAATTGAGCATTGCTTGGTAATAGCACCGAAGAAGTTTGTGTTCTTGAGGATGTCAATAGACACTTTGAGTATCGGATTTTGTTGTAGCTTTTGTAGGTCCACATAACAGTTACTTTTTCCAATATCAGCCCATTGACTCCTGGGAAGGATTTCTTCGTCTGAGAGAACTTTGGATGATGCCGAAGGGGTAACGCTCTTTTCAGGGTTTGAACTTGCCATTGATGATCTGAGTAAACATACAATCAACAGTAATGATTGGGAACGAGTTAGATAATAAATGATAAGTGAGACAACATTGAGAGCACCCTTATGACATAGACACATAGAAATAGTAACTCAGAAGGAGTCCCCAAAACACATATAGAGAATGATTGAGTGGCATAAGTGAGATATTTCAATGAAGTAGAATCCTTTAGATAAATTTCACACGACGAGTTGATAAGGGATTAAAAGGTTAAAGAGTGCATTGCAAAGGGATCATGTCATAAGCCAAGATACAAATGTAGAAGTGATATAACAAATATGCATGAGGCAAACAGTAATATTTGGTTGTCGTGAGAGAAACCAAGTACCGTTTGCCTAAACAGAAATGTCATAGCAGATTACATAGAGTATGTTGACTCAACAAGTTGAATCAGGAGATCCTAAGTATTTTGAGAATGAGATCAACTTTAGCAATTAACCTTTAAACATTTTAATAACCCTAGACCCTAAAAAATCCACCAAACATGTCTAAAGTTATAGATAGACAAGCTGTTAAACAGGACAAATTCGCAACATGAAAGTGAACAATGTCGCTAACTTGTAAAGACAAGTCGCCATCACTAGTACCACAGACAAGTTGCTAATAGTTTAGCTCTTTAAGTCGCTATATATGCTAATTCGCTAACTTGTAAAGACAAGTCGCCATGAACAGTAACAAAACCAAGTCGCTACAAATCTGTTAACTAAGTCGCTAATGTTACTAATTCGCTAACTTGTAAAGACAAGTCGCCATGAACAGTAACAAAACCAAGTCGCTACAAATTTGTTAACTAAGTCGCTAATGTTACTAATTCGCTAACTTGTAAAGACAAGTCGCTGACAACTAAGTCGCTACCCAAGTCGCCAAAATATAATAAACTAATTCGCCACAGCAACTTAGTCGCTAAGTTGAGTGCTAACTCGCCACGATGAACATTCAAGCTAAGTCGCTACCAAGAACAACGTTAAGTCACCATCAAGAACACTCATAAAAAAAACAGACGACCCAAACCACTAATCATACACCACCAGTTCATGAAAACAAATTAACGAGCAATCAAGATAGGATATACCAAACAATTTGTACACTTTCAACATCATAATAACAACAAAACACGATTTCATGATAAATCGAACCTAGGTGGGAATCAAACAGTCACAATTCACGAGCTCGAAGGGATCTGGTTAAAAAGACAAGTTAGAAACTAGACACAAACGCGTAAGATAGAACAAATAAGGTGAGCTTCGAGACGTACCACTGTTAAGTCGCTAGAATGAACTAATTACTTTGACGAGAAGAAGAAAAAAAAACGAGAGAAAAGAAAAAAAAACTTATTTAAGAAAATATAGTAAGTCGCTAGGGGTATAGGAAGGATCTTTGGCAATTTGACACATTCGGTCCCTGTGGTTTTAAAATGAAGTGTGGTAAGTCGCTAGTGTAAAACTATTTTGGTTATTTGACACATTCGGTCCCTGTGGTTTATATGCAAAAGTGGTAAGTCGCTAACCTTGATTTTAGACTAAGTCTCAAGCATAGATAACCACAATGAAAAACATGAATCAAATAAACATTTAATCAAATAAGCATTTAATGCAAGACACTCAATACATGGGTACACAAGGATAATCACATGAGCAAGATACGACCACAACCTACAATTGAGAGACACACCATAACCAGATAGTTACAATACCATAACCAGTTAGTCACAAAAGCAAGACACGACCACAACTTACAAATGAGCAAACATCATAACCAGCACAGAAGCCAATGGCATAGATAATAAAGAAAAACTTATACAGAATCTCCCCCTCAATCAATGTCATCAAAGACCATTGATTGACATTAACCAACCTCTTTTTTTTTTAATTTTTTTTAATTTTTTTTTAAAGAATTATATAGTTGTTCGAACTTCATCTATGATCCCGTATCATTATTGAATGATATTTCTAGGATCGTAGATGTTATCGATGACAGCGAATAAATCTTTTATTAGAGAAACAGTTTTTTTTTCTTTTTCTTGTTTTTTTAATTTTAAATAATTTATAAACAGATATTAATGGAGCGAGTCCTGATTCAAGATGAATAGGAGTCAAAGTAATAGGTTCCTTAGTTGTGGCATGCTATAGCTCCTGAATAAGCCATGTTCATTTCTGATGGAAACCAAGTCATGATGTTCCTGATTGAGTTTAGCATTGTACTTGAAAAAGACTGAGAGCACATTGTACTGGAAGCACATGTGGAATTACACATAGAAGGGTTAGTGACATGTTTAATATCACATTTGGATGCATCACAGTATACCACAGAAATATCATTAATGGGGATCCTATTAGGTTCGACATTCTTGAAGAGTTTTCCTGTGGGAATCCACTTGAGGCATGATCTAGGAATGTAAGTTCGTTTAAGTCCTGTAAACTTAAAAATTCTGCCAGTAGGAATCCATTTGAAACCACTTTTAGTTGAACTGAATGAGTGCACAGCCTTGTTTTGACTATTTGTTCTTTTGTGATTAGAGTATTTCTTAGGGGATTGATCAGTCAAATGCTGTTTTGTATGAGAGCTAGTTGTACTTATTGTATTTCTGATCTGAGAGTATTTAACAAAAGTCTGAGGTTTGGGATTCATCATATCGGAACTAGGCAATGAAGTGACTGGTTTTGACAAAACAGATATATTATCAACTTGGGAGGAAAGCTTAGATTTCGATGGTTTAACTCTTTCAGACCTAAAGGCATTAGGTTGTTTAATAACTGTTCGTTTCGAGTGATTCTGAACAGTTGACTTTCCTAAAGTTGAAGGTTTTGCAAACTTAGTGTTCATCCTATTTCCAATAGACTTCCTAAGCTCATTTTTTAGGGCAACAATATTGAAGCTCTTATCCTGAATTTGGGCTTTGAGGTCATCAATGTCTTTCATCAAGAGGTTAGATTGATTGACTAACTTAGAATTTGTTTCCTCAAGGTTCATTCTTAAATGCTCATTTTCTTTTAGTAGGTTGGACACACAAAGAGCAAGTTCTGAATTTCTAGATTCTAGTGTATCACTCATCTCATGACAGTCATATTTCTGGACTTCTGAAAGAAGTAATTTTAGATTGCCAATGGTCGAATCTTTGTCCTGAATCTGGGATTTTAACTGATTAATTTCAAAAAATTCTCGAAATTCTGGAAGTTCCTGATTAGTACATGGTTTTTTTGCATAAAACATTTCATCCTTTTGTTGTATTTCAATTTGCAATGAGATACAATGTTTTTCAATAATTGAAAATTTGTTTGAAAGCTCATCATATACCCTTTTTTCAATCATGTTATTTGCATTAGATTCAGGTAAAACAAAGATTGATTCCACGATGTTATGTTCAGAGTAAGAGTCAGGTACCTTTTCATGAGAATTTATGTGATCAGTTAAGTATACCTTATCGATTGATACCTTTTCTGACTCTGAGAGTTTGAGATCAGTGTTGTTCTCTTCATCCTTTTTCATTACAACTGAGATTCTGCAATCAGTGTCATTCGCTGGTTCGACTGGAATGTTGCATGACATGTCACAATTGCTCCATGGTGTCTCTTGGCACTCATTCAATTCATTCAGCTTGTTATTCTCTTTTGCAGCTTCCTTGATGTATGTTTCCATATTACTCATAAGTTGAATAAATGAGTTTCTGAACTCATGGATTTCCATTCCCGTGTGTTTCTTGAAAGATATTCCAGTCATGATATCATCAAAATCCGAGGAGTATTCTTCCCGGATAAGTGGCTGAAATTGATTGAAGATAGTTTGAAGAGCGGCATGAGACTCATCAGTTGAGAACTTTTCTTTGGTAATTAGAATCCTCAGTCGTTCTAAGTTAAGTAAAACAGTTCTTGTCAAAGTGGGAAAATCCTGACGAAGGATGGCACAACTTGTTCGATCCATGGTTGTAGATAAGAGTAGTTTGAGAAGCTGACTGAGATGTTGAAAGGGCTCACTGGTGCATTCCATATTCTTAGCATCATTTGCAAACATTAAGAGTGACTTATTTGAGTTGTTCGGATTAATCGATGCTGAATCATTAAATGTATGGCATTCAGGTAAGCATTCTGTTTCACTATTCTGTGCTGTGTCATAGAGAGCAAGTACTTTGGTGATTAAAGGATCAGTGATGACTGACATTGTGTTATTTTGAATTACTCCCCAAGTTATTGGAAATCCCAGTAGCAAAATACCAAGTATACAAGATGTTAGTATCAAATTACGAACCCCCAAGTCGCTAGAGATTTTGAACCAACTCGCTAGCAACTCAATAGCAATAATCCCAAGTCGCTAAATCAACAGCCAAGTCGCTAAGTACAAGTCGCTAATCCTCTAGTCGCTAACACCAAGTCGCCAACACCTAAATCGCTATACCACCAAGTCGCTAAACAATTGCAAGTCGCTAAGTAGTAACTCGCTAAGCCTTAAGTCGCTAGCAAAATTTTGGCAGCAATTCGCTAATCAAGTCGCTAAAGATTCAAGTCGCTAAAGAGCAACTCGCTACAGACCAAGTCGCTACCACCAAGTCGCTACCCGTAGTGGAGAGTCCACTACTTGTACTGTAAATCGCTAGGTCTAAGTCGCTAGCTCCAAAACTGTAACTCGCTACAAAATTGTGAAGCAAGTCGCTACGAAGAAAGAGATCCGTATATCAAGTCGCTAGCAAGAAAAACCCCATAAACATCACTTTTCAATCCAAAAACAACCCAACCAAGATGATTCAAGCTTACTAAATGAAAACCTAAACACTTGTGATGATTCTAAACATAAAAGTACTAACAAAATCCAAGCTTTAACACAAGAAATCAACCAAATGATGCACAAACCACTAAACTTTTTCAAACTCAAAAACCATCTAAAAACCACTAGAAATCCAAAGATGTGCACGATATGATCTAACCATGGCTCTTGATACCAATTGTAAGTTATTGGATTTCACTTACATATCATAACATTAACACAATGAGCATATAGATGATTTTAGAGAGAGAGAAAGTGGGATATTCAAGTAAGAGAAACTTGTAGAATATTAGATTACCAAAGAACATCCAACCCTCTACCTTGAAAGGTAGAGGGTATTTATAGGTTACAAACTAAACGACCTCCTGACGGCCTGTGGATCAGGGATACAGTGGGTAAAGACCCGTCCTTCCTCCACGGTGTTGCACTAAACTAAACTATGCTGCAAACTAACTAATAAACTCCTAAATAACGAAACTAACGACAAATCTACGAGCTACCTTATGCTAAATAATAGTTGGGGTGACCGACTCTTCACTATGGAATTTTCTCATTCCTAACAATATGTGAAACAAGATGACAGTCTTGTAGTACCTAGTGATGAATCTTCTGCAATTAACAATGAATGCATGCCAGATGAATACACTGCATTTGTGCCTGATGATTCCTTGACCACTGAGCTCAATACCTATAAGGAACAAGTTGCTATTTATGAACAACGTGCTAAGTTTGAGTTAACTAACCGTGAGCGGGATATGGATAATCAAATGCGTACAATTATTAGAAAAAGTAATTTTAGAGAAGAAGTATTAAAACAAGAGTTAAACTCCTTACAAGAAAAGCTTTCTAAAACTGCTAAGCAAAAACAAGAACTTCAAGAAAATATGAAAATGCTTAAGCAAGAATTCAATGCTAAGGAATCAAAACTTTTGAATGATTTTTCCAATCTAAGAACTTTGAAAAATAAACTTGAGAATAAGTTGTACGTACAAGGGAATACCATTCAGACTGCTCACATGATCACTAAGCATAGAGTCTTAAGCGATAAGCATAGCGTTCCCCTTGTTGAGGAACCAAGTCCAGAGGTTATTAAAAATGCTAGAGCTGCTCATAAGGTACTTTATGATGGTAATGAAATCCTTAAGCCTAGGCAGAAACCTAGTTGCGTTGAGTGCACTGAGGAAGATAAGAAATCAGATGAAGTCACTAGGGAGAAAATGAACAAGAAGCTAGAAAATCCTGAGTGTAAAAAGAATAACATAATGATCAAACCTCATGATTACACTAAGGAAAACTGGATCTCCTTAAACAAGTTTAAGACTCAGACACTTCTAACTCCTGAACAAGTGTTCTGGAAAATGGATTTAGATAAGCAAAAAGCAGAGAATCTTGTTGTTTCTAACCCTCCCCTTAGGAAATTGCCAAAAGAAACTGTGTATCCTCCTACACCAATGCACCTAGTTCCTAGATCTATTGCCACTAGTAGCAGGACCTTAATCAGCCTATATGTTGTTTATCAGCTGTTTGTTGATTTTGAGAAAACGTGTAAGAAGAGAATCACATCTACAGGAATTACTGAGGGGGAAAGGGGCTTTGAGCAAACCAAAGAATGTTATTTAACCGAGGTCATGCCTTTCTTTAAACAGTTAAAAGGTCAATTTGAGAGTCTTAAAATTGGAATAAACACTGATATTAAAGAAATGGAAAAGGAATTTGATGCAATGATTGTCGAGGTCAGTGACTATGAGCGAGAACTAAAATACAATGAGATTGAGAGGAAGAACTTGCATACCTTGAATGAGAATCTTATTTCTGAATGTATTGCTCAAGATGTGTTTTACACTGCTACAAATTGTTCCATTAATGCTTCTCAATTTCATGAATTATCTGTTGCTCTGAAAGTCTCCCATGATCGTGTCATTGAGCTTGAAAAAACTAATTCTAAACTAAATGAGAAAATTGAACTGGATGATCACGACAATTTGGTTAAACATTTGTCTAAACTAGAGGTTGAGCATTTTAATTTACAACTAAAATATCAACATCTTAAAGAAAATGTCAAAACTTCAAATATCAAGACATCCTCAGATGCTCCAGAGTTTGATGCAGTTTTTCAAATTAACAAACGTGATGAAATGATTCAAGCTCATTGTAACACGATCAGAAAGTTGAAAGCCCAAATCTCTCAATTAAAGGATGAAATGAACAATGTGACTGGCTCCCGAATGCCTCCTCCTTTAGATTCTCGGAACTCTCAAAATTTTCATCTTCAAAAATTGGTTAATGCTTTACAAAAGGAAAATGAGGGTTTTCTAGAAGAAAATGAAAAGGTTAAACATCATTTCAATGAGTTATTTGAGACAATAAAAGTCACTCGTAACAAAAATAATGAAAAAATAACCTCGTTGCAAAAGGAAATTGAGAATCTAAAGAGTCAGGTAAAAGGGAAAATGCCAATGACAAATGGGGAGAATGGTGCGTCAAAGGTGCATGTCTGTAATAAATATGATTTGACTGTGAAATATGTTCCTCCTCATCTTAGGAATAACAAACTTGCTATTCAAACATATTTCTCATACCTTAAAGACAGCCTAGAATGTCTCCGTGAGATTGTAGAAGATGATAAGTTAGAGAAACCACTTGATAATGCAATTGGCTATGCATGCTTATATGCCAAACGATCTCAAGAACTTCTAGAATGCTTAATTACAATATGCCCTAAAACCTTAGGTGAGCCAGTCAATCCCTTGATACCTTGTTCTATGACTTGTGCCAAGCATACAACTCATTCAATGCCCAATACCATGAATGTGAACTATAGTATGCCTTCAAGTAGTTCAGAACCCAGCACATCTAAACAGGAAATGCAAAAAGTACCAAAACCAACTAATGTTCCCGTTCCCTCTACAGGAGTAATTAGTGACATTAAAGCGAGCAGGTCAAAGTCTCAAGACAATACAAGGAATGATAGGACCTCGCAAGCTAAGAATGTGCATTGGAAGAGAGTAGAAGACCAACCTAGGAACTTTAAGTTTGAGCCGAATAAAACGAATCGTGTTGATTCTAGTATTTGCCATAGGCGTACTGTAATTAATTCGAATTCTGATACTATTTGCAAACCGTGTAATGGTGTCTGCTTGAATTCTGTTACTATTCATGAATGTGGTGTGAAAGCTTTGTCTAATGCTGTCAAATCTCAAGTTAACACTGTTAATGCAAAATATCATGCTAAGAAGGCTAAATGGCAAAGGCAAAAGAATGTTAGAAAAAAGTGGAAGTCCACAGGAAGAACATTTAGAAAGATAGGTTATCAATGGATACCTGTTGGACATAAGGTTAATCAGGCAATGCCCACTAGAAAATGGATGCCTACTGGTAGAACTGTTCCCTTAAGAAGTGCACATACTTTGAATAGGGCAAATACGAACACTAGTACTGCATCTATTCATAATGATTCCATTGCATCAATCTCTGATATGAATGCTTCTATGTCTGATGTGGGTGATCCAATCACTGTTACTAACCAAATGGAACCCATTCTTGCATGGGGATCCCAATTATCCAGTATTCATTCCTGTCTGTGTTCAACTGCAGATCGTTCAAATCGTTCTGTGGTACCTGGACTCAGGCTGTTCAAAGCATATGACTGGAGATCGCTCGCGGCTCATGAACTTTGTGAGTAAATTTATCGGGAATGTTAGATTCGGAAATGATCATTTTGGAGCTATTATGGGTTATGGAGATTATGTAGTTGGAGATAGTGTAATTTCCCGGGTATACTATGTGGAAGGTCTTGGTCATAACTTGTTTTCTGTTGGTCAATTCTGTGATTCCGATCTTGAAGTGGCTTTTCGGAAACATACTTGCTTTGTTAGAGAACTTGACGGTGTAGAATTATTAAGAGGTACTCGAGGTTCTAACTTATACACTATCTCTATCGATGACATGATGAAGTCCTCTCCAATTTGCTTGCTGTCAAAGGCTTCTAAAACAAAATCTTGGTTATGGCATCGTCGTCTCAATCACTTGAACTTTGGCACCATAAACAATCTTTCCAGAAAGGATCTTGTCAGAGGCTTACCCAAATTAAAATATGAGAAAGATCATCTTTGCTCAGCTTGTCAATTGGGAAAAAGCACAAAATATGCCCACAAACCAAAACCCACAAACTCTGTAATGGAAGTTCTTCATACCCTTCATATGGATCTGTGCGGACCAATGAGAGTGCAAACGATTAATGGGAAGAGATATATTTTAGTCGTTGTTGATGACTACCCTAGATTTACTTGGGTAAAGTTCTTGAGGACTAAGGATGAAACTCCAGCTGTCATCATCAAACTTATCAAGCAACTTCAGGTTCGTCTCAACAACACGGTTAGAATTGTTCGAACTGAAAATAGCACAGAGTTCGTTAACCGAGACTTAAGTCAATTTTATAAAAGTATTGGAATCAGTCATCAAAGAAGTGTTCCACGAACTCCTCAACAGAACGGTGTAGTTGAAAGACGAAATCGAACTCTTGTGGAAGCCGCAAGAACAATGCCAATTTATTCGATGGTTCCAATGTTTCTATGGGCTGAAGCCATTGCCACTGCCTGCTACACCCAAAATCGTTCCCTTATTCACACCTCTCATGGAAAAACTCCATATGAACTTGTTCATAAAAGAAAACCTGATTTATCCTATCTTCGTGTGTTTGGTGCTTTGTGCTATCCAACAAATGACGGTCAAGATTTAGGTAAATTAAGAGCTAAATCAGACATTGGAGTTTTTGTAGGTTATGCACCAAACAAGAAGGGTTACCGAATCTACAACAAAAGAACTCGAGATATCATGGAAACTATTCACGTTACGTTCGATGAGCTTTCCGGGAAAATGGCTCCTGGACAATCCAGTTCTGGACTCGCACTTCATAACAGTCCCATTAATTCATCCCTTGTACCAAATTCTTCTCCAGCAACTCCATATGTACCTCCATCTGAAGATGACTTAAAGAAATTGTTTGATCCTATGTTTGATGAACTCTATGAGCCAAGTGCTATTGAACTGTCAATTTCCACAACAGAGACTGCTCATAACACTGAGAATGAAATCAATCCTATAGTCTCAATATCGTTAAGTCAAGAAGCGCCTGCTGCTGATCACTCAGTCTCATCAACAAATCATTAATCTTCGAATGTACAACATGGAACTGTTTCTGGCATCAATGATGAAGTTAATCCCTTTGCTAATCCCGAAGATGCTCCATTTGAAAACATCTTTGCCCCTGAACCAACACCTGAACCATCTTCTTCAGGGGATGTAAACTCTGCTACATCAGTCCTTCAACAACAACCACATGAGCATCTTAGAAAATGGACACATGACCATCCACTGGATAACATCATTGGGAATCCTTCTCATCCTGTATCAACTCGAAAACAATTAGCTACTGATGCCTTATGGTGCTTCTTCAACTCAGTACTCTCTAAGATCGAACCTAAAGATGTTAAAACTGTAATGTCTGAGGACAGCTGGTTTAATGCAATGCAAGAAGAAATTCATGAGTTTAATCGTCTAGATGTATGGGAATTAGTACCAGTTCCAGATTGTGCAATGATCATTGCTCTCAAGTGGATCTTCAAAGTGAAGCTTGATGAGCACGGTGATGTTCTGAAAAATAAGGCACGGTTAGTTGCGAAAGGTTATCGTCAAGAAGAAGGTATCGACTTTGAGGAATCTTTTGCTCCTGTTGCACGCATCGAAGCAATCAGAATCTTCATGGCTAATGTTGTAAGTAAGAATATGATTGTTTATCAGATAGATGTAAAGACGGCTTTTCTCAACGGAGATCTTAAAGAAGTCGTATACGTCAGCCAACCAGAAGGTTTTGTGAATCCAGAGCATCCTACTCATGTCTATCGCTTGAAAAAGGCCCTTTACGGTTTGAAGCAAGCTCCAAGGGCATGGTATGATACGCTATCAAAGTTTCTTCTATCCACCAGATTCAGCAAAGGAGCAGTTGATCCAACATTGTTCACCCGAAAGTCAGGCAAACATCTAATTCACGTTCAAATTTACGTTGATGATATTATCTTTGCCTCAACTGACCCTAATGAATGTGATCGTTTTTCTATGGAGATGGGCTCCAGATTTCAAATGTCAATGATGGGACAAATGTCATTTTTCTTGGGATTACAAATTTCACAAAGTCCCGGAGGCATATTTATAAATCAATCTAAATACGCTAATGAAATCTTAAAGAAATTTGGATTTACATCTAGTGACCCTGTTGACACTCCTATGGCGGAGCGTACAAAACTGGATGAGGACTACTCAGGGATCATAGTAGATCAAACGAAATATCGTAGTATGATTGGATCCCTGATGTACCTCACAGCCACCAGACCAGACATTTTGTTCGATGTATGCATGTGTGCTAGATACCAGGCTAAGCCTACCAAAAAGCACCTTGAAGCGGTTAAACGGGTCTTTCGGTATCTCCAAGGAACCATTAACATGGGTCTTTGGTATCCGAAGGATTCCGGTATGTCTCTAACAGCCTATGCAGATGCTGACCATGCAGGATGTCAAGATACACGTCGAAGTACGTCAGGTGGTGCTCAATTTTTAGGTGACAAGCTTGTAAGCTGGTCTTCAAAGAAACAAATGAGCACTTCCATATCCTCTACAGAGGCTGAATACATAGCCATGTCATCCTGTTGTGCTCAAATCTTATGGATGAGATCCCAATTATCTGACTATGGCTTTGTATTCAACAAAGTTCCTATGTATTGTGATAACAAAAGTGCCATTGCTCTCTGCTGCAACAATGTTCAACACTCTAGAGCAAAGCACATCGACATTCGACATCATTTCATCAGGGAACAAGTTGAAAACGGTGTGGTTGAACTTTACTTCGTAAGGACTGAATATCAACTAGCAGACATCTTCACCAAAGCTCTTTCTCGAGAACGCTTTGAGTTTATTCTTCCAGGACTAGGCTTAAAGAGCCTTCAACCAGAAACGCTCAAACGTCTTCAGGAAGACATCGAGGAGTAAAGGTGATCGACTCTATCTATTCTTGTATATCTCTTTTCAAAAACCAAATACAAAAATATAAAACCATCAAAACAAAAATAGAAAAATATAAAACTTTTCAAAATCCATAGAAATCAGAAAATCTTGAAAATCTTCAAAAATATTGTTTATTTATCATGTTTTTTCTTGTCGGTTCGATAACATCTACGGACTTTGAGATGTCACTCAAAGAATGGCATGGGTCTCTAGATGAAGTTCGAATTTAAAAAAAAAAAAACGAGATAAAGAAAAATATTGGTTTATTGTCATTTCAGACAGTAACCCTCTTTTAAATCTCATGTTTTTCAAATCTCATGCTCTGATTCTATAAACATTTATCTGCTATCTAATGAAAACTAATTGCTTTGTAAAATAACTCGGACTCAAGTTTGAAAATCATCTGGACCTAAAAGTTTGTCAAAATATCTATCTCTCAATCAACAACAAATGTCGTTGATTGAGGGGGAGAATGATTTCAATTAAATCAAAAGGTTATTTGACATACAATAGTTTTCAAAAGATAATCATGCATGTTTAATCAATGGAGTTTAAAGTCCCTAAATCCGATCCGTATCAGTTAAAACGTTTTCATAATCAAGTCACAATTCTCCTTAAAAGCTTTCAAAATCAATTTAAATCTACAGAGATCATAAATCTCAAATGATTTGATAATTGTGATCGAGGGAGAATTTGTGATTTAAATTGGATATAATCTGATAATTCGGTAAATGGTTTTATAAGAATGTACAAGCTCTCCTTCCGACATGTGCCAAATGATTTCAAGAACAATTCAGGTACATGCACATGTTGAGGGGGAGCATCTATTTTAAACCACTAAGTTTTGAAACGTGATCAATGTGCAGGTTTCCTCTTGTATGTGCAAAACTCTTTCAAACCTCAAGGCACATATTGAGGGGGAGCAAACTTATGAAAACCTCATCCTTCCCCAAAATGCTTTATCTACTTGATTTGATTAGGGAAGTGATGTTGATATCTTTTAGAAAATGGTAATCAAAGAAGTTAATTCTTTCTCTTGCCTCCATGTGTAAAACGATTTCAAATACTTGATGCACATGTTGAGGGGGAGCTCTTGTTCTAAAAAAATGTGTACCTCCGTTCTCTTTCTTAATTGAAGAAACTAATGGTAAAAGATTTTCTATAGTTGTAGTGAAGGGATTAGTTTAGTTCATCTATTTCGTAAAACCCCTTCCTACTCCAAAAGTATTCAAACGAGGGGGAGTTATACACGGAACTCCAAACTTTCTCAAAACGTGTATGTTCTCCTTTGGACGTGTAACTAGTGCAAAGTTTTGAATCACCAAATTTTATCTACGAGGGGGAGTTGTACACGTACATGGACTTAACAAGAACTTTAGTAAACCGTGTACAGCCTTCCTCTCGAACATGTAAGAATATTTTGGTAAATGGCTTAATAGTCTAAT
>BPTQ01000001.1:57621422-57635054 GCA_019973895.1 Chrysanthemum seticuspe | reverse complement strand
TCAGACAGTAACCCGCTTTTCAAAGAAAGAACAAAGCCATGCTTTATCATGTTTTTCAAATCTCATGCTCTTATTCTATAAAAATTTATCTGCTATCTAATGAAAACTAATTGCTTTGTAAAATAACTCGGACTCAAGTTTGAAAATCATCTGGACCTAAAAGTTTGTCAAAATATCTATCTCTCAATCAACAACATATGTCGTTGATTGAGGGGGAGAATGATTTCAATTAAATCAAAAGGTTATTTGTCATACAATTTTTTTCAAAAGATAATCATGCATGTTTATTCAATGGAGTTTAAAGTCCCTAAATCCGAACCTTATCAGTTAAAACGTTTTCATAATCAAGTCACAATTCTCCTTAAAAGCTTTCAAAATCAATTTAAATCTACAGAGATCACAAATCTCAAATGATTTGATAATTGTGATCGGGGGAGAATTTGTGATTTAAATTGGATATAATCTGATAATTTGGTAAATGGTTTTATAAGGATGTACAAGCTCTCCTTCTGACATGTGCCAAATGATTTCAAGAAATTCCATGCACATGTTGAGGGGGAGCATCTATCTTAAACCACTAAGTTTTGAAACATGGTCAATGTGCAGGTTTCCTCTTGTATGTGCAAAACTCTTTCAGCTCTTGTTCTAAAAATATCAAAAACAATTCAGGTACAAAATGCTTTGATAATATATCATAAGTATCTGGATTGATTTTCAAATGGTTTTCAATTGGTCTCAACGGCAGATGAACAATACCAAATAGACCGACCAACTTTACTTTATGTATGGTGATATAAGGATGATAAGGTTAGGTATTTGTTCCCATGATCCGCCAGAACCGGAGGGATCTACCCAGGGACAATCCACTAGTTAGTGTAGAAGTCCTTAGGTATGATGATAAAAGGAGAAATATGAGATATGGGAAGAGTGCGGACTGAGTCAGAGCTAGTACTGGAATAAACCCAATAAGGTTCTAGCTATAATGTCTCGGTAAGCACTGAAGGGGTTGAAGAATGAAAAAGAATTGAATGAGAAAAGGGTGAAAACAAATAGCCCTCCAATTCTTCAACCTTAGGGCAGAAACCGGGTTTAATTCATTTGCTACTGGTGGTCACCAAGGTAACATCAGTATTGAAGACAAGACGTCATGGACCCAGTGACGCACTGCACTTCAACTTCCCAAACCACTCAAGTTCCTCTTTAAAGGACTTGTTTCATTCTCACGGGGAACCAACATAATCTATCGACTTTCTCTTAGAGATTGTTGATATTGAAGAAGGAGACCCTCTACCTAGTCTCCGGCACAGGATCCAAAATATGCACAAATTGAGTCTAGAGCCACGAGATCATCAATAAATCTCCTTAGGACACTTTCAATGAAGACTCTCTGTTTCACACAATGTGGAAAGAGAGATTATATCTTGAGTCCTACGCATTATCCTTGTGGTATTGCCAGAACATCTAAGTGATATGCATACATATTCACTATGAAGATGGAAAGCCTTTTGGAGCCAACATCAAGCAAGATCCTGGTAGGTGACATGTGAGATCTATTCTATAGATCAACCATGTGACAACTGAACAGAAACAATGGGGCGATTCAATCTTTTGAATCAATCCTGGTTCAGGTTATGGATTGACGGATACCTTTGAAAAACCAGAAGTTGTGCTTAAAAGTTCTTTTCCATATCACATCGACTGTGTATTAAGGTTTCAAAATTAAAGGGTATTTATGATTGATAATTGATTTTCCATAAAACCTTCGTGTTATTGCAAAACACTTTCTATAAAGCAATACACGATTGTTCTCAAATCACTTTTCATTAATCAGTGAATCTCTATTCGCTGGTTCACTCACTCCGTGTTGTCTTCTTTGAGATGTTCCGGTTTGAGAACAGCTAGAGTAGCTGCGAAACCCTGTCAAGGAAATTCTTCGGAGTTATACCTGATCACAGGCAGTACTTGTACTGTTCAATGGGGAACCGTGGGCCGTATACCTCAACTCAACAAAAGTGATCAAAGACACTTTTGTGTGCTTTATTGCTAACTGTTTTATGCAGGAACACCCGACGTTTGCAGCTGATCAGAATGAAGCGGTCAATCCATAGCTGCATGCTCACACATTACATTCATCTCTAAAGAAATCATGATAAGTGCATCAATGACTCTGATGTTTTTACTCCATGCTTCTGCTACGCTGCTGCAAATATCATGAATAAACTAAAGCTTCCGCTACTCTGATAAGATGATATCATGATCCAGAATGTGAGCATGTCGGTCGAAATGTCACAACATCACGTACTATCAACACCACAATGGAAGAGTCATAGATTTATGGTTGCTGATAATCTCAAAGCTGGTTCAAAGACTCAATCATCACGTGGATCAGTTTTAAGACCTCCACTCGAAATTTCAAAACATGCAGAACATGATGAATCAAAGACTACGAGCTAAAGAACAAAAGTGCTTAATCAAAGAAACCAAGAACAACATAATGTTATATCTGTTTGTAATCATTGTAAGTTGAGATGACCTCCCTTAGGGGGAGATTGTTGGGATTTAGTAAATCCAGTACTTAAAGTGTCGGTCACCTCAAGTATGTATGCTCGTTAGAAAGCTCGTAGTCGTAGTAATTCAGTGTTAGTATTTAGATTACTTTGTAACACCGTGGAGGACGGACGAGTCTTTACCCACTGTATGCCTGATCCACAGCCTATTAGAGGCGTCTAAGCTTGTATCCTATAAATACCCTTTGCCCTCCAAGGCAAAGGGTTGGAGCTTTATAATATATTTTTCTTTGTCTCTCTAGGGTTCCCATCCTCTCCCACTTTCTCTCTCTAAACTCTTAACCCTAGACGCCACACCTCTTGTTTAACAAACCAAGATCCTACACGAACACCTCACGAAAGGGGAACAAAGACTCAAATCTCTCAACTATTCTAAGTGTCAATTTCGGGGTGATCACTCAATCGCACAGTCATAGCATGTATTCTATCATAAGCTTGGCGGTTACAGAAATCTCCACCACTAGAGTTAAGGGCTAAACAATTCTCGAAGGCAATATGGGTAGACACGACAAAGGTTAAGGGGTGACTCGTCATTACTAACAGGTCACGGCGAAGTGGACAAAATCATGAACATGACGCAAATCCATGGCCAAAAGTGGACAAATATCAATGATGACATGACCAAATCCATGGCCAAGACACCAAAGATTGCTCGCTGCATCACCTAGACACACTTCATGACTAAAGGGTAGGATAAGACATGGGATATATAATTGGTGTAAAATGAAAAACAAGCAGGTAGTCTAAATCTATAACTAAGTCATCACCACTTACCGTCCGCCCAAAGTTTAAGCTTAGAAGTTTAGAGACCGGATCATGAAATGCAAGGTAGATGTGTCAATAGAGGACGTCGTGATGGGCACACTACCTTTTCTTCTTCAGTTGGTATAACTCCAACTCCAATCTTCAAGTGTGACCGAGGTGGCCTCCTCGATACTAAACAATAAAGCTCAAACTATAGTGCTTATAACATCGCACTTTACATAAATCAATCAACTCATTTTTTTTTTTTTTTTTACTTTTTTTTCGATTTTTTTTTGCACATAACATCCCCCACTAGAGATGAACAATGGGAATTTGGGGGGTCTTCAATGATCTTCATAATTGTTGTCGATGAAAGCGTGATTTCCAAACCTTTCTACTCGAACCTTGAACTTAGGCAAATGATGACTTCCCAATTACAAATAAAGACTACAGGGTAGGCTAAGGTGTAAGGGTGTAACAAAACAATATAATGGGGTGACAAAATGAAAGGAATGGCTCAGAAGGGTGTATCTAGGGGTATCTTGCACTAAAGGGGAGTGAAACAAAAGGGTTTCACAAGGGGGTCGAAAAGTCGAGGTGACTAATCGATAGACTCACAATGGTAGGCTGTTTGGGTGATAATCCTATAATACTGCCTTCTAAAACTGAAAAGTCCAAATACATCGAGCTAACTCAACATACCTCGTCTATGGTCTCGAAATGATGCAAAGGCCAAGTTCTAAAGTTACAAGCTACCGGCACACTCATAATTTGGTGGATTTGGGGTAAAATATTGGAAACGGATAAGGCTAATCTCACCATGTAATATCAAGGGTTGTATGTGCTCGGCTAAGGTCTAATCAAGTTAGGTTCGGAAAAACATGTCAATATTTTAAAAATGGCATAATTTTTCAAAATAAACTAAAAAAATAAGGGTGAAATAAAGTTCAAGAGATAATTCTAGTCCCGTCCCTCCACTTGAATTGTACAAAGTCCCTTTTGTAATAGGCATTAAAATAAATGTGAAGAGAAAGGTAGAATTAGAGCGAGAACTTCCCTGAAATTTGCTCCAAAAAGAAGAAGGCCCACGAGAAAAGATCGTGCCTTTGTTTAAGCGTCATGAACAAACTTCAATCCCTGAAATAACAGTACCGACAAGCATAATTCTAAAAAGAAAAAATAAAATGAAAAACAAACCTAACTCACTTTCGTAGAAATCACGGTTGCATTTAGCGAATGCAACAAGCCTTTTAAACCACTTGGTGTCCCAAGTGGACGAGTGAAGTCTCGTGAGGGTTTACAGGGAACACACCCACAAAGTTCATTTAAAAACTAATACAAAGTTACTGTGTTTTAAAATGAAAGAATTAAAGCAGAGGAGAGTTACGTCATAACTCCTATGAGAGAGTTACGCCGTAACTGGCAGAACCTGGTATGAGCTGTGAAACGAATAGTTACGGCGTAACCACTGAGATGGTATTACGCCGTAATTGGTAATGCGTCAAGAATTCTTCAGCTAAAATGTTGGTTACGGCGTAATCACCAAGATTAGTTACGCCGTAACTCTGTTCAGATCAGCAACTGCAGCAGTAATTACTTCATTGTCTCCTGCAAAAAATGGTTAGAAAACATAAAACCCAACAGAAGAGAAATAAAAACAAAAGAAAGGTATAATTCGGGTTGTCTCCTGAAAGAGCACTTTTCTTTGTTAACGAGTCTTTAAGTTAGACACAGAGCCGCGGGGCTCTATGGGGGTCTTTGAGCTTGCCCCACTTCTTCAATATCCTTCATCAAATTGTGCCTCATCCATGCAACATTCGAGGCAGTTCAGAGGTATTCAATGGTTTCGATCTTTCGGACTTTACAAAATTTCTCCTTCGGACCTAGGTGGTAGCGAGTGAATTCATATTTTTCAACTATAATAGGAGGTGGTCTTTTGTAGGGTATCCCCAGGAGCTTGCACCTTCTTTGCTCGTAAGCTTCGTCATCGGGATCAGTGAATTCCTCATTTCCTTGCAACTCCAGGTAATCTAGCATCCCTTCGATATCATCGTCATCAGAAACAGTGCCCTTGAACCACTCTTCATCGAGCAAATTCTCCACTAGAACGCGCTTGCATTCTTCTTTATCATTACTCACCCGCTCTATGTCATCGTCAATTGTTATTTTATTCGTGTTTTCGATACTTTTGTCGTTTGAATTTTCTTGATCCATGTATTCCTTCCAAATCTTATCTTTTGTTAATGCGTCCACATGCCCATACTTAATTTTTACCCAACTATCGAACCCCAGGTTGTCCATCCAAGGTAAACTCGTTCTCTCCTTATCATTGGTTGAGGACCAAAAGAATTCATCTTTTCCTAATCTTGCAGAGTTGCTTCCACCATTACACATATCGTCATACGGGTTGCATGACGCCCAGAAAATTTCCCCAGGAGATTTTACTTTTTCGCACCAGTGACTGCGTAGTTCCTTGTTGTCAGTTTCACTTAAATGCTCATCCGTGCAGAGTATATCATTATTAGTCTCTTCCTTCTGAATATGCTCCCCGTAATCAATTTTTAGTTTCATAAGAAGATTTGGATTGATCTTGGCATTCCCAAATTGAATTGCGTACCAATCATTAAAGGCCAAATTACCGAATTTTATGTCATGTCTTTCACGCTCATGAGGGCACGTCCATTCTTCCTTTCTTTCATTGTCTTCTCCATTACAATACTCGTGGAAGGGGCTGCATGTAGGCCATGCGCTTGTGGTTTCTTCATTAGTAATGACGACAGGAGTACACCAGTGAGTGATAAGTGGCTCTTCTTCATCTTCAAGGGAGAGTTCCTCGAGTTTTTCTGACCCGTCCAAGTCGAGGAATTTTTCTGCCCATGTATCCTAGTTATGCCGTAACTGAGATTCTTAGTTACGGCGTAATTCATTAGAGTCATTTTCCTCAGAATTCTTCACAACCCCTTTGTCGCTGTCAAACACGAGGTTACGCCGTAACTCATTAGGCATGTTACGGCGTAACTCAGATCTGTTGACGAAATCGTCCCCTAAACCCTTATCACTGGCCTGAACCTTCGAGTTATTATCCGAGAAAATTACCTTACATTCCATAGCTGGTTTAGATCCTTCAGGTTTATCGTTATTTCTCCTTACTTTTTCACTGAGCTTTATCACCATGGATTCAAGGTTTTTCAGAGTTGAGTCGTGTTTGGAAATGTTTCTATCAGTGTTTTCCTGGAATTCCTTCAACCACTCATCTTGCTCCCTTTGTCTTTGGGCTGAATTTTCTAGAAATTTATTAATTGTTTCTTCAAGACCGGGCTTTCTTTCTCCATAAGGCCCATGGTTGTAATTTCCACGATAACCATTACTATTTCGATTATCATAAAATGGTCGATTTTCTCCATACTTAGCCTCTTCAATACCCTCTTCGTCCATATGAGGACAATTCTTTGTAAGATGTCCTCCTCCACAGCTTTCACAACCCACTTGGATGGCATGAACGCTTTCTCTGACCTTCAGCATATCTCGACTGAGACTTTTAATTTTACTAGCGATTGCTGCAATTCCGTCGAAACTTCCGCCTTGGTTTCTTTTACTTCCACCGTCGTGCCATTTTTGAGAATGGTCCGCCATTTTTGAATGGCTTCAATTGCAGTAGTAGGAGTCATGTTAGGAATAGGTCCTTGATAGTCCAGCATCTGTCTTGTAGTTACATTTATTCCTTTGTAGAAAATATTGACCTTCTGCTGGTTATTAAGATCATTGGTAGGACACTTATAAAGAAGATCGTTGTATCTGTCCCAAGCTTGATACAGAGTTTCGTCGTCTTCTTGTTTGAAATTATGGATCTCCAAGAGTTGATTAGAAATCTTTGATGGCGGGAAATATCTTTGAATAAAGTGTCTCTTTAATAGCGCCCATGTATTAATTGCCCCGGCGAACAATCTTTCGATCCATCTTCTGGCTGCTCCAGTGAGGGTCATTGGGAAGACCCTGAGCATAACAGCATCATGAGACAAGCCCGGAATGTTGAAAAGGCTAGCGATGTATAGGACATTTTCAACGTGCTCATATGCGTCTTCGTCCCTGTTTCCTTGAAAAAGGGTTAGCGCGAAGCTCCCTCATAAATTGGTCTTTAATCTCGAAACGAACATCCGCTCCGATTGCCGGTCTTATGAGACCCGGCCCATGATCTGCTCTAGTCAATGCTAAGTATTCCTCAAGAGTGAGGTCATCGATGTTAACAACTTCCATGGTACCTGAAAACTTGAAATATGATCGTGAGAAAAGTTTAAAAATGAAATGAAAGACTCAATATTAATCCAAATATAGCTCCCCGGCAGCGGCGCCAAAAACTTGATGCAGGTTTTACTGACCATGTCTTAATATTTATAGTGTCTCGCTATACCTATGGTCTACCCTAATGCACTAACGGGCAGTGTACCCGGTCGTGTGTAGTGTAGTAAATGGTAAAGTCGAGGTCGTCCCAAGAGCTATGTGTGTCGGATAATTACTAAGTCTAATTGTCACAGAATATTAATGGTTTGATAGGGTTTTAATTAATTAAACTACTAATGCAGAATATAAAGTAAAGCAAATAAATGTGTGAAGGGAAATCAATAGAGGAATAGTGGTGCTAACCTAGTTAATCCTCCAAGCTAGTTATGTCTACGTCTACCTACTTCCAATTACTTCAGGTGGGGTCAAATTCGAGAGGACAGCATTCGGTCAATTCGCCCTAACCTATCAGCAAAGATGCCACCACAAGAGAAATCAGGCGCACCGTCATAAGTCCTGTTGTTCCTGGTCCCCTAAGCCAAGTCATTAAGTACCGCTACATGCTTGATTCTAAATAGTGAGTGCCCGACCGTTAGGAACTTAGACACTATACCCCCCAATTCTTAAGTTCATCCAAACGATAGGTGATCAGTTGGTCAAATCGTACAAGTAGAAAGGGTCGTCAGTTGGTCATATCTTACCCTTCTCGTCTCAGTCCGCTCACCTAGGGTAAGTTGGTCATATCTCATAGGCAATTGGCCTCTATCGCCATTCAAAACTACCGAAACCAAAGAACTATGCATGCATACACTTAGAAATAATTGTACGGAAGTAAAGGTTAACGCAAACAAAACAATTAAGGAATCATAACTAGGCTAGCACCAAAGGGTGCTTAGCCGCTCATATTAATCATGCACATAAATTCAATATTCAAAGGTACGAAATACATGAATTGAAAGTAAAAGAAATAATAAACGCTAAAGCTTATCGTAATGGTGTGACTTCTCCCTTGGAAACAGCTCCGTATGCTTCCCTAGACCTTCTTTGAGCTTTTTCCCATGTTCTCAGAGTGTTGTGTGTGGAATGGGATGCTTTGAAATGCTGGAATTCGTGGGGTATTTATAGGCCAGGTCTGGATTACTGCGTAATAGAGGAGTTACGCTGTAACCCTCTATTTCTCCGTAAATGCACTAGATCTGCTAGTTACGGCGTAACCTTATAAGTGGTTACGCCATAGTCTTCAATAAACTCAGTTACGTCGCAAGTGTTGCAGTAGTTACGGCGTAAGTATCAGCGGCGTGGAACATCTTTTGACCTAATGGAGTTACGTCATAACCTTTGGGAAGAGTTACGCCGTAACCTCTTGATAAGTTGGACTTCAGGGTCACGCAATAGTTACGGCGTAATGTGAGAAATGAGTTACGCCGTAACTTCTTCAAAATAAGCATACTGTGATAAATCTTAAGTAATGTTTCCATTTCTGCGTCTCATTAGCTCCAATGCTCGTAATTTACCTGAAAGTGGAAAACAATGGAAAACAAGCGTAAATCCATATAAATGATATAAATAACGAGCATTAACGGGGGAAATTGACACTTAATATTCAGGACTATTTGATGTTATCAAATATCCCCCCACTTGTACTCTACTTGCCCTTAAGTAGACCTTATTAGATAGATTCCTAAAAAGATATCTCCCAAAACCTGGAAAATATGAGTTTACAAATCCCTTATGCTAGAATAAAACAAAGCCGAACACCTCACGAATGGGAAACAAACACTCAAATCTTTCAACTATTCTAAGTGTCAATTTCGGGGTGATTACTCAATCGCGCAGTCATAGCATGTATTCTATCATAAGCTTGGCGGTTACACAAATCTCCACCACTAGAGTTAAGGGCTAAATAATTCTCGAAGGCAATATGGGTAGACACGACAAAGGTTAAGGGGTGACTCGTCATTACTAACATGTCACGGCGAAGTGGACAAAATCAATGATACATGGCCAAATCCATGGCCAAGACACCAAAGATTGCACGCTGCATCACCTAGACACGCTTCATGACTAAAGGGTAGGATAAGACATGGGATATATAATTGGTGTAAAATGAAAAACAAGCAGGTAGTCTAAATCTGTAACTAAGTCCTCACCACTTACCGTCCGCCCAAAGTTTAAGCTTAGAAGTTTAGAGACCGAATCATGAAATGCAAGGTAGATGTGTCATTAGAGGACGTCGTGATGGGCACACTACCTTTTCTTCTTCAGTTGGTATAACTCCAACTCCAATCTTCAAATGTGACCGAGGTGGCCTCCTCGATACTAAACAATAAAGCTCATACTATAGTGCTTATAACATCGCACTTTACATAAATCAATCAACTCATTTTTTTTTTATTTTTTTTTATTTTTGATTTATTTTTGATTTTTTTTAACATAACATAATAACATAACATCCCCCCCCCCCCACTAGAGATGAACAATGGGAATTTGGGGGGTCTTCAATGATCTTCATAATTGTTGTTGATGAAAGCGTGATTTCCAAACCTTTCTACTCGAACCTTGAACTTAGGCAATTGATGACTTCCCAATTACAAATAAAGACTACAGGGTAGGATAAGGTGTAAGGGTGTAGCGAAACAATATAATGGGGTGACAAAATGAAAGGAATGGCTCAGAAGGGTGTATCTAGGGGTATCTTGCACTAAAGGGGAGTGCAACAAAAGGGTTTCACAAGGGGGTCGAAAAGTCGAGGTGACTAATCGATAGACTCACAATGGTAGGCTGTTTGGGTGATAATCCTATAATACTGCCTTCTAAAACTGAAAAGTCCAAATACATCGAGCTAACTCAACATACCTCGTCTATGGTCTCAAAATGATGCAAAGGCCAAGTTCTAAAGTTACAAGCTACCGGCACACTCATAATTTGGTGGATTTGGGGTAAAATATTGGAAACGGATAAGGCTAATCTCACCATGTAATATCAAGGGTTGTATGTGCTCGGCTAAGGTCTAATCTAGTTAGGTTCGGAAAAACATGTCAAAATTTTAAAAATGGCATATTTTTTCAAAATAAACTAAAAAAATAAGGGCGAAATAAAGTTCAAGAGATAATTCTAGTCCCGTCCCCCCACTTGAATTGTACAAAGTCCCTTTTGTACTAGGCATTAAAATAAAGGTGAAGAGAAAGGTAGAATTAGAGCGAGAACTTCCCTGAAATTTGCTCCAAAAAGAAGAAGGCCCACGAGAAAAGATCGTGCCTTCGTTTAAGCGTCATGAACAAACTTCAATCCCTGAAATCACAGTACCGACAAGCATAATTCTAAAAAGAAAAAATAAAATGAAAAACAAACCTGACTCACTTTCGTAGGAAT
This sequence comes from Chrysanthemum seticuspe, assembly GCA_019973895.1. Lineage (NCBI taxonomy): Eukaryota > Viridiplantae > Streptophyta > Magnoliopsida > Asterales > Asteraceae > Chrysanthemum > Chrysanthemum seticuspe. The sequence continues at coordinate 57,624,093 of BPTQ01000001.1, read as the reverse complement.
CACGGTTGCATTTAGCGAATGCAACAAGCCTTTTAAACCACTTGGTGTCCCAAGTGGACGAGTGAAGTCTCGTGAGGGTTTACAGGGAACACACCCACTGATGAGTGTGTAAATACTCATCATTTTTGTACAATATAAACTGCAAAATCATCTGAAAACACTCAGAAACACATCAAAATGATCAAAATATCACAAATCAGTGTTTTATGTGTTTTAAAAGCAAAAATATCAAAATCAGATGAAAAACATACCAAATTTGCAAAAAATTGCAGTTTTAGTCCCCCAAGTTTCAAAAGTTGTCAAAAACAGTCCCTGAGCACATAATTTCAAAAGTAAAGTCACCAAAAGTCCTTTTAAAATCAAAACTTGTCAAATTTAGTCCTTTGGTGAAAAATATCAAAAAGTTTGAGAAATTACAAGTTTAGTCCTTCAACTTTGAAAATTGGCAGAAATGGCCCCTGGAAAATTGCAAAATGGCAATTTTGGTCCTTATACTTTTGAAGGTTGTCACTTGTGGTCCCTTGGAATAACTTTTCTGAATTGGCAGCTTAGGCCCCTCAAGTTTCAGATTATACAACATAAGTCCCTATAGTTTAAAACCCTTTAAATACTCATTTTGGACCTTTCATATTCTGGACCCCTGTCATTAAACCTTTTTGAACCCCCCATCTATTAATAACCACTTGGGTCAAATCTGGTCAATATCTTCAACCCGCCAAAAAGTCTCCATATCAACTGCTTCCCTGAAACTCAGCTACACCCATCCCCCCTCCTCTCCATATCACCTTCCTGTCCCCTACACATCAACATAAAACAAATATCATTAATTAACTCCTCCCCAAAACACTCAATCTCACACAACTGGCTTAATAAGATTTCCCGCCAAAAATGCATCAAACGGCTAAAATTGCATCTAGTAATCCTATGGCTGCAAATTCAAGTGGGAACTGCTCAGAGTACAAGTGGGAGCATGCTTGGTATATAAATGAAGGAGGAGATAGAGAGGAGAGCAGTTAGTTAGTTTTTATAATTTTCATTATGTCGTTTTAATTATTTTTAAGTTTTCCAGTTTATGTTAAAGTTTCTAAGCTCCTTGTTAAGTTATCTCATTGTAATAAAAACTTAATTTCAGTGTTAATTTCAGTTAAAGTTTACAAATCCAGTTTATGCTTATTTCTTAGTTCAAAATCTCATAACACTCAACTGTTGTTATTTGTGGTTGTTTTTGCTTATTAAGCTTATATAAACTCTTGAAAAAGTTTATGAGTGGTTAGAAACACTTAAAGTTCAGTTTAGTTTCAGAAAAAGAAAGATTCTCAAAAATACAAATAAAGTAGTGCAAAAATTAAAAATCTATGGAAAATGGTGCAAGAGGTTGAAGCAGTGCTGATTTTGGATTGAACTTGGGTATAGTGCTTAATGGTAAGCTATAGGATCTGTTCTTAAGCTTCAGTTCTCAGTTTGAGCTTTGATCCATCTTGTAAGCCTTTTTGTTCTCATTTGGTGTTTTTACTGTTTAATTGATCTTAAGTATAAATTCCTGTGTCTTTATGTTAATTAGTGTTAGTTAAAGTTAATTAATTAATAAAACCAATTGTTAGTTCATTAGAATTTGTAGTTTCTAAAAATCTCATTTTGACAGTTTTATTAGCATAATTGATAATCTTAAGTTTCATGTTGCTATTTATGTTGTTTTATGCTTCTCTAGTCTTATTATATGATAATACAAGGTTGTGATTCAGTTGCATGGTCTAAATCATTGTTTTACTTTGAAAAGTTCTAAATCAGTTTAAAAAAGGTATGTTTGGGTAAATAGGTGAAACTGTTATAGAGGCTTGCTCAGTGGTGAAGCCTTTGTGTTCTAAGCTTGTTCAGTCCTTTTGCACTCAAATCAGTCATAAGTTTGTAGCTGCTAGCACTCAAAGTCAAAATCCTATTTAATCCATCCTTACAGCTTATCTGTTGAATTTTAGCTAAGTCAAAAGCTCATTTCATGTTTAAAATACATAGGTCTAGCTTACATCAGTGTTATTTCATCATTATACATCTATTTCAGTCTTTAAATCAAGATCAAAACTCAACAAAGTCAATTTTTTAGTTTTGTTTAGAAAGTCAAAATGCACAAAACTCAGTTTTGGCCAAAATAGGTAGATTTTTCATGAGCTCATCTCTTTGCCAAATTCAGTGATTCTTGTTGTTTTAAAATGTTCCCTTGGTCTATTTTCTTGTAGTGATTTTTGTGAAATTTTGTTAAATTTTTATAAGCTTCAAAAGAGCTTGCCAATATGGGTCCAAGTGTCTCTGGTTCCCTTGTAAAATTTTGTTGTTCTTAGTGACTTAAACCGTTTCTCTACTCGAGTACTTTTTAGATGGATAAAACCGGTTTTGACTCAAAACACGTAAAACTGAAAGATTTGTTTTGATTTTTTAACTGAAACAACTCAAAACTAGAACTAAATTTCTGACTTTATCTACATATTACTACTTTATTGTGACTACATTCGATCTGGATACATAAAATTTGTACTTTACTCGAAAACTGAATCGATTTTAAGTTGTCTATTCGACATTCCTACCTAATTTATCCTAAAACTGAAACTCACGATCGTCGATGTTTGAATACTGACTAAACTCACGTTTTCCTGACTTGTTCGAATCTTGTGTTTCCGAA
>BPTQ01000001.1:57609002-57619252 GCA_019973895.1 Chrysanthemum seticuspe | reverse complement strand
CAAAGGTACGAAATACATGAATTGAAAGTAAAAGAAATAATAAACGCTAAAGCTTATCGTAATGGTGTGACTTCTCCCTTGTAAGCAGCTCCGTGCTTCCCTAGACCTTCCTTGAGCTTTTTCCCACGTTCTTAGAGTGTTGTGTGTGGAATGGGATGCTTTGAAATGCTGGAATTCATGGGGTATTTATAGGCTAGGTCTGGGTTATGGCTTAATAGAGGAGTTACGCAGTAACCTTCTATTTCTCCGTAAATGCACTAGATCTGCTAGTTACGGCGTAACCTTATAAGTGGTTACGCCGTAGTCTTCAATAAACTCGGTTACGTCGTAAGTGTTGCAGTAGTTAAGGCGTAAGTATCAGCGGTGTGGAACCTCTTTTGACCTAATGGAGTTACGTCGTAACCTTTGGGAAGAGTTACGCCGTAACCTCTTGATAAGTTGGACTACAGGGTCACGCAATAGTTACGGCGTAATGTGAGAGATGAGTTACGCCGTAACTTCTTCAAAATAAGCATATTGTGATAAATCTTAAGTAATGTTTCCATTTCCGCGTCTCATTAGCTCCAATGCTCGTAATTTACCTGAAAGTGGAAAACAATGGAAAACAAGTGTAAATCCATATAAATGATATAAATAACGAGCATTAACGGGGGAAATTGACACTTAATATTCAGGACTAGTTATCACAATGGTGCGGGGCCTTGGTATCTCATTTGGGATCGCTTGGAATCCTTGTTGATAGCGTTTACTGAGTGGACTGTTGGGTGTGAGGGGCATGGATGTGCACTCTCCCATGGTGAACAAGAACATGAAGTCGATGAAATCAAACTCACTTTTGGATTCTTTATGGTATCACTTGGGAGTGCTCCAATTTCCCGGTCATTGAAGGATTTTAGGAGGGCGTCAAGCTTGTTTGTCATCTCGTCTTGTCGTTGCTTGAAATAGGCTTCAAGCTTAGTTAATCGAGTATCTAGAAATGACATGAATCTAGATGCAATTGCCTCAAGACTAGTGGAGTTCCTGGTGTTTGGAGGGTTGAACCTATTAGGTGGACTAGATGAGCTTTGGGGTGGGTTTGAATTTTGGTTCCACTTAAGGTTAGGGTGATTCCTCCATGAGGGGTTATAGGAGTTTCATAAGTTGTTTTGTTCGGGCTTGAAAGTGTACCACTTCTCTCCCGCTCCATCAGTACGCGTGGAGGCGTAGTCCGCAAAAGCTTGTTCGGGGAGTCTTGTACAATCTCGAGTGTCGTGGGGACCACTACACAATTCACAAGGTAGAGTGATTTTTTTCACTTGATGTGAAGACTTAGGATTTTCGTAGGAGCTCATTAGGAATTTAACTTGATCTTCAAGCTCGAGCATCCTACGGTCGGAAGATTGTGAGTCAATGGGAGGCAAGGAGACTGCCTTTACGGTTTTGGGCAACTCACGGGGGTCGTCCCAACTTTCGTTGTCATAGAGAGCAAGGTCCTCTTTTATACCCCACGATTCTTCCGCGGTGAGATTACTAAGTTTCCACCGGCCGCTTGGTCAATGGATCACTTAGTAGGGAAGTTGACATGATCATTGAAGAGTTGGACTTGAAGCCAAAGATCAATGCCATGATAAGGGAATCTATGGAGTAAGTCCTTGAATCGAGTCCATGCTTTGTAGAGAGATTCACCTTGACGATGTTGGAACATCAAGATTTCATTCCTAGGCTTAGTAGTTCTCCCCGGTGGGAAAAATTGAGCAAGGAAACGAGAGGTGAGATCATCCCAACTTGAGATGGAGCCAGCGGGAAGTCGCTCAAGCCAATTGCTAGCTTGGTACCGTAGATAGAATTGGAAGAGACGCAGACGCGTGGTCTCCCGAGTAGAATCTTCGAAACGAAGTCCATGGAATGCACATCCGTTTTGCACCAACCTGATGGTGTCGGATCGAAGGGCCGTAGTTTGGGCTTGTTCGGGAAGCTCAATGGTGTTTCTATAGCCTAGGTAGCTTGGTCTTGAGTATTCACCAAGAGTACGGCCTCTTGGCGGGTCATTTAGTGGTGGGTTGATGAGTGGTGGTTGATTATCACCTTCCATGATGAAAAGTGATGGGATTACTAACAAAGGTCACGAAGAAGGGGGATAGACTACGAGGAAGCTAAAAATGGGAAAAAAGGCTTACTTGATAGGAATCAAGCAAGGAAACCTAAACGAGGTGAAAATCTAAATAGCTATTATATTCCTCGGCAGCGGCGCCAAAAACTTGATACGCGTACAACGCGCGTTCGGGGTCAAAGGAACTTCCTTTTCGTCGAGAAATTTTTTCAACACCCTAGGCAGTGAACCTAATCATTGTAGTGTAGTATTAGGGTAAGCCTCGGGAATTGATATCGTTCTCTAGGGGAATAGGAATGCTAGTGAGAAATTACTACGCTAAGGTTGTGGTTGAAGAAGACTATTTTTTATCATTTTATGTTTTTTTAGAAATTGAAAGGTACGGATCTTGGGGTATTGGATTTGGGGGGTTGGTATTTCTACCGATTACTCTACTTATTTAATTATCTAATCTAAGGTGAGTGTATTTTATGTCTATTGTTGTGTGCTCTTATGATGATTAAAAATGTGTTTACTTAGATTTTATTACTCCCTAGTTATAGCCTATTGATGGTTGAATTGTCACGTCCTTATTCTTAACGCGTTGTGTTTTCTAAAGTCGTAGGGTATTCGTTTATCCCTAACTCTTTGAAGCTACCTAAGGTTAATGACTACGAAATCTCTAGGATTCATAAACTTAATACTAAGGTTATCTTCGGATATTTAGCCTACAATTCCACTAGTAACTATAAGCTAAGGTTCAACAAAGATTAATCAAGCATTAATAACACAACGAATGACCTATCGCAATACTAGGTCAATCACAATTGAGATAAGAGACAACCAATCAATATTCAATACCTAGGTTTCATAGATCTAAGCGAACACACAAGTAAATTAGCCGGACATGGAAAACATGCAAGCATACACACAAACAATTGAAGACATGATTGAATTAATGAAGTAAAACACTTATCTTGTTGTAAAATAGGGTATGGAACCCTAAGATACTGCCCAAGACAACCTTGGAAACTACCTCTCTAAAACTGAAAAATTCGGATTCTATATATAGTGTTACAATATGCGACGACGTCACTCTTTAATTGTGACGCCTTCGTGTCTCCGCCATTAGGGTTTCGTCTTGGCCACGTCAACTCTATGACGGCATCACCTTATGCTCGTAACGCCGTCGGCTTCAATCTCTGATGCCGTCGGGATCAAATCTAGGCCGTCTGAGTTGTGACGCCCTACTCTTTTAAAACCTGATGCCGTCACTTGTAAAATAGCAATTTGCTCTCTGAGTCGTTTCAAGGTGTGTCGCGACGGCGTCGTAAATAAGCTGTGACGCCGTCCCCTTCATTTTCCAGCAGCTTGAGTGTCTCGATTCTTGACTTTGGCCATACTCTTCGTATATTCACGTCTTTTCGTCCGAATATGTGTCATTCCAGCAATTTTCCTTCAAGAGACCTAAAAAGTTAAAAGGAACGAAATTAAGTAGTAACGAATAAAAAAGTGATCAATTAAGGGTTTAAATGACCCCTCAAAAGTGTACCTTTTAAATCCTTATCATTTGTGGTATTGGCTAAGGCAAAAACTATAAAGATTAACCATTAAGTAAGATACATGATCAGTAATAAAAACCTAAACCTAAGTCTTGAGTCCTCACAAAGTTTAAAACACTTTTTCTGCTTTCTGGTCTTGACGCCAAAACAGGCCAACACCCCTAGTTGCGCCCCATTTTTCTACTTCGGGTTAAAGGTATTAGGGCCAACCAAAGGACCTTTGTAATCACCACCTAGGACACTATAAAACGCCCCCTAACCTGGTTGAAAAGCCTTAGTGTCATGCATAAAAACTGCCCTACTTTAGAGTCAAATGTCATAAAAACCAAAAGCCCCTATACATCAGGTCTTTGGGAAAACTTGTGATTTTTAATAAATTGGATCTTGAACTATCCTAGAAAAATTGAAAATGAGTTAAATAACATGTCACAAAGTTGCATGCAAAAGTTATAAAGTTTTAAGGGTTGAAAACGAGATTTTCAATTTGTCGAAACTAGCCTAAGTATCCTTTTTCAATAATTAATATCTCGCTAATTAAAGGATTGTAAAACATGAGAGTTACACCGTTTTAAAGAGCTCGCTGCAAGGATTTTAAAACCACAAGAACGTCTTTAAAAACCCTTATGGTCTCTTTTATAATCGATCAAAAAGAAGGTGACTCGTAAAGATTTTCATAAATAACTCTTGCATGCACTTTTCAAAATTTGAGTCTTATGAGTTATAGCATGTTAGAGAATGACTTAAAATGAGTTAATTAACTATTACGATGTCCCTAGGTTACACCGTAAAAGTTAATGGGTCAAAAATGAATTTTCCTTAAAACTCAACGTGGCCAAGTGGCCATGTTCACGGGCTTGTTTCTCTCTAACCAAAGATAACTAGAATATGAGACCTATACCATTTTGAAGAGCTTACAGCAATGTGTTAAAAGGATCAATTGCGTCGTAAAAATATTGGCTTTCCTCATGTAAAATTTGTCTTCATTTGGGCTTGTTGTCGCCAAAACCAACACTTTTAAATAAAGCACCTAACCCCCTATTTTGGGAACTCATTTCGACCAAACCGTAAGAGCTTAAGACTTCTAGTTTAAACCACTAGAAAGACCACCCAACAAAATCTTGAAGGGATCAAGAACGTAGTAAAAACCTCTTAAGGCCTCGCTTATATTTACCCTTACTATTGTCGATTTAGGCCTAAAATAAGTAAATTTTTCTTATTAAACTACAAGGATACAAATTGTAATTTTTGAAAAATAAAGTTTTCTTGGGCTAAAAATGCAATTTCTTCAAAGTTAATTATAGAAGGACTTATTTTGTCAATAACCCATAGTTGAGGGTATAAAGTGTCATTTTTGAAAGTGCAAGGGTAAAAACCGTAAATATTCAAAATTGTAAAATATAACATTTTTGGAAACATATCATATTTAACAATTTGAGTTTCGATAAAACTGATAAACAATCAACCGAGCCATAAAAATAAGTATGATAAGTATTACTAATTTTTCAAGAGATTTCATGTTCACCCGACCATCGATAAAGCATTATCATCGCATATACTTGAATTCGAATACTAAAAACATGACATACTAACTCAGGTCACGAGTTGGAGCAGTTTATTCACATTACTTTATTTATTTTCCATCCAGACTACGGTAACACCGAGGTGAGTTCATAGTCCTACTTTTACATAATTTTTCAAACTCGTGGGGAGATACATGCTACAAACTCGAACACAAGTATTGATATGATTTCAAAGCGTATACATTGTTATTTGTTATGTTATAACATAACATGGTCATTCTAAACATATATTTTCTTGTGGCATGAATAGAAATATGGCTCGAACAAGAAAATCAACCGAAACTCCAGCACCTGCCATGTCCCAAGCTGATATCCAAAAACTAGTTGCAGACAATGTTGCTGCAGCACTCGAGAGACAAGCAGCAACAATGGCCCGCTCTGGGAGCACTAGCAGGCCTAACGGAGAAAGCGAGGCAGCTATATCTTGCAAGTGTACTTACAAAGATTTCATGAACTGTAAGCCAACCTTTTTCAAAGGAACAGAAGGAGCAACTGAGTTGGCTCGCTGGTTTGAGCGAACAGAGACAATATTCATGAGAAGCGGTTGTTCTGATGACTGCAAGGTCACTTTTGCTATGGGCTGACTTCAAGAAGAAGATGCTAAAGAAGTACTATCCCCGCTCCGAGATTAAGAAGTTGGAAGATGAGTTTCACCAGCTGGTGGTGAAAGGAACTGATCTCAAGACCTACAACCGGAGGTTTCAGGAACTGGCAATGATAGGCCCAAGTGTAGTGCCTAATCTCGAGAATACATTGGATAAGTACACTGAAGGCTTACCATGCAGTATCGAGGGTAATGTCACCTCATCAAAACCACAGTCACTAGAGGAAGCAATTTCTATTGCTCAGACGTTAATGGATCGGGAAGTCAATCGTGGTTTCACCCAAGGAGGTAATGATCACAAAAGATAGCTTGATGACAAAAGGACCACCCACCATCACAACAGCTACCCCAACAATAACACCTACTACAACAACAACAACCGAAACAACAACCATTATTACCAACAGAACCAAAGGCAGGAAACTGCCAAAGCTTATGTAGCCGCACCTGCTGGAGGCAGTGACTATGCTAGAAATATGCTCCTATGCAACCGATGCAAGATGCATCACAATGGGCCATGCTTTATTAAGTGCGGAAAGTGTCACAGAACCGGCCACAAAACCAGAGACTGTAGGGCCTCAGGTGCTAATTTGCAGCCTGTAGAAGTGATATGCCACGGATGTGGTGAGAAAGGACATTACAAAAATCGGTGTCCGAAACAGAATGGCAACCAGAACAACATGGCCCCGTGCAAGAGCTTACGTGCTAGGAGATGCAAACACTCAGCACAACCCGGATGTGGTCACGGGTACGTTTTCTCTCAATCGACATTTAGCTAAAGTATTATTTGATACTGGAGCCGATAAAAGCTTTATATCCATTACTTTCGCTTCCTTACTTAAACTCACCCCAACTGCCCTAGCCTATTTCCATTCCCTAAGTTTCTTCCACGTATAATAGAATCTAATCTACAAAATTTATTCCAAGCTATTCTGTTATCACCCCAGAAATTGATAATCTGTCATTCTACCAACTATTTACTACAGCTAGGTGAACCAATCTTTCTTGTTACCTTGAAAAGTTGTTTAGGCTGCCATTTTATAAAATCAAAACGTTGAACACCATCTAAAACTTTTGAGAAATATAATACTACTTTGACTGAATCAAGCATCACATCATTTTTCCTCAATTATACATAGCCTGATCACCTATGTCTAATTTAGGAAGAATCATGTCACGAAGGAAACAATCATATTCACAGATTTCCTAAAACAATCTTCATTCAAAAGCAAAACTTCGTAACCAGATAACTATTCATACACATCCTTGTAATAAACGCTCCATGGATATCCACACTTTTTCCCACACCATAACCAACACAGAGTGAATCTCGAGGACGAGATTCAATTTAAGGAAGGGAGAATGTAACCACCGGTAAAAATCCGCCTTTATATTAACTAATAATAATTCATTTTCTACGTATAATTTTTTTTTATTTGATTACAACAAATATGCTGCACTCACAAACTGCTCTTTTGCATAGTCAATGCCTTTTGATATACACACTCTTATATGACAATGGAAGTCTCACAACATCACTTCTATGTATTACTTGAAACTTCCCGGCATGGTTACCCATGCAAGTTGTGTCCTCACACGAGACACATGATGTCTGGCATATATTATCCCTATATCATTAGCGTTATTTCTAATAGAATGCTTACTATATATATTAGGGTTTTTCCTGAAGCTTTGATTTATAATAATTTTGATATTATGTCATAAACCCTAATGTACAAACCCTTAAACTTAATGTACAAACTTACAAGGCATAAAACCCTAACTTTAGAGTATTTCCCGGTTTAAAACCTAATTTGCAAACCCTATGATTTTATGTAAATTAAATCACAAACTAAAATTAAAAGTACACATGAAACTTTTACAAATTACCAAAGTACAAGTCTATCAAGCCAATGTACAAGTCATTGATGCATAGGAGCATACTACTAACATAAAACTTATTATAAACCATGGTGTATTTATTTTAAAACACGTTATACAAACCTTTCAAGCACAAGCCCTAAAAGTGTCTTTCTTTTAAGTAAGTACAATAAATCAATGCCAATGTAAAAGTGTTAAAGCACAAACCTAAAACCTTTACTTTTATTTATTTACACTTAAACTAAACCAAACTAGCATTTATTTAAAACAAAATAGAAACCCTAACTAAGTATCTTACACCTCTACACTCTAGGTACAACACACTAATGTTGGAGTATGCTTGTGTCATAATAAATAATTATATGGCTAGTCATATGTGAGTCTTTGGGGTCACACACTTATACACAGAGACACCATTTAATATACCGTATCTATCGTATTTACGTTATATTTAACCTTCGTAATTCGGGATCAATAACGGGCTACTAATAACTAAGCTTGTACTTAGTTTATTGGATTGGACCAACAAATGGGCTAGCTCTTATAGGCCCCCATTTGAATGGCCACGGTGGGAAACAACAGGGAAAAAGAGCAAGGGGTTATGTGCAACATTATTTCCTATAACCTCCTATTGATTTGGTCAATTTGTAAAATAAATGCATATAACAACTTACCTAAAGGCTCTCCCTCTTCCCCTAGCCAATGACCACGAAATACAACACCCTCATTTTAGGGTTTGTGTTTTTAGATCTCATCTAACCTTATTCTAGTGTAGTTCAAGGCTAGATCCCGTATCACGGGGTTTAGACTAGCATCGAGTGGTGATTGTGGACGTGTAGTGTGTTTCACACATAAGAAAAGATCAACCTTATTGATCTTTTGGTTTCTTACATCTTATCATGGTCTTGGTGTTGTTGGTGAAACGCGAATCACGCTTCAAAGGTATACTACTTATTGTAATTGTTACATCTATGTTTTATTTGATTGATCATATGGCAATATGGATCCGCTGTTGGTGATGATTCCGCTGCGTTTATATATTATATTTGTGTTTATTATATTCATCATCTCCTATAGTGGTATCACGAGCCATCATATGTGCCATATGATTATCGGGTATGCGAAAAAATGGTCAAAACGCGTGTTTTTAAGTGTTTTTTGTAACCACTTTCAAAACAGCCCCGAGGGCTCCATTTTTCATGGATTAAGAATGTTATATTAATATAAACATCTGTGATTTTTGGTCCTATGGCCATTGGTTTCGCATACGTTTATTAAACAATGTGTTCGGTACGCTAAAAATGGCTTTAATCGCGTTGTTTTAATCGATTCTTGAAACGATTTGAAAACAGCCCCTAAGGCTTAATTTTCTGTGGTAAAATGATTTTTAGAAGGTCTAATTTCAGTAGGTTTGAGAACCTAAATCCATTTTACTCGCGTACCAATCGGGGTTTTAATTCTTGTTGATTATTTCTTCGATTCGTTGGCTAAATCTTTTATTTCATGCTATTTAAATTGCTCCCATGGCAAATACATGCATGTTTGCTCATGGGATTAGCCAACACCGTGTTATGTTCATAATTTTATGGTATTATTATGTGTATATGCAAAGCCGATGAAAACCTTGACCACTTGTGCTATGAATGATTGTGATTGTCGTTAATTTCTTGTTATTTGGGGTTTGCCATTGTTTCGGCTTTTATGTATGAATTTTAATTTGGTTTTTGCCATTGTTTGGGCATGTTACAATAGATAGATAGTAGATTAGTTGTATTTTACATTCTATATATTGTAACCGATGCTTGGAATGGAATGGCGAAGCATAAAAGACATAAAGACGCAAAATGGCTGCTCGTACAAGCTGCAGTAAAACGGCGTTTCCCGATGATTGGTGGCGTATTTTTTAACCAAATTTTTTTTGCAGGTAGACAACTCATGGGCCCACAACTTTGTAGTTTGGTGCTAAGCTCGGGGATGACTCCTTCTAGGCCATTTGGGCCTCCGAATGCAGAAATTCTGGGCTGGCAGATTCACTTTTCATGTGCATTATGGGCTTCTACTTGTCCTTGCTTGGTCTTGGTGCAAGTGAGAGTCCTCCGTGTGGTTGTGGTTTATGTCTACTAAAATTCAATTTAGGTATAAATTTGAATCAATTTGATTTAGTATTCTAAATCAAACTTTTACCAAACACAACGTAAAATTCAAAATCTTTTGATAAACGTTCAATATATGTAAGTGTTGTATGTATTATTCGTTTGTTGGTTGTGTGTTGGTGTTATACGTTTCGGAGTTGGCTACTTTCTTGGATACGAACCAGAGCACTCGGTAGTGCTCTTGGTTCTCAGTAGATCCCTGTATTTGGTGTTGGTGTGCCTCCTGAGAGTGAACGTGGTTCTGGTTCGTTCCTGTTCATCTTCGGGTATTACGTGTACTTTTCACTTAGACGGTCGGGTCTTAAAGACGTAAGCCTCCGGGTTTACCGGATCTTCCTCAGTAGGGGCTCGAATCGTGGTTTGATGTTTCAACACCCGGGTACTCAACAGATGGACGTTTTT
>BPTQ01000001.1:57553452-57604437 GCA_019973895.1 Chrysanthemum seticuspe | reverse complement strand
AGATGTTTGTATGGCCGTACCCAAATGAGATTAAGATGAATCTTAATTCACTTGGTAATCTTGTTCAATATCTAGATCGAGAACATAATAGTTGAACAATTAGAATGACTTTTGATCCATGTCTAAAGTTCAACATGGTATCTGAAACAAAGGGATATATGACATATAAACCATTTAATGAAACGTTTGAGAAACTGACCTCTCATATCACTAGGGGCATTGGCGTGTTGCTAGACGCTAACCATTGCTTGTATAATTCTTGACTATTATGACGTCGCAAGTGGGAGCTGTTGGAGTATGCTTGTGTCATAATAAATAATTATATGGCTAGTCATATGTGAGTCTTTGGGGTCACACACTTATACACAGAGACACCATTTAATATACCGTATCTATCGTATTTACGTTATATTTAACCTTCGTAATTCGGGATCAATAACGGGCTACTAATAACTAAGCTTGTACTTAGTTTATTGGATTGGACCAACAAATGGGCTAGCTCTTATAGGCCCCCATTTGAATGGCCACGGTGGGAAACAACAGGGCAAAAGAGCAAGGGGTTATGTGCAACATTATTTCCTATAACCTCCTATTGATTTGGTCAATTTGTAAAATAAATGCATATAACAACTTACCTAAAGGCTCTCCCTCTTCCCCTAGCCAATGACCACGAAATACAACACCCTCATTTTAGGGTTTGTGTTTTTAGATCTCATCTAACCTTATTCTAGTGTAGTTCAAGGCTAGATCGCATATCACGGGGTTTAGACTAGCATCGAGTGGTGATTGTGGACGTGTAGTGTGTTTCACACATAAGAAAAGATCAACCTTATTGATCTTTTGGTTTCTTACATCTTATCATGGTCTTGGTGTTGTTGGTGAAACGCGAATCACGCTTCAAAGGTATACTACTTATTGTAATTGTTACATCTATGTTTTATTTGATTGATCATATGGCAATATGGATCCGTTGTTGGTGATGATTCCGCTGCGTTTATATATTATATTTGTGTTTATTATATTCATCATCTCCTATAACTAAGGCCTAGGTACTACCCTTTTAAGCCTAACGCCCCCCCTTGTTACCCTAGTTCGAAATGAACTAGGTCCCAACCACTTAGTTTCCTACCCATTACTTGTAAATCCCCTAACCACAAATACTTACTTGCTCCATGAATTTACACATCACTTTGTTACCATGAGGTTTTACCCAAGTCAAAGGTTGTGGGTAAAAATCTTGGCTAGGGTTTTACCACACCATTCCATGTCCCCCTAAAACCACATGAAGCCTCGATATGTCTTGCAACACATCAACTTGTCCCCTCTTTTACTAGACAAGGTGACTTAGCACCTTGTGAACTCTTGCCTTCCCACACCTATAAATAACGCCCCTCCCCCTCCTTAAGCCTCATCCATCACACACACCATATAAAACTTCCCATACTCACATACATTCTGAAATTTGACCCTAAGTAGTGAAAATAAAGGCTAATCTAAAGCTTAGAAGGAGTGGAATTATCTTGGAGATTATTAGCAACCACTAGAGGCTTTTCTTGGTTTAAGCAACTTATCACTTGTAAGTGTTCCCACTTTTTTTTCTTTAATCATTTTTACACATCTAATATCACTTACTTAGGGTAATAAACTCATAACATGTAAAACTAAAGTTAGAATATGGTTTTTGTATACTTTCTGTAAAATGAGTACTTGCATGATAACCTTTTTGTTTTGTGGTATTGGCTATGGCAAAAACTATAAAGATTAACCATTAGGTAAGTTACATGATCAGTAATAAAAACCTAAACCTAAGTCTTGAGTCCTTACAAAGTCTAAAACACGTTTTCTGCTTTCTGGTCTTGACGCCAAAACAGGCCAACACCCCTACTTGCGCCCCATTTTTCTACATCGGGTTAAAGGTATTAGGCCCAACCAAAGGACCTTTGTAATCACCACCTAGGACACTCTAAAACGCCCCTAACCTGGTTGAAAAGCCTTAGTGTCATGCATAAAACCTGCCCTACTTTAGAGTCAAATGTCATAAAAACCAAAAGCCCCTATACATCAGGTCTTTGGGAAAACTTGTGATTTTTAATAAATTGGATCTTGAACTATCCTAGAAACATTGAAAATGAGTTAAATAACATGTCACAAGGTTGCATGCAAAAGTTATAAAGTTTTAAGGTTTGAAAACGAGATTTTCAATTTGTTGAAACTAGCCTAAGTAGCCCTTTTCAATAATTAATATCTCGCTAATTAAAGGATTGTAAAACATGAGAGTTACACCGTTTTAAAGAGCTCGCTGCAAGGATTTTAAAACCACAAGAATTTCTTTAAAAACCCTTATGGTCTCTTTTATAATCGATCAAAAAGAAGGTGACTCGTAAAGATTTTCATAAATAACTCTTGCATGCACTTTTCAAAATTTGAGTCTTATGAGTTATAGCATGTTAGAGAACGACTTAAAATGAGTTAATTAACTATTACGATGTCCCTAGGTTACACCATAAAAGTTAATGGGTCAAAAATGAATTTTCCTTAAAACGCAACGTGGCCAAGTGGCCATGTTCACGGGCTTGTTTCTCTCTAACCAAAGATAACTAGAATATGAGACCTATACCATTTTTAAGAGCTTATAGCAAAGTGTTTAAAGGACCAAACCGTAAGAGCTTAAGACTTCTAGTTTGAACTACTAGAAAGACCACCCGAAAAAATCTTGAAGGGATCAAGAACGTAGTAAAAACCACTTAAGGCCTCGCTTATATTTACCCTTACTTTTGTCGATTTAGGCCTAAAATAAGTAAAATTTTCTTATAAAACTACAAGGATACAAATTGTAATTTTTTAAAAATAAAGTTTTCTTGGGCTAAAAATGCAATTTCTTCAAAGTTAATTTTACAAGGACTGATTTTGTCAATAACCCATAGTTGAGGGTATAAAGTGTCATTTTTGAAAGTGCAAGGGTAAAAACCGTTAATATTCAAATTTGTAAAATATAACATTTTTGGAAACATATCATATTTAACAATTTGGGTTTCGATAAAACTTATAAACAAATAACCGAGCCATAAAAATAAGTATGATAAGTATTACTAATTTTTGAAGAGACTTCATGTTCACCCGACCATCGATAAAGCATTATCATCGCATATACTTGAATTCGAATACTAAAAACATGACATACTAACTCAGGTCATGAGTTGGAGTAGTTTATTCACATTACTTAATTTATTTTCCATCTAGACTACGGTAACACCGAGGTGAGTTCATAGTCCCACTTTTACATAATTTTTCAAACTCGTGGGGAGATACATGCTACAAACTCGAACACAAGTATTTTTCTGTATGCTATCCTGATTGATATTGCCTAAGTACCTACTGTTGCCACTAAAAGTCCCTCATATCATGAACCATTAATCACTTTCGAGTGAACGCGAATATAGTGAATAGATTTATATGCAGTTGACGCCCCATTTGTGTTGGTTGGATAGGTAACCAAATGCACTTTATTTGAGAATACTAGGAGAATATCAAACTCCTACCAGAGGGCATTGTTGCTCACATCATCACTATGATGACGCCCCATTTGTGTTAGTTGGATAGATAACCAAATGCACTTTATTTGAGAATACTAGGAGAATGGCAAACTCCTACCGGAGGGCATTGTTGCTCACATCATCACTATGATGTTTGTAACTTACGTCATTATTATGACGCGTTTGTGTTAAGGTTTGCGTGTCATGAGACTTAGGGCAATATATTGTACTGCAATATTACTGATTTTACTATTGTCTATCTTGTGTTCAACTGATTATTATACAAACACTATGGATTCACTCAACCTTTGTGTTGACTTTTTAGCATGTTTTATCTCAGGTAACTAGAGCACGACTTGGCACGGAGTGGCTATGGACTTTTTTATAAAAAGTGTGTCCATTTTGTTATCATTCACAAGAATAAAACTATGTATTTCAGTATTTCCGTTGGGACCTTTATTTTGTAAAACTCTGATTTAAATAAATGAATGATAACTGTTTTATCTAAAACGTCTCTTTTGAGCCGTTTATCTATTATTATGACTGTGATCCATGAAGTAATACCCCAACCTTAATTCTGCTGCGTATATCGAATTTGGGGGTGTTACAGTCCTTTTCAGATGCCTACTCAAACTATACCCGGAGA
The DNA here is from genome assembly GCA_019973895.1 of Chrysanthemum seticuspe. Taxonomy (NCBI): domain Eukaryota; kingdom Viridiplantae; phylum Streptophyta; class Magnoliopsida; order Asterales; family Asteraceae; genus Chrysanthemum; species Chrysanthemum seticuspe. Next base: position 57,600,258 of record BPTQ01000001.1, on the reverse strand, counting down.
TCCAAATGCTACTCCACCAAGAGATGATGTTACCAACATTCTCAGAGTAGATCAACTCACTACTGAACAACCTCTTCACTTAAAGGCTGATGAAATTGCAATGCAATATATCCTTTTGGGATTACCCAATCCGATACTTCGTAGTGTTGATGCTCAGAAGACTGCTAAAGCTATGTGGGAGCACATTCATCTTCTAATGGAAGGCACTGAACTCAATCAAGAAGACATGGAATAAAAAATCTACTTATCATATGAGAACTTCATGATTGAACCAGGGGAATCATTAGCGTCATATTATCATCGGTTCTCAGATATCATCAATGACTTGGACAAACATAATATCATTATGCCAAGGATTGCAATCAACACAAAGTTCTTCAGCTGTCTTGGTCCTGATTAGGAAAAGTATGTTACAATCATCCGTCAAGGTAAGAATCTTCATCAAGCAACGTACGGATTGTTGTATGACTATTTAAAGCACCATCAAAAGGAAGTAGACAAAGACATAATCATCCGTGGAGTCATTGCTTCTCCAACACTCCCGGATAATCAAACTCTTGCTTTGTATACTCAAGCATTTTATCCTCAATATCCAACCTTACCAAGTGTTTTCACAAATCCACCACAACAAACTGCTCAGATTACACCATATGATCCATCACAGCAAGCACACGAAACTCGGCTAGTTCCTTACAACAACAACAATATTGATTCAACACTCTACAGTGAAACTCCAGAAAAGGTAGCTAAGGCCTTCGATGCATTGAATCAAGGATTTGTAATGATTGCTAGAGCCTTCGGGAGATTCGCTAACAAATCTAACAATCGTATTCGTACCTCATCAAACACAAGAAATCAAGATGTTGTTAACAATGGAAGAGTCGAGGTTCATAACCGTGGAAATGGTCGTCCGATGGGTAGTGGTCAAGGATTTAATACTAACGGAAGGAATAACATGGGTTCTCCACAACAACGGGTTCAAATGGTTGATCAGGGAAATGCTCATACTGGGGTTAATGGTCTTCGATGCTACAACTGCAATGAGATGAGTCATCTGACTAATGCTTGCCCAAAGCCGAGAACAAGAGGTAGCGCTTCTCACAAGGAGGCTTTACTCTTGGCTCTCAAGGATGAAGCTGGTGGAACACTTACCAACAAGGAAAAGAGCTTCATGGCTAATGCAGATTCTGATGATGACATGGAGGACTTGCAAGCTAATGCAGCTGTGATGTTAATGGCAAACATGCAAGAGCTCCACATGAGTGACACAGGCCCAGTGTATGACATTGCTGGCATGTCTCAGGTACCGGATCCTAACATACATATACATGATCTGATATCTCCGCCTGCATCTGCATCCGACGAGGCACAAAGTGTTCAACATGAGCCTTCTACATCTCATTACGACGATAATCAAATGGATCCCGTAGTTACATTTGACGATCAAGATGACCTTATGGTTAATATTGATAATCAAGTTGACTCCGTGATTATATTTAAGGATCTAAATAATGATTATCTTGAGACTCAAGTTGAACAAAATGAACCTTTGTCTAATCCAGATCCAGAGCTCATGACCTTATGTCAGACCACCTTATCTAAATTGGAGAAATGCAATGAGATAAATAAGAAACTGCAAGATAAAATTGCACTATTGACTAAGGATAATGAATGCTATAAGTTCCAACTCAACATTTTTGAAACTAAAGAGAAACGTGAACAAAGTTTTGAAATCGCTTTTGCAAAATCATAACAAAATGAAAAATATTTGGAAGTACATATACGTGATCTAGTTGAATGTAAGAATGTATTGCTTTCTCAAATAGAACAACAAAAATTTGATCATCAACAACAAGTTAACACTCTCACTTCATAAATTCAAAAAGCCAAGTTTGAATTGTTAACATGTCAAAAACAGTTTTCTGAATACAAAAAACATTCGGTAAGACAAATAGATCAGTATCTTGATGAAATTGTCGATTTACAAAACAAAATCAAAGAATTTCAAAATGTTGTTTATAAACATGGTGAGTCAATCACGATAATTCAAAAGTTTTCTTTTAAGCCAAATCCCCAGATGGATATGGACCAATTCTTGCTGATTACAAACCAAGTTTTTCACATAGAGCATTCAAACAAAATCCTCAAGTGTACAGTGCAGAACACATAATTGATGATTCCATTATGAGTGTTGTTGAATATAATCGTGATGAGGAATCAGATGCTGATGTTGAGAGTCGATTAAAAATGGAAAATGTTGAATATAACAAACCATTCGATTACTAAAAAATCATACCTTTTGTTAAACAACAGGATAATACTAACACACCTTGGGTTATCACACCAATTTCTGAGTTCTCTTCTGACGATGGTCCCCGAAACAATGTTGCACAAATTAATGGTCCTTTACCTTCCTTCAGTGAAGTAAAATCATTGCCCTAATGATGTCAAGTTCTTAAATATTTTGATACATTCATGTCTGACATCAAACTTTTGGAACATGAAATTGAAGTTAATTCTGAAATAAAAGCTGAACATTTTCAATCGCCACATGCGCGAAATCAAAGAGATATTTTTTCAGAAAAGGCTTTTACCCCATGTCCAAAATTTAAAAATGTGTGCAATATATTGGGAACGGGATCTTCAGAAGGAGATTGGTCTCATTAAAACAGTTTTTGAGAAAACAGAAACATCGATTTCAAATACTAAATGGAAAAAGAAAATATTACGAAATCATGTTGATCAACTCTTGGAAGATGTTATCTGTGCGGATACCATAAATGTTGTGTTGTTACATACTATTTCATATGCATTTGATTATATTGTTGTTGATTCTGTTGATAAGGTTGAGAATATCGATACTGTGCCTCAAATCGAGTATTTGAAAATTAAAAATGAGCGGTTATTAAATGAACTTTCGAATGCAAAACGTCGTCTTCAATGGTGTCAAAAAGATTTTCAAAATCGAGAACTTGCTATACAAAACAAAATCAACCAGTTGCGTGCAAAATCTTTTGAACCAAAACTTGAACAACTGGATGATGAAAACGTGTCTTTAAAATGTCAAATTTCAAACTATGAACAAGAAATTGCCAAAGTCAAAACTGAATATGGTGTCATATTTGATTTGCTCAATAAAACTCGTGCTAAAGCATCACAAGAACTTGATAATCATCTTGCATACAGTAAAGAGGTCTTAAATGTTAGTGGAAACATTCGCTCTGAAAATCAAGATTTATTGCACACTAGTTGAGTTGAAAGAGAAGTTAGGGAAATATGAGAAAGATAAGTCTAGTAACACAAATGTCATTGCACCTGGAATGTTTAAAATTGACACTAGAATGCCTAATGACAAACCACAAGATACTAATGTGCTTCCTTCCACTTCTACAAGAGTAGTTGCCTCTAATCCTATCGTTAGCACTTCACAGCTTAAGAGCAAAAACAGGAAGAATAGGAAGTTGCAACGTAAAAGAAGAACAGTAAAGACCTCTGAAGTAGAAGAACACCTTAGGACTTTGAATAAAACTCATGTTGCACCCACTTTAGACATTGCGTTAGACAAATGTAATAGAAAAAGTGATGTAACGAATGCTAAATCTCTAAGTACCTTGAATGTTTTGTTTGAAGCATCTTGTATTTGTTGTCGTAAAAGCATGTTTTCTGGTTGTCATGATAAATGTGTTGCTAAATCTATCTTATCTCGTAAGCGAAATCATAGAAATCGAACTACCTCTAGGCCCACTAATGCTTCTAAGTTTGTGCTAGGAAAACTGCCTTCTAGTGTTTCTGCAACTATCATTGATGTACCCATAGAACCCACTTCACCTCGTAGGAAGAGCTCCGGAACAGAATTATGCTGCTTGCTGGGCCCTGATGGTGGAACTGGCATTTTTGGGGGGAAGAGAATATCACCTAGTGCCTTCACTAAGACCAAAGCACAAACTAGTTGGACTTGCCAGAGATGGTTACAAAATACACCAGGATTTAAATGGATTCCTAAAATCATTAACATGTGTGTTTTAACTGTAACTGTAACGGAACCCTCTAATTACTCGGGTTCCACCTCTACTTCTATTCCACCTGTATCGTATGTGTGTAATGCAGGTGATACAGATCATCCTTTGGATTGTTGATAGCGGATGTTCCCAACACATGATAGGAAATCTCAAACTGTTATCAAACTTTGTCTCAAATTCATCGGCACTGTCAGGTTCGGGAATGATCACTTTGCAGCTATCATGGGCTATGGAGATTACATCAATAGGAATATCGAAATTAGCAGGGTTTATTATGTGGAAGGTCTCGGTCACAATCTCTTTTCTGTCGGTCAATTTTGTGATGATGATTTGGAAGTTGCTTTTAGGGAGAAGACTTGTTTCATTCGTGATCTACAAGGAAACGATCTTATGTTTGGAAACCGCACATCAAGCCTTTACACAATCTCAATGCAAGACATGATTGCTTCATCTCCCATCTGTTTACTTTCTAAGGCTACATCTACAAAATCTTGGCTATGGCACCGACGTCTTTCACACTTGAACTTTCGAACCATAACCAATCTTGCACGATAGAAACTAGTTGAAGGTCTTCCAAGGTTTAGGTATTCAAAATATCACTTATACTCAGCCTGTGAACAAGGTAAAAGCACTCGTGCTCACTTTCCTTTAAAGAAGGACCACAACTCTCAGCATGTCCTTCATCTTCTTCACATGGATTTGTGTGGTCCAATGCCTGTGCAGACGATTAATGGCAAAAGCTACATTCTAGTAATTTTTGATGACTACTCAAGATGGACTTGGGTTTATTTTCTTCGAAGTAAAGATCAAGCTCCACAAATGATCATCACCTTTCTCATGAAAATTCAAGTTCAGCTCCGAAATACAGTAAGACAAGTCAGAACCGACAGAGGAACTGAATTTGTGAATCAAACTCTTCGAGAATACTATGAGAAAGTGCGAATTGAGCATCAGACATCTATTGCACGAACACCAGAACAAAATGGAGTTATCGAAATACGAAACCGTACGTTAGTGGAAGCTGCAAGAACGATGTTAATCAATGCAAAACTTCCAGATTACTTATGGGCAGAAGCTGTGTCAACTGCATACTACACTCAGAATCGTTCTATGATAACCAAACGCCACAACAAAACACCTTATAAGCTTATCCATAACTGAAAACCGAATCTCAAACACTTTCATGTATTTGGTGCTCTTTGTTACCCAAATAATGATCGTGATGACTTTGGAAAGCTCAAGGCTAAAGCTGACATTGGAGTCTTTGTTGGATACTGTGAAAACACTAAGGGATACCAGATCTGGAATAGTCGTACAAGGGATATTATGGAAACAATTCATGCTAATTTTGATGAGCTTACAGAAATGGCTTCTGAGCAAAACAGCTTGGAACCCGGACACAACCGTCTCAACTTCCCCCAAACCCCATCATCAGCTGAACCAAGCTTACAGCTTACTCATCGTCAAATGGAAACGTTATGTGCTCCTCTGTTTAGTGATGAAATTGATCAACGTGCTCCAGATGTATCAAATGATTCCGCTGCTCAACCTGATAATATTCCAATTCCTGATACACCTGACACAACAACTGTTGCTGACGCACCTCCAATTGATTCTACAACAATAGCCGAACAAACCGCTTCTAATGACGCTGATACAGCTGATGATATTCTGAATCAAGATGTACCTGCTCCAGCGGATTATGATGGAAACGCATTCTTCAACCCTTTTGCTACTGAAAATGAAAACTCGGATGTTGCTGAATCATCAACCAGCCATCTGAATACACCAAATCGGCACAACGTATATCAATATCAACCCTTCACACATTGTTGGACTAAGGACCATCCTCTTGTTAAAATTATTGGAAACACGAACCAACCAGTCGTAACTAGACAACGCCTTCAGACTGACGGTGAACACTGCATTTATGCACTCACCGTTTGTCAAACTGAACCCAAAAACATTAAAGATGCAATGACCAAAGACAACTGGATTGAATCCATGCAAGAAGAGCTAAACCAGTTTAAACGTTTAGAAGTATGGGAATTGGTTGAAAGACCAACAAGGGTCTATGTCATTGGTCTCAAATGGATTTGGAAAAACAAGTTAGATGCTGAAGGTACGGTTATCAGAAATAAGTCACGTCTGGTGGCTAAGGGTTATAGACCAGAAGAGGGAATTGACTTTGAAGAATCATTCGCACCGGTAGCTAGACTTGAGGCTGTACGGATCTTTCAAGCATTCGCGGCTCACATGAACATCACGGTCTATCAGATGGATGTCAAAACTGCTTTTCTAAATGGTAAACTGAAGGAAACAGTCTATGTTAGTCAGCCAGAAGGATTTGTTGATCCATAGTTCCCTAATCACGTTTACAAACTGAATAAGGCTCTTTACGGTCTCAAACAAGCCCCTCGGGCGTGGTATGATGAGTTGTCCTCCTTTCTCCTTTCTCATAATTTTGTCAAAGGATCGGTCGACCCAACACTGTTTATTCAATATCACGGGGCACACATTTTAATTGTTTAGATTTATGTGGATGACATCATTTTTGGTTCTACCCACAAAAAGTACTCAAACGCTTTTTCAAAACTAATGAAAACATATTTTGAAATGTCAATGATGGGTGAACTTACGTTCTTCTTAGGACTACAAGTTCATCAATCACCCCGTGGTATTTTCCTAAGTCAGTCCAAATATGCTCTTAAAATATTGAATAAACATGAAATGCAAAGTTGTGACACCTATGCAACACCAATGGCACATACCAACAAACTGGATGCTGATTTGCATGGGAAATTGGTTGACCCTACCAAATACCGATGTAGACCCGACATTGTATTTTCTGTATATCTTTGCTCCCGTTATCAGTCAAGGCTAACTGAACGACACCTCACAGAGGTTAAAATAATCCTCAGATACGTAAAGGGAACCATTAATTTAGGGATCTGATATCTGAAGGATTCTAGTTTTGAACTAATAGTTTTTCATACGCTGATCACGCAGGATGCTTAGATTCAAGGAAAAGTACTTCAAGAGGTTTACAATTCCTTGGTGGTAAACTGGTGTCATGGCAATCGAAGAAACAAGATTGTACTTCGCTGTCCTCAACTGAAGCATAATATGTAGCCATGTCTTCGTATTGTGCTCAAGTCATTTGGATGAGAACACAACTCAAAGACTATGGTTATGTATTTGATAGAATCCCGGTGTACTGTGACAATCGAAGTGCTATTGTGATCTCGTGCAACACCGTTCAACACTCGAAGTCAAAGAACATCGATCTTTGATATCATTTCATCAAAGAGCATGTGGAAAAGGGTACCGCTGAATTATACTTTGTAGGTACTGAACACCAACTGGCGGATCTTCTCACTAAAGCCTTGGCTCCCGCAAGGTTTACTGATTTGATTCACCGGATTGGTATGAGGTATTTGACTCCAGAAGAAGTGGAGGAACTTTTAACACATTCTTGAAAATAGTCAAACACCAAAACCGATTTTGTAAATAACTTTTTCAAAAACAAAATATAAAAATATAAAATATGATAAAATCCAAAAATATTCTTCTATCTAAATTTCTTTCAAACATTGCAAGTACAAATCTTCCGTCAACTCTTTGTTCCATCAAACCTTTCATCATTTTTCCCAAACAAATATTGAGGGGGAGAATGTAAATATTTTTCAGTTTCATAAAACCTTGTACTTGCATGTTACCAAAAATAAGTTGTTTCTTCAGAAATGGTGGATACGTTTCTTGTTAAATACCCTCCTCGGACTCAAATGTTTTAAAATTTCATCATTGCACAATTCGAGGGAGAGTATCGTCAAATTTATTTCCAAAATATGTCTTGTCTAACCAAAGTGGAAGTTAATGGGTCATGGTTGAAAATGGTTGAGGTGGAGGGGCTTATCTTGTCAAATTTGAAAAGTATTTTTTAACAAAACTCTCCACCTATCAAAATTAAATCATTTACTCTTCACATTTATTACATCAACTACCAAGATCCACGCCTAAGATTCAATACACAAATACGTGTTACAAATTCGAAATCTGTGAGTTGTAAAAGCTTTTAATCATGATTACAAACAATGGTTTTCAATTTCATTCAAATCCAACGGTTAAAACTTTACATATGGATGATTTTGGGTTTACGCATACGCGTATGAACAAAGGATTTGATATATTGTGTTCTTGATGAAATGGGTAGTGTCAAAATGTTCTAAAATCAGTATTACACCCATTTCTATCAACAAATTAAGGCCAGAAACTCGTTTGAATGATTCTTGAATTTTTAGGGTTCTTAGTCGAATTGGGGGTTCACTCGTAAGATTGTTTTGCCTTGATTAGATGCTTAGGATAGGTTTATAACATGGTTAATTTCACACCCAGAAACAACAAAAGTGAAGAAATTGATTTTTAGGGTCTGAAGGTCGAAGAACAATGAAACTTTTGATTCGTTGGTCATTTTGTGTTAAAACCTGTTGCAACATGTTCATTAGTCATCTAAGATTGTGCAGAATAATTCTTGTGGTTTTTCCATGTTCAGATTTGTTATGCGTAACTTTAGGGTTTAGGGTTTAAGTCATCTTACGTCTAAGCTCTTCTACGCATAAGTGTTCTTATCATTAACATGTTTTGTGAGCTTGAAAGCGTTAGGAATATATTGTAATCAGTTTGTTATGTGTAAATTGTTACAGGTTTTCTACGCGTAAAGTTCAGATATAAGGTGTTCATGGATTTCGCATATGGAACACCTTATGCATAAAGGTTACGCATAAGAGCAATCTTACGCGTAACACTTACGCATAAGGGTCTACGGTGGGACTACGCGTATCCTGGAAGAATATGCGTAAACTTGGATGTTTACGCCTCAGGGCTACTCTTACGAGTAAACCTTAAGCGTAACTCCTTTGCCTAAGCTTACGCGTAAGCACATAAGCTACGGGGTAAGCCTTTACGCGTAAGAAATCCTTACGTCTAAGGGTTACCCTTACACCTACGCATATGGACCTTTGTTTACGCATAAGCTAACAAGTTTACGCCTAAGCCAACTTGTCACTTTAATTTGCAATGTTACGCGTAAAGTACTTGTAACAAGTTACTCATAAGTCACAATAACCAAAATGTCACTCATAAACTATAAAAGGATAAAATGTTGTGTGATTAAGTGAAATTTGGACATTAAAATTCAAAATTAACATACTCACGTAACTTATTACTTCAACTTCGGACTATTGGACTAAATGTGACTTTGGACTCGTAACATTCATATACATGACAACTTCAAAAAATAATTGGACAATAAAATAAATCTTAGACTAACATAATGTCTTTTGATATGTTGCTTTTTTTGTCTCAATACCTTTCAGATCGCGAAATGGACGTCAACATGGAAAATCTCAATGCCTCCAATGAACTCACAATGGAAGATATCTTCCTTACGGATTATCACAAAACAATTGGAAAGAACAACCTTAGAGTTGACTTTGAAAATTTCACCTGCTCGGAATCCTCATACAGAGTAGCTGTGGACATTCTCAAGGATCATCCCTACCGTCTTATGTTGTCTAACTCGGCTACAGTACCAGAGATCTACATCCATCAGTTCTAGCACACTATGGAGAAAATCGATGGTCAAGATGCAGTCAAAGTGACCCTTAGCACCAAGGAAGTCACAGTTACGATAGTGGATCTTCGGACTATTCTTCTTCTACCAGCCATTCAGTCTACCGATTACGTTCCAACTCCTACTGAAGAGGCAGTAATGCAATTTATGGTTGACATCGGTTATGACGAAGTTGCTGGCATCATCACAAAACACTCCAGTGTTGATCTCAAGAACATCCCTCAGCCCTGGAGGACTCTCTACATCATGATCGTCAAGTCTATATCTGGAAGAGATAGCGGTCATGAACATCCTAAACTGATGCACCTTCAAACTTTTTGGGGAATGGTCAACAAGCAACACATTGACTATGCAAGCCTGATATGGGAAGATATGATACATCATCTTAAGAAGCTTGGGTCAAATATTCCCTTCATCAGATATACTAAGTTGCTGATTCAAAATATTCTCGGGAAGATCCTAGACATCCCAATGAGAATCAATGACCCCATCACTCACTCAATGTTGTATGAACCTACTTTAAACACTGTCAGATTCAAAGAATCTTCAACACGCAAACAAGGTGTAGAATTACTTGACTGCCTGATCACTGATGCAATCAAGGATCTTCCCTCGTACATTCGTTACAACGAAGCTCTGAGGGCAGCCAAAGTTGGGTTTATGGATGAAACGACTTCTGTAGTGGCTACTACAAGGGCTAAAAGAGCAGGAAGCACAGGGAGTACTACTAAGTACAAGAAGAGAAACCCATCTTGTAAGAGGAAAGTCACCGCTCAGATCGTTCGTCCACAAGTTAAACCAGAACCAATTCCTCAGGACGACGACTCGGAAACTGAGTTAGATGAGGTGACTTACTACTCTGAATCGCAACAAGATGACTTATCTACTCAAAAGTCAGAAGACAAACCCACAAGTCCCCCATCCGACAAAGGAAAGAAGCCAGTGGCGGAAGAAGAGGAAGAAGATTCAGATGAAGAAGATGATCCTAAAGATCAAGACAGAGAATACCAGAAAACTCTGAAACAGCTGAGGACAGAGCATGCTGCTAAAGAGTTCAACCTTCAATAATTAACAGGCCCTGGAGGTTCTAGTGGTGGTGTTCCTATTACACCAGTTCTTGATACGGTTAATCAACCCGATAAGGGAACTGGTGCTACCACCAAGGAATCTACGGAGCAGAAGCAGCAGGAGTATGAAGAGAAGTTTGACTTTGAAGAAGATGAGCAGAATTGATGAGCAGGTAACGGATAAAGATGTGGAAGAAGCTGCAAGAGAAAGGGCTGCTGAAGAAGCACGTGCTAAAGAGGAACTTGCTAAGAACGTAGAAGAAGAAAGGATCAGAATTGAAACAGATAGCTACCTACAAGAAAATCATGAACACAATCCTGAGCAACCCTTAGAGCAACCCCATGATTCCTCTACAACTGAATCCTCGTCTCACTCATCACCACCACCATCAAAAGATACAACAACTAAATAATCATCGAAATCAATCAAGAAAACTGCAGACAAGTGGGCGTCTCGTACCAAAGCTAAGATTCAAAAGGCCGTGAATCAAGCAATAAAACGCAAACAAAGTCTAGTAGACCAAAAACTGAACTTGCTAGCTGACAGGGTCAATTTACTTGGCCAAGAGATGAACAAGTTCATAGAGGAGAGAGATCAGATTAAGTTATTCCTCAACATAGACGTTCAAGGAGAAATGGACGAGAAGATTAAGAATTACACTCATGAATTCCTTCTCTAATATGTCCCTGAATAACTAAAGACATGTTCTCAAAACAATTTTATCCAACACTGAGAACACTTATCAGAAAAATAATTACGGCAACACCGGTGACAATGCAAAATCGACCAGTCCCGCCTCCTCATGTCACAGAAACTGATCTTCTATTACAGTTGATAACTCAGATGTCTGCTCGATCTTCTACACTCACATCTGATGAATTGAAGTTTCTTGAGGTACTCCTTGCTCATCAACTGAAGACAACATGAAAGGAAGTAGCTGGTATAGAGAAGCGTTACAGAGATGATTGTTGATCCCAGTTGAGCAAACGATCTAATGTAGAAACTGACTTAAACAAAGACTTATTAAGTATTACGCGGAATTTAATATTTAATCTTAAGAAGAAGAACAATGAACATTTAACACCTCAATATTATTATTAATACGAATACTCTAATCAGTATTAGGGTTTTACAACCTTGAAGTGTATCGACCTTAGATATAAAACATACGTATATCTAATCTAACCTAGGACCTCCTTTTATAGGCTAAGGAGTCCTTTACACAATACAATACGTAACCTACAAGATAAATATCTTTTCCATATTTATCTAATACAAAATATTAAACCGACTATACAAGACTAGAAGTGGTTTCATTACAATATATGTGGTTACACAATACTACTAGCCGCGGTTTATCTTCAGCAGTGGATCTATTCTTCTATCCGTGGATTCATCAACTCTGTCCGTGGTTATCTAATACTTAGAATAATTCTTAATCCAAGGAACCAAAAACCCAACAATCCTCCCCTAAACTTGATACATTCAAATAGAATTCTCAAGTTTCCTTTAAGCTCAAAACATCTGAATTGGAGGATGTAGACAAACACTTACTAGATTTAAGAATTTTCTCATACTTAAGCAACAAATTGTAAGCTTGATCATCATAGGGCATCAACATCTTAATACCACCAGGCTTCACCATTTGAGCAATAACTCCTGGATACTTATTCAATTGAGGATAATCACCTTCTACAAGCATATGAATAACTTCTCCAGATACAGTTAAAAAATGAACTCCATAAGTTTGATATAAAAACCATCTTGTAACATGACCATTGTAGAGTCCTTTCTATTCAGGTTCATCATGAGTTGGTTCAAACAAAATCTTCAAGTGATGATAAACAAATCTCTCATGATAGTCATCTGGATGTATACTACCAAACTTATTCTTGTAAAGTGTCCAAAGATTCATTAAATCATCTCTATCCAGATATTGAAGCATTTGTGAAAATTTATAAAACTCAGAAACTTCATTATTGAGTCTTTGAATTTTCCAACAGCCTTCACTTCTATTAAGCTCAAATGCATAAGAGATAATTTGATGACTATCTTCAATCTCTTTCTATCTTTTAGAACCAGATGTCTCCTGAATCTCAGATTTTCTCTTTAGATTACCTTTAATCCACTCTTCATCTTTTTCAGAACCCATAGGAGTAAAATTCTCATTATTAATCCTCATACACCTCAGATAAAGGTCATGGATTCTTTCAAATGAACATTTACTAAGATTGTCAGGAATATGTATGCCTGAATTCTTAATAATCTTCATCAGTACATTTCTCATCTCACGAATTGTAGGAGGTTTCTTCCTTATAACTTGCTTCTTTTCCTAACTAATCCTCCTAGCCCATTCACCCAAAATTCTAGCTCTTTCCTCATCATCTAACAATGCCCATTCTTGAGTAGTATACTCATCCTGTATTTGATTATAAGCTTGCAGATAGTTTTGTGATTCATACCATTTAGCTAACCATTTTTGAGAAGCCTCCTCCTCTTCTAGCTTTTCTTTTTCTGCAGCTGCTTTCTCTTCAGATTGTAAGCCTCTTGTATACTCTTCATCATAAGCAATCTGTTCTGCTACACTTTTAAACTTTAAGACATGTGCTTCAATACCTTTACCCTTACCAATATTTGGTTGAGCCACCTTCTTCTTCAAAGACTCACCAATAACTAAACTTTTACCTTTGGGTTTGGTTGCAGTAGATTCAAGAGCTAAAACAGGTGCAATGATGGGTGTAGGATTAGATAAGGTTTTGCTTAGATTGATCAGTGTACTTGCAGCTTCTTTCTCAACTTCTTTTGATTTAGGTGGCGTGACACAAAGATGGTTGTAACAATTGTGGAAGTAGTTAGGATAGCAGTGGGTACATTTACCATATCTGAAACTGCAGCAGTGGTTTCAAGAGTACTAGCCGTGGTTGCAGACACACTATCAGTGGTTGTGTCCTGCACTACCTCATCTTCTACCACAGTCTTCAAACTTTCAAGAACAATCCTTGGATAAAGTAAACATAGCACCAAACTGAGCCTGATCATCTATGCACCCTAAGTGAGCCAGTTGGCTAGGGTTTCCTCCACCTGTGTTAAGTTCCAAGGAACGCTCCACATTAGGAGTTGCCAAAGGTTGGGTCTTAATGACGTTTCCACTATCCTGACCAGCATCTAAGCATGAATCAGTAGTGGAAGCCCTTCCAATCATGTCACCTCCACACCGTGTGATAGCCTCATAAACAACACCACTAACACCAGCCTGAGGTAGCTTGATGCCCTTATTTCTCCTAGTCTATACAATTGGTTTAACAGTGGTTTGGGTTTGACTAGAAGTGGGCTGAGTTTCACTAACAGTGGGAACAAGTGCACTATCAGTGGATTGAGGTGTACTAACAGTGGGTTCAGATACTATGGGTTGGTCCTCAAGACCCTCATCAAACTCAGAAATAAAAGGCAAAGTAAGCATGTGGGGGAACAAAGGAACATCCCTTATTTGAACATTTGGCTTCTGATTCCTCATATGTGCAAAGACCATAGGAAGCATATAATGCAATTCATATTCCCTAGTATGCTCAACAGGTTCCTCTATTTGACTTTCCACAATTAGTTGAACAAACCTAGGATATAAATAATATTTACCCTTCTTCCTAATGTTCTACACAAACCCCTCATAAAGCATCCTAGACCAATTAAACTTCCTCCCCTCAGATAAACATATAATAGCTGTAGCAATCTTGGAAGGAAAGTCATCAAATCCAGTGGTCTTATTACTCAAACACATCAACAAAGTGTATCAAAAACTTCCATTGTGGGGAAAACATACTCTTAAAGAATTTTACCTTGTCACCTCTATGAGTATATCCTAATCTCTCAAAACCAGCAAAAATCTCAGCATCTGAAAGATTAACAACACCATCAGCATCATCAAACTTCATAACCCTTCTAATGATCTCCTCATTAACAAAAATAGCATTCTCATCCACAACAGAACTAAACACTTCTACTCCATCGACCTCCTCAAGCTTAGCATTCCCCCAGAACTGATGTATATAGGCTTTAAGAATGGTTGGTGTGACAGTTAAGGAAAAGTGAATAGGACTGTGAATAAGAAAATCAATCATTTGATGAAAACCTTCGGATCTATTGTTTTTGATCAGATTAGCAACAAGGTTATGGGTTTGAGAGTAATGGTTCGGCATTGTGATTGATAATGAGAATGATGTGGGATGTGTGAATTAAAAAAAGGAAAGTGATTAGGGTTTATGTAGAGCGCCAATTGAAGTGGTTTGAAGATCAATTAAATGATCTATCCGTGATTTGGGGAGAAATAATGTGGTTTCACCAAAGTTACCAAACAGCCCCTAAGGTATCCAAAAATCAGCAACATACTAGCAGTGGTATGACAGCGTCTATCCGTGGTTTGAAAAACACTAGCAGTGGATACAGAATTTCACTTCAACCAGTTGACCAAGAGATACAGCAAGCAAATCTGTGTCAAAATTAGTGATATCACACAAAAATATGAAAGATTACACAATTTTTTTTTAAACACTAGCAGCTAAAAACATCACATGCTCCAATGTACAACAATCCTTCATACCTGCAAATCACAAACATAAACCAAACACAGAGAAGAGTATTAATGTTAGCAGTGGTTAGCAAAACATAGAAGTGGTTCCATATGCTTAGCAGTGGTTAGCCAATGTGCTAAAGGCTAAGTCAATATGGTCAACTTCCAGTATTAATTCATTGTCAAAGTCAAAAGACCTCATTAACTCCTCAACCACTTAAAACCTTCTCCTCATTTACTCACTAATATCAATTGCTCTACCTATAAAAGAATCCCTAGTCCCAAATAACACACACATCAATTTATCCAAAACCCTAATTCCTCAAAAATCACAATCAACAACAATCAGCATGTGGAATCAACCAGAGGTCATCAATCTAACATCCTCCTCCTCCTCATCATCATCATCATCAAGTGATGATTCTAACCCATGGCGTCTGTACCTTCCTCCACAAGAACCACGACCTAGAAAGTCCCCATTTCTTCCGTCATCTGAAGATGATAGTGTGGTTGATCCTAGTGAGTCATCTAGGGGTTCAGATGATTCTACTGAGCACCTAGAGCCAACCTTCAATAGATTGGTGAGAGAGGAAGCAGAGAAAGCACAACCTTAACCATCTCAACCCCAACCAAGGCCACGTGCCAGAAATCTACCACTCCCAAAGAACAGAGATGTGGTGATTGGTCTTCCTGCTCCAGAAGCTGGTTCTTCAACTCATGGAAGGAAGGGAAAGGGCAAGGGTGCAGATGTGAAGGGAAAGGGAAAATGGAAGATGGAGTAGTTGCTTTATGGTGGAACAAGTAGATGGAACAACTGAAGATTTTTCATATCACAAAAGTAGCCATCCTCGTTTTCATCAATCCGTCTTTCCTTTTGCATCTGTAGCTTCTTCTTAGTGCAGAATATGTAGTACTCCTAGCTTTTAGATGATAGGAATGATCTTTTATGTCATTTGAAGTTAATTGTCTGCTGTACATTGTGTCTTGACTTAATGAACAACTTCTTAATGTACTTCTTTTGCATCAGTGATTAACTTTCATTTGTCTGCAAAATGGTTAGTGGGAACACAAAGCAACACACAGTGGTTTGAACATAACTATCAGTGGTTAGAAACAAAAATAGCAATACTAAGATCACATAATAACAGTCCAATACTTATACAAACTTTTACAAAACAAGTTGAGATTTAGAGATTAATCATGCCAATACTAACAACAAGGTACTGAAATCTCCCCACATCAAAAGCTTTAGTGAGAAGATCAGCAACATTGAAATCAGTATGGATTTTTACCATTTGAATCAACCTCAATATTATTAAAATCACAATTGTTATTTAACAATGAACGACAAGAAGAAACCACGGATAGAAGAATGGATCTTCTCAATAACGTGGTTTCATCAACAACATTCTTCAGCAGTTTAGGATGACCTTTAAGGTATCTAAATATTCTCTTAACAGCATTTATGTGTGAGGTATTGGGTGTGACTTGAAATCTTGCACACACACATACTGAGAACATAATATCTGGCCTAGATGCAGTGAGATACATCAAAGATCCAATCATGGACATGTACAACTTCAAATCAGCTTTGGGACTTCCATTATCTGGTAGCAGTGGTTTCTGAGTCTCCATAGGTGTACTAGCACTCTTCACATCCTGAAATCCAAACTTCTTCAAAACATATGCCACATACTTGTCTTGACTAATGAAGATACCATCAGTCCTCTGTTGAACCTGTAGCCCCAAAAAGAAAGTGAGTTCTCCCATAGAACTCATTTGAAACTTATCATGCATAAGTTTCTCAAATTCTGTGCATAGCTCCTTATTAGTTGAGCCAAAGATGATGTCATCTACAAAAACCTGAACCAATAGAATATCATCTTTGTGCTTCCTAATGAACAAAGTTTTATCAATCAACCCTCTTTTAAATCCATTGTCCATCAAATAAGTAGACAGGCACTCATACCATGCCCTAGGAGCTTGATGCAACCTATACATAGCCTTCCTCACCCTGTAAACCTTATCAGGATGATCAAGATCTTCAAAACCAGGAGGTTGACAAACATAAACCTCCTCATCAATTGTGCCATATAAAAATGTACTTTTAACATCCATCTGATATACAACAAAATTCTTGAATGAAGCATAAGCTAAAAATAATCTAATAGCCTCAATTCGTGCAACTGGAGCAAATACTTCATCATAATCCAAACCTTCAGTTTGTGTGTATCCTTGAGCAACCAACCTTGATTTGTTTCTTACCACAATTCCTCTTTCATCTCTCTTATTTCTGAATACCCATTTTGTCCCAATTGCCCTTTTACCATTAGGAAGATCAACCAATGTCCAAACCTCTTGAAGTTTAAATTGAAGAAGTTCCTCTTGAATTGATTCCACCCATCCTTCTTTTGATAAAGCTTCTTCCACTCTTTTGGGCTCTTTTTGAGACAGAAAACAAGCAAACAGGCAATTTTGCAGATCTTTATGACTATTTCTTTTGTGAAGTGATCTTGCAAAGAAACCTTGCTCAGGAAAGGTTTCAGTGTTCTTAACCTTGCTTCTTGTTTGAACTGGAGTATTCAAATTCCCAAGTATTTGTTCCTTGGGTTGAATCTTGTGAATCCTTGTGGTAGTGATTGGACTTTCATGAATGACTGTTTCCAAGTTAGTAAGATCAGCATTGAAGAAATCATCCATGTCTTCATCATCAGTAGGAGTATCAATTTCTATCAAAGCAGGCATGGTAGGATCATGTGGATACTCCTCTTCACCAAATAATGACTTTGCAGTTGGTCCAAAGAAAGTACTATCACCAGTACTTACTGCCGGGGTTTCACTTGAACTGGCAGTGGTAGAAGTTGGCTTAGCAGTGCTTTTATTATGCCTTTTCTTTCTTTCAATTTCTTCTACCAACACTGAGTCATCTTTCAACAACTCATCCTTATCTTGATGATGATCGACTTTGCTTCCAGTATTCAATGCAACATCATCAGTGGGACCTTGCTTAACAATGATGGATGGGACAGAACCAGATTTCCACTTTTCAACCAAATAGAACTCCTTTGGAGAATCCGCTTCCTTAAAAGTTGTTTCTGCATCAGAATCCTTTTGTGTACGTGCATTAACATTAGTAGAAGTTCCTGCAATGATAGGCTCATAATTCATAGATTTGGTTAGCATATCAATGTTAAACAGCCAATCTGGTCCCTCGGTCTCAACATTAGGAGTCTTTTCACTAAATTGAACATGTAGGTTCTCTTCAACAATTCTAGTCCTCCTATTGTACACTCTAAAGGCTTTACTATTAGAAGAATAGCCCAAAAAGTATCCATCATCAGCTTTTTCTTGAAACTTGCCTAGGTAGTCTATGGTATTCAAGATAGTAACAGGACACCTAAAAGGTTTTAGGAATGCAATCATTGGCTTCCTATCATGTAACAGCTCATAGGGGGTCTTGTTATGAGGCTTCACTACCCTACTTCTATTCTGCACATAACATGCAGTGCCTACAGCTTCAGCCCAAAAGATAGTTGGTAACTTGGATTCTGACAACATTGTCCTAGCAGCCTCAATTAGTGTCCTATTTTTCCTTTCAGCTACACCATTCTGTTGTGGTGTTCTAGCAACACTAAACTGTCTTTCTATACCCTTAACTACACAGAACTGATTCATCACTTCATTCTTAAACTCAGTTCCATTATCACATCTGATTACCTTATCCTTATGATTTACTAGATTTTCTATCTTAGTAATGAAACTTTTGAGAATCTCACTAGTCTCACTCTTAGCAGCCAAAAAGTATACCCAAGAAAATCTACTATAATTATCAGCGATAACTAGGCAATACTGCTTATGGTTCAAACTTTTAACAAAGGTAGGTCCAAATAAGTCCATATGAAGCATAAACAGTGGTTGTGTAATGGTGTTAACAGTTTTGGTCTTACAAGAAACTCTATGTTGTTTTCCTTTTTGACAAGCCACACACAGTTCCTTACACTCAAAAACCTTAGAAGGTAACCCTCTCACTAAGTTGCTTTTTACCAGTTTATTGATTGTTTTGAAATTTAGGTGACCTAGCCTTCTATGCCATAACTTTGACTCATCTAATGATGCCTTAGCAAACAAACAGGTTAAGGACCTATTAGGAATTACATCTTTAAGATCAAAACAATATATGTTTTCCTTCCTAGGTACCCTAAGCTGTATATACTTCTCATCAGGCATCTTAAAATCAGGTGACAGCACCACACACTCAGTTTCACCAAAAAGTACCCAGTTTTTCTTATCACACATTTGAGAAACACTGAATAAATTATACTTAAGTCCCTGTACCAGATAGACCTTTTCAAAGTCTAAATTCCCTGTTCTGATTGTGCCTCTGCCAAGTATCTTCCCTCCCTTTGGATTATTACCAAATGCCACATATCCGCCATCAAAAGCTTCAAAATCCTCCAGGTTGCTCCCATCCCAAGTCATGTGCCCAGAGCAACCACTATCAAATACTCCTTTATCTTTTAGCTCATCTTGTAGATTGCCCTGCACATGAAATTAAACAAAGTAGTTCCTTTTGTGGACCCAAGCCAATACTGACTTGGGTCTGCCCTGTGCATCAACATAATCAAATTTATTTAGGTCAATTGATGCACAGTTAACATGATGTAAAACCTTGGTCTTAGGCTTCCATTACCAACTAGCTGAGGCCTTAACATCATAAAAATGATTTCCAACCACTGTGTCAGTTATCACCTTTGGAATTTTTAAAACTTCTTTTGTATCAATGGTGATATTTTGCTTATCAGTGATTTGATTTTGCTTACCCGTGTTTACATTTGGCTTAGCAGTGGTTGGAACCTATTTGGGTGCAGCAGTGACTATTGATTTTGTTATCCCATTTCTCATTAAAACTTCTCTAGGAATCATGTTTCTGTTAGGATGAGGGTTTGTTTTCTTTGAAAAGTTTTGGTGATTTACCCTCCTTCATTGATTCCAAACTTGTGGTTGGTTTTTATAACAATTTCTCTGTAGGTGCTCAAAACTACCACATTTATAACAAGCCTTCTTGACACATTGAAACTCATCTCCTAATCTGTTAGAAATTAGGCCATTGAATTTTCTCTGGTTTCCCCTAGGTATGTATCTTTTCATCTGTTCCCTAGGTACTTCCTTGTACTCTACTACTTTCTTAGCAATTTGAGCTCCAAATCTAGGCACAAGGTTGACTTGTTCAGAATCAACTTTCTTAACTTTTTCTATCTTTTCAGGCTTAGTTGATTCAGATCTATCATCCTCATAATCTGATTCCCAATCTTCAATTGTGGGAGCATCAGATGACATATCAGAACCTATCTTAGGTGATTCAATCTTGTTAGTCTCACCTACAGATTCACTGCTAAATGAGAGCTCTTTTGTAGGTGGTGCATGTTTCATTAGAGATGGTGGTGGCATATCATTGTAACCAAGACCAGTACCATCCTTGAATAATTTTTGACCTATAGGCTTATTTACTAGATCAGAAGCATACTGTGTTTTAGCAACCCTAACAACATGTTTTTCTTTTTTTTAGGGCTTCTACTTTTACACTCTCTGCCTTTTCTAGTTTCTCTTTAAGCATCTTAATCTCTCTATCCTTAAGATCAATTTCACCACCTAGTATATTAATTTTATCAACATACTCAAACTCACATTTAATACAGTAATTAAGCTTTTCTTCAACACTTTCTAGACCAACTCTATAACCTAAGTTATCTAGAGACAGTCTTTCTACTTCTTTCCTTAAACTCTCAGTGATAGCTTTTTGAGATTCTAAGTTATCTTGACATGATTTAAAAGAACAAGTAGAAGTTTTAGAATCACTAGATACCTCAGAATCTGAACCAGAAGATGAAGCATAGGCCATAAGAGCAAAGTTATGCTCTTTTGAAGCTTCACTAGCAAGAAAAGCTGCATTGGGACCTTTTTCAATTTGATCACTCCAGTCAGTCTCTAATACCATCTTGAGCAACTAATGCTGAAGAAGTAGCAGGCTCTTCAGTGGTCTTCTTGATGCCTTCAATCCTCTTAGGAGCTCGACATTCCCTAGAAAAGTGACCCTTCTTCTTGCAGTTAAAGCACTCCATCTTGCTTTTGTCAAATCCAGCTTTCCTTTTACCATCATACTTAACCTGTCTTCCAGTCCTCCTCAGAAACTTCCTTGCTTGGAGAGTCAACATAGCCATCTGCCATTGAAGATTTATCTCTTCAAGATCATCAGGATCAATTTGATCTAAATCTTGATTCAAGACAATAACACTGGTAGTTAAATCAGCCAGAAAAGCACAAATTGCACCATCACTGACATTATCACTAACAGTGGTATTGTTTTCAATAGCAGTGGTTATACCATAGGCAGCAGTGGATACATCTTGTGAACTTTTGTGATTAGTGGAAACGAAAGCAATGTTTTGATTAGTAGAAGATGCACCAGCAACGTTGTTCTCAGACTCATAAACCTTCAAGTTGTTGTAGAGATTGTCTAGAGTCATCTTATCAAAGTCCCCCTTATTTCTCCACACAATTGTATGAACAGCCCATTCAGGTGATACACTTCTAATGAACTTCAAATTTATATCTTCTTGAATAACATTGTAGTCCACCGACTTCAATTGGCTGATAAGTTTTTGAAGTCTATTATAAGTGCCATCAAGTTTTTCTCCACTAAGAGCAGTGAAGTTTTCAAGCTGATGCTTGAGCATATTCTTCCTTGATTTCTTTGTAGCTTCATTACCAGCAAACCTTGTTTCAAGAGCATCCAATAACTCTTTAGCAGACTCATATCTTTCAAAGTCCAAAGCATACTCATTAGGTATTCCCATAGAGAGAATACTATGAGCTTTAATCTCCAGTTTCCTTTTAGCCTTGTCGACTTCACTAACAATAGCTATCTCTTTACCATCATCACCCTTCTTAGGAAGAGTATCTCCTTTTTCAACAACATCCCAGATGGCATAATCAATCATACGAATGTATTGCCTCATTCGCATTCTCCAGATTTGATACTCACCATGCTTGAGCATGGGCACCTTAGATGCAGTTACCATGTGAGTTTCGTCAGACATCTTAGTTTCTTGAATAGAACTTAATCAAAACTTCTTCTTGGTTATAGTTTCTAGATCACAAGCTCTGATACCACTTGTTGATCCTAGTTGAGCAAACGATCTAATGTAGAAACTGACTTAAACAAAGACTTATTAAGTATTACGCGGAATTTAATACTTAATCTTAAGAAGAAGAACAATGAACATTCAACACCTCAATATTATTATTAATACGAATACTCTAATCAGTATTAGGGTTTTACAACCTTGAGGTGTATCGACCTTAGATATAAAACATACGTATATCTAATCTAACCTAGGACCTCCTTTTATAGGCTAAGGAGTCCTTTACACAATACAATACGTAACCTACAAGATAAATATCTTTTCCATATTTATCTAATACAAAATATTAAACCGACTATACAAGACTAGCATTGGTTTCATTACAATATCCGTGGTTACACAATACTACTAGCCGCGGTTTGTCTTCAGCAGTGGATCCATTCTTTTATCCGTGGTTTCATCAACTCTGTCCGTGGTTATCTAATACTTAGAATAATTCTTAATCCAAGGAACCAAAAACCCAACAATGATGATGACACGGACAAAGACCCGAATGCAAAACATCAAAAGAAAACTGGCGAGTCTTCATCATCTATTCCACCACCACTGCCAAAGACTACCACCACATCAACTACTCGATCTTCTCAGCAAACTCCATCTTCTGATAAACCTCAGGATACTGAGTCTCCACCACCATTGGAGAAAACCGGTGGTCACTTTCAATATACCAGTGGTGAAGACGAAGAAACTCCTGAGCCCCAACAATAGCCATCATCCCCACCATCAACTAAGCAACAACCGGAATCATCCTCAAAACCAAAGAAGAAGAAATCAAGATTAGTCATCTCTTGGTTAGACGAAGATGACACTGAAGAGTATGACTGGTTTAGTAAGTTAGTTGATGCCACGCCTCGATTACCGGAAGGTCAAGAACCGGTAGATGGTCGTACTATAGAGCAAGTCAAGATTATACAGGATGAGTTTAAATTCAAGAAGATGACGAAGAGGGAATTACGCCGAATCAAGAAAGACGCGTTCCAATTACTGAAAGACAGATTCGGCAGTGCTATTGAAGTCGAATACCATTTTGACAACATTGCACGAGCCATGTCTAACAACATTGATAGGCTAAATCCCGAGTCGAACATCGACGTATCAAGAAGGGATAACACTCCATATTACACCGATTGGACCAAACCACTACCAACCATTGGCCGACCAGATCAACCTAACATTCCTTACCGCTTCTTCTTTAACAACGACCTCGAGTTTCTTCAGCATGGAAGTAGCATAAGCAAAAAATATGCTACATCACTAACCTTCAACATACCAGCTGCAATCTTCTCCAACAATGTTGCCATTGGGGAAGAGGCCACCAAAATGTTCGTTGACAAAGTGGTGGACTATGACCTTGACACTAAGTATGGGATTCATCATTGGCCACCAAGGAAATCAAGGAGGTCTATAGTGATAAGAAGATCGTTGCTATCATGAATGTCATTTGGCTACGAAATGGGATTATTCATTCTTGAAGGAAATCAAGGTCAAACGCCAGGATGAACAAGAATATGATTTCACTGAGGCTGATTTTCCGAGATTGTCGCTCAACAACATCGAAGACATGTACATTGCTAAGGTACAAGGACGGATGAGACATTTCTCCACAAATGTTCAGCTTCAGTACATCACAGCCCTATTGATATTCATTCAAAGCAAGGTGATCCAAGAACGTGTTGAAGATCTCTAGCTTGCGGTCGAATCATACCAGAAGCAGATCAACCTTACACAACCGCTGTTACACTTTCCCAACATCAACCAACTATCTCAGTATACCATCTTGAAGAAACCAAAGTTTGGAGTTGTGTACCGCAGTGAACTTCACCATAATTGCTTCATGACGTATGACGAGATTCATAAGTTCTGCGATCACACGTTGAAAATGGTTCGTGATGGATTAGCGTACCGGTTAAAGGACATTAAGGCAGGTGTGGAAAACTAGAAGGGGGGTTGAATAGTTTTACCAATTTAAAACTTCCTTTTAAATATTTAGATCGACTTATGTCAATCTATTTGATTGTTTATGTTGGACGTTGATAGATAGATATATAAACGTGTAATGAAAGATAAAGAGTAAGAAGCACATCACCACGACACAAGTATTTATAGTGGTTCGGCTACAAGGACACCTTCTTTGCCCTACTCCACTCCCCGAGTCACCTACTCGAGAGTTCGTAAACACTACACCAACTCCTTATGGCGGAGAAGCCTTCACAACGTCGCTTTACCTTTTTCCGGTACAAAGCTAAATACCGAGTTCTTTCACACTAAGGCGAACCACACCTAACACAACGTCGCCTACCCTTTATACGGTGCTAGGCTAACCACCGAGTTCTTTCACACCTTAGGAGAACTAATCCTTCACAACGTCGCCTACCCTTTATTAGGTACTAGGCTAAGCACCTAGTTCTTTCACACCTTAGGTGAACTACACCTTCACGATACAACACCTAATCTCAAGGAGATCTACTCCTTGTTACAACACCATCAAGGATATCACCATCCTTGTATATAAACAAATACATATATGTATAACGATGCACCTCATCGATTATACGACCTAGACATTCTTCCCAAATGCTACTTGATTTGATTCTTTGGCATCCTTCACTAATGCCTTTGACACAACGCTTGGCACCCTTCACTAATGCCTTCGTCTTGACACCTTTAGCATCCTTCACTAATGCTTTGACATGGATGATGAGCACCTTTCACTAATGCTTTCATCTTGACACTTTCGGCATTCTTCACTAATGCCTTCAACCCAACATCTATGGAGAAAGGAAGAACTATCAAGAAGATAACCTTAGTAGTCTTAATGATGACGAAGCATGGCAACTCATGGACTTTGAGCTTGAACGTCTTCAAGAGGTGGTGATCTTTCCTTTAGGAGGAACCTAGTAGATCACACAAAAACAAAAGACAAACTACATAGATCACTTAGATATGAGGTTAGAGGGTTAGAATACTTTGGGGAAGTTTATGTAAAAAGGACACCTAGAGAGGAAGAAATGGCTCTCTATTTATAGAGGAAATTCTCTTCTGTTTCCCTGGATCCCACGGATCCCTACCACAAGGGATCCGGCTAACACAAAGCTAGGGATCCGTGGTCCGCTCCTCTTTGCCCATGGGTATTTTTGGTTAAGGGTCATGGGTCATGGGTTATGGGTTGATCCATGGTTTTCTTTCTAGATACAAGAACTTGGTTAAGTGGTATATATAAAACCATGGGTTATGGGTCAAAACCATTTGCTAGTATTTACCCATTTAGTATATACTTGTATTTACCCAATTTAGCATACACTTAGTTTTTACCCATTTTAGTATACTTAGTTTAAGTATATGTTTAACCCAATATGTAAACACTAGTTGTTGTACATATGTATCTAAATCATAAAATCACTTATACTTGTTTTAGTGTTTTATGTTAGAGCGTAAGTGTGTTAGAAAACTATTAACTCAAACTATTTACGTACTCTATTTGTTTCGTTAAAATGATTTTATATTTGTTATCGACAAAACATTTGAAGATCGTAAAATATAAATAAACGTTTTCACGGCTTATTTGTATTAACAGCAGGTATTGGGTCAAAGAAGAGGTAGAATTCAGAGGAAAAGAAGGAAGCTAAAAGGATAATCAAAAGGCTGGATGAAAGGATGTTTCATCGGGATCAGATGCGAAGATTTGAAAGTTATGTGGGTGGAAGACAGAGTTTCTCGATTACAACGTTTCAACGAGAAGAGAGAACTCCGGGTCTTGTTGTCTAATTGTTGTGTACTCCGTAAACTCTTTTGATTGATATTTTTTTTGTTGATTGATTTATTATATTCATTATGGCTTGTGCACACATAACAGTGTACAACCCGTACTTATAATGAAAGGACCCTGTGGTATGCATCAGTGCCACAATCATTATAAAATGAGCGAAAGCTTCTTACTTTTGAGTAAAACTTATCAAAACTTTCATCATTTTCAAAGTTTTGCTAAAAAGAATAAGTACTTCCTCTTATGTTTTCAAAACCTCAAAAGTTAGTATTACTTGTTGAGGGGGAGTATTTGCAAAATATCTTTGTTCACAAAATTTTCTTCGTGGAAATCTTCCCACAAAACTTGAAATGGACATATTCGATATCAAATTTCATCAAAAATAACATTTATATGCCATTTTTGAGGGGGAGAAAAATTGTGTGATACAAATATATTTGATTGTGATTGAATCTTCGTGTGATTAGACTTAACCAATGAATTGACGAGATCTGAACTGTCATAAATCGAAAAGATTTTTCTTCCAAGACTTATCCGAGTAGATTGTACCTATTCGAGAAACTCTTGATAGACATGAACTTTGACGGGTTTGACAACCTTTTAAAGGTTTGTCCACAACTTCAAGGTAGTTATTAGAGCTAGTTGTCACCTAAAAGCTGACAATGCATCTCTTTAACTTGACAACGTAACCGTGTCTCGCGGGGAATTGTCTATCTTGAGTCGATCAATTCAAAAGTGCGAGCTCTACCCTATTTCTGTCTAAACACTTAGGCACATGTGGATGGGGAGTATTTCTGAAAATGCAAAACTCTCGAAGTGTTACAAACATATTTTCATTCATAAATACTTTGAGATATTTTTGAGAAAATGGTTTTATGGCAACATAGGATAGTCATGGAGTTATAAGGTAAATAAGTTTAGGGATAAACGTCCTATGATCCGCCAGAGCCGGAGGGATCTACCCAAGGACACCACCAATAGTTAGTATTTAGAAGTCCATAGGTATGATTATAAAAAGGAGAAAATGAGAATCGGAGAAAGAAGGAGTTGAAGAATTAAAAAGAAAAGTAAAGAAAAGGGTGAAAAGAAATAGCCCTCAAAATTATTCAACTTAGGGCAGACACCGGGTTCAATTCATATGCTACTGGCTGTCACTAGATGACACCGATATTGAAGAATAAAGTCGTCATGGACCCAGTGACGCACTACACTAAACCTTCTTAGCCACTCAAGTTTCTCTCAACAGAAGCTTGTTTCATTCTCACAGGAAACCCTACATAAACTATCGACTTTCTCTTAGAGATTGTTGGTATTTAAGAAGGAGACCCTCTCCCTAGTCTCCGCTCAGGAAAACCAAAGAGCACTAATCGAGTCTAGAGCCACGAGATTCATCAAAAGATCTCTTAGGAACACTTGAACTTTCATCGCTTGTCGTTCAACATTAAGGACGCAGGTGATACATTCTAGAGTCCTTCGCAGATCCTAGCAATCTGCCGAGAACATTTATGAGGGGATTCACACTTGTGATCCTCAGTGATTGAATGGAAACTCCTGCCAGGGTCAACATTAAATAGCCTTGACAGTAGGTCACTTCGATAACTCCTTGTGGGTTACGCTTAGTGTTGTCTCAAACGGTCTACAGTCGTGAGGTGATGCTTCGGTGTACCTCAGCGACTCACCTGAACTGTAGATGTACTTCGGTACATCGTGTTATCCTACTTGACGGACTCCAGCTCAGGAACATCCTTTGCTAGAATTAGAGATGTGTTTTCACACTATGCTGTTAACACCCTCAAAGTTCGTACTTGTAAGTGCTGGAAATCCCGCTAAGGAGATTCCTTTCAAGAATCGAGTCCTGAAGACGTGGGTCATTACTTAAACTTGTTCAATGTAATGCCAACTGTCCCTCCACGGGATTCGGACGGCTGATTCGCCCGACCAAGGTGAATGGAATCAAGACATTCATCAGTAAAACAATCGTAGTGGTCAATTCTCTAAGATAGGACCACCGTGATCTATTGGTTTTTTTCACTAACCCATTTATGTGTTTATTTCTGATGGATGCTCCTGGGAGAAAAGATCGTGCTGATTATCCTCATGCTCATACCAACAACAACATAAATGAAGTTCTCTCAAAAGGCAACTCAAAGTCAAAATGATTCTTCATCAAAGCCAAAGAATCTACAAAGTTCAAAGACTAGATAACTACCTCACATCTGAAATACAAAGTCAAAGGACGTGTGACCATGTTGGAGAAAGACATGGAGACACCTAAGCAACGTAGCTGACCGAAGGCAGATAATCACATACTATCACCACATCCACAACAAAGAACAAAGAATAATAAGATGTCAAAAGCTGAAAACTTCAAAAGAAACAAGATCCTTATTCTAGGGAGATTATTGGAATCAAAGCACTTCCTCTCACAAAAAAGAAGAATGCTAGAAGACGTCAAGCAACCGCTATTACATCATCACCAACAACTTATTCAAGATTGCTGCAATCATCACTAACACTTAGGGGGAGATTGTTGGAATCACTCCTAACTAGTATTTCAAGTGTTAGTCATTAATATGTAATAGGTTGCTTGATTAGGCTTTTATGTTAGTAATTAAGGCTAGGCTCATGTAGAAAGCCCATGAGCCTATGCAAAAGCCCAATAAGAAAGGAAGGGACTAGATATATTGCCCTAACTCCCTTCCCCTATAAGGGTTAATATACACAAAAGTTACTAAAGTTTACGGAAAATTTGTCCTAAGTCACTAAAGTTTTTTTGTTGTTATTCAGGTTACTCAAGTTAACGGGTTTATTATATGAGTTACTCAACGTTTAGAAAACTGACATTCTTGTTACTACGAGGGTGGGCAATCGGACGATTTACCGGTTCCCTTGTCCATGTCATCACTATAGTTTGAGATGTTACAAGCAAGTTACTATAGTTCACGGGTTTTATTAACTAGGTTACTGAACTTTAAAAAAAAAGTTACTATCCGTTTTTATACATTTATGTATGTTTTATCTGTTTTCTTTTTTTTACGTTTTTCTCCATTTTCATACGTTTTTATACGTATTTATACGTTGTGTACATTTTCTTTGTTGTCGTTCTTTTTTTTCGTTTTTCTCCATTTTCGTACGTTTTTGTATATTTCCGTATGTTTTTTACCTTTCTATCCGTTTTTATATGTTTGTGTCTGCATTTCTCTGTTGTCGTACCTTTTTTTATGTTTTTGTACATTTTTCGTACATTTTTGTATGTATGTTTGTCCATTTTCGTATGTTTTTGTATGTATTTATCCGTTTTTATATGTGTGTGTACGTTTTTCTCTATACCTTTTTACGTTTTCATACATTACTGTATGGTTTTGTTCATTTTCGTTCATTTTCATACATTATCTTACGTTTTTGTACGTTTTCATACTATTTTTACGTTATTCTACACCTATGTATGTTTTATACGTTTTTATGTTTTAGATGTTTTATACGTATGTATGTTTTATATGTTTTATCCGTTTTTATACGTTTGTATGTTTTATATGTTTTTATGTTCTATACGTTTTATCTTCTTTAATACGTTTGTATGTTTTATACGTTTTTACGTATAAAAATGTAAGAAAACGTATAACAACGTTCAAAAACGTATAATAACATCCAAAAATGTATAATAACGTATGAAAACATATCAAAACAAAAAATTACTTCCAAAAAAGTCTAATAACATCCAATTATGTAATAAAAAAAACATACAAATGTGTGCAAAATTGTAAAAAAAGGTGCAAAAACAGATAAAAATGTAAAGGAATGTAAACATATAATAACGTCCAAAAAGTTGTAAAAAAAACGTATAAAAATATACACAATTTTAGCAACTTATTTGTATATTAACTTAAATGTAAAAGAATGTAAACGTATAATAACTTAAATGAACATTTTGGCAAACTTTAGTAACTTATTTGTATATTAACTTATTTTTTTATTTAATATAAATGAAATCTAAAATATTTGCCACGTAGTATTATTACCGGTAATTCTAGGTTACTAAAACAAAAGTAACAAATATAACCAGTCACAATAAGTTGAGTAACCTGAATAGCAACAAAAAAACTTTAGTGACTTAGGACAAATTTCCCGTAAACTTTAGTAACTTTTGTGTATATTAACCCTCATTTGAGGGTTGGTTGTTCACTCTAATACATTTCCTACGCATAACTATTCTCCATTCATTCGTGTGTATGTATTGTATGTTCATCCGATCACCTTCATCTATATTTATTACATATTGATCCTTGTGTTAACTTATGGTGACCTAACACATGACCAGCTGGTATTATATGTTGGGATCTACTTTGGATCCTGTTTATGTCCATGGTTGATCTTGGATTGTGCCATGGTGGTGTTGTCAGCATTTGTTGTTTTATTACGCATGGGATACAATGTTCTCCATTATTCAAGATCCTTTAGTGTCGATTGTACCTGTGTTTTAGGATGCCTATGTACTTGGTAACTGTAAGATTTCTTATGGCCATTTTGCATGTTTCTATCCCATTGGTACACGATGTGATTGGAAGTTAGGGTTGTTTATATCCCTATGAGTATGTTTCTGATCCATACTTCATTCATATCTAGTTTTTCGGGTGATGAAATGTTTTTGGTCGTTGAA
The DNA here is from genome assembly GCA_019973895.1 of Chrysanthemum seticuspe. Classification (NCBI taxonomy): domain Eukaryota; kingdom Viridiplantae; phylum Streptophyta; class Magnoliopsida; order Asterales; family Asteraceae; genus Chrysanthemum; species Chrysanthemum seticuspe. The sequence goes on along the minus strand of BPTQ01000001.1, from coordinate 57,569,353 downwards.
GTCTACTTGTGCCTTCTTCGTGTTGGCATCATTAGTGATTCTATGGTGCTTATGGTTATGGAAGTTGGTGGTGCACTAGTATGTCTGGCAATGAATATTATTGAAGATTGAGCTGCTCACTATGGACGTGGTTTTAGGAACCTAGTTTTAGTACATTTATATTGTTTTTTTAAATGTAATTGGTTAGTTCCAGCTTTTAGCTATGTGTTTGTTCTGCAGTTTGCAGTTTTACTCGCCTATGTAACGGGCTGAGGACATGAGATTCACCCATGTCAATTGTACTTCAATGTTTTTTGGTGTAATGCATTTTACTAGGGTGAAAAATCCATTTTGCCCAAAAAAAACTCATGAGTTTCTCATGCATCCACGATAACCAATCTATGTCCGTCCATAAAAATTAACTTATATGACTATGCATTATCTTTCATTTTTTCGAGCTTCTTTATCTCCTTTTCCTTACAGAATTTTGAGTAAGTCGTAAAAATGATCATGCAAAAAAGTAAAGCATAAATAATTTCGCTCAAAAATGATTTTAGCTTAATTTTGCTTTGCTATTGAGAGGTGATCGATACTAACAATCTGTGATAGAAATGATTCAGCCAAAATGGACAAGAAAAAAGAAACAAATTTGCAGTTAGTTATACGACCTACAAGACATGTCGAGATCATATAAATTTAATATTAGTACATTATATTGATTGAACTGAAACAACAACCTGCTTAAACAGACTTCTAAAAGATTAGCAAATCTTTAAGCTCAACGAAACCCAAATCGATAATGAATACTTGTGGAAAACGTGAACGGTGTGAATACATTCCCGTTTAAAAACTTAAATATTTCATATCAAATAACCGATCAAGTGTGACGTAATATGAAAAAAAGCAATAATAATTGTACTACAATAAAAATAGTGGAGAGCATAAAATAAAACATGTCACCACAACACAAGTATAAACACAGTATAAATACGTAGCCACAACACAAACATAAACATAAAGCAATTATAATCGTAAAGATTATGAAATCTTTAAGCTCAACGAAACCCAAATCGATAATGAATACAACTTGTGGAAAACGTATAGGGTGTGAATACATTCCCATTTAAAAACTTAAATATTTCGTATCAAATAAGTAATAGAAAGCGCAAACCGGACACAATTATTTTTAATGGTTCGGTCACGAAGCTCCTCTTCGCCTACTCCACTCCCCGAGTATCCAACTCGAGAGTTATTTCACTAGTCAACAAGTTCCCTTCTCGGCGGAGAAAACCTTGCAAACTTCGTTTACAAGTTTACCGATACTAAGCTAAATATCGAGTTCTTATTCGGGTACAACCAAACCCCTTATGGTTTGTGGCCCAACATAACAAACCTTATGTTTTTAGGCCTAAACAGATAAACCATCTAACTTCTAATTTGATGAGTTGGTGATAGAAGATGTTGTATGGTGATGATACATGGTAGTGTATAATGATGATCCACGACATATAAGTGTTAAATAGATATAAATGACTAATCTCAATATCAAGAACTCTAAGCTTAATATGTGTGAACCTCTTTTGATAAGAAGCCTTTAATGTATGAAGATGAAAAGTGCTCTTGGATCTTCATATGTAGATGTGCCTTGATGAATGAGGATGGCAAAATCTCTAAGCTTGCTTGAATGGATCATGAAGTGGAAATATGCTTGCAACAAATTAGAGTTAGAAACATTATAATCAATGGTTAATGATGTTTTTAAGAACATGAAAATGTGAGTTTGTCATTGCACAAAACCTGGTTTTGATGTGTGCAAGAGGTGAGAAAAAATGTGTGCAAATGACTTGTATTTATAGGAAAATAAGAGGTTGTCTAGTCTCCTCAGACGGATCTACGGATCCCTTAAAGATAAGGGATCTGTAACCCTTTAAGATATATGTGACCTGCGAGGTTCCATCTCTTGTTTATCTTTTGTTCTGGCTTGTGAATCTTAAATAAATCTTTCATAATCTTTGCATAATCTTGCACGATTATGTTTCTAAAAGCCAAATCTAATTCACATTTTCTTAAAACATTTTTACTTGTACAAAATATAATTTGTAAGTAAACTTTGGTAAAAATATTTTGTAAGCCACTGAAATGAAAACTTTGAAAGATGTTATGGAGGGTTTAAAATTCATCGGTGCTAGAACTACTACAATTGCTTTAGCTGGACATGCAGTAGGAATTGGAAAGATATTCAGTTCGTTGATCCATTCAGTAGCACGGAGTCCGTAATTGGATACAAAATTGTTTGGTTATGCCATTTTAGGCTTTGCTCTCACGAAAGCCATTGCCTTGTTTACTCTTATGATGGCCTTTCTGATCTTATTCGTATTCTCAGATTCGCTACTGTCAGTAGCCTTCCTCCCAAGGAGAGCGAAGTGACATGAGGCGAGCTTCTGAGTGAGTTGAGTAAGGAAGTGAGAGCCCTGAGGAAGTGGAGGGAGCGAAAGCTGGATCGGGTTTCACTGTTGTGTTGGTTAATGCCCAACCACCTTCAAGAAGGCAAATAAGTCATCTTTATCCTTCACATTTATTTACGGCTCGAGGGGAGAGAATAGAATATGTAATGTGTATGACAAAAAAATGTTTCTTTGATCATTAATCAAGTTTAATATTTTCATTATTTGTATCTTAAGTAATATACGTCAAACGAAAACTTATGTCTAAGTAACAATGTTTACGTCAACTTTTACGTAGTGACTCCAAAATATAATTTAGACCTTTTTGTTAAATGGTTTGATCATAATGAAACATAACAAACATATTCGAATGCTATGTATTACAAGTTACATGTCTGTAATAATTAAAACATAAGAGACCGTTTAGTTTAAACATCGTAATATTTGCACTAACAATCTCCCCCTTTTTTATTATGAAAGAATATGTAAACCGTAACACATAATAGAATGTAAAAAGTTGCTCGTTTACACTCCTTCTCCCCCTATTGTTGAATCAAAAAGGTGGGGACTCCGAGTTCTCTACTACAATAGATTTCTATAATACCGTCATTTCTACTCATTAAGGCGAGCTTGCATCACCCCTGTTGAAGTTATACTCCTATCATCCCCGTTTAAACAAATTCAAGCTATCAACTCTAATACCCTAAAGCTCCCCCTAGCTCATTGTTCCCCTATGATTATTGCATCCCCTTGTTTAATGAGTCTCATCACTAGCGAATCCATACATCAAGTTTGTTTCAAAGGCTTAACCTACATTAAGAGTTAGTTTCGTGCAATAAAATATATCGATAATAAAAAAATGGGAGCAACATCATATAGAGGAAAAATACATAGCGAAAGACATTCAACGAAAGACATGCGAATATAAAACTATGTTACTATTAAACTCTTAAGGAGCATATGAGAACTTCAAAACAAAAGTATATTTCAGACTTGATGGGGTTTAAAAAAAATGAATGCCATGAATTATGTGAGCATATAAAATTATGCTAAAAGTTAGACATATGCAATCCTTGTTTAAAATCAACAACCTAAAGGATAAAAACAAAAGAAAAAGACCAAGAAAGTTAAGCGATAAAAAAATTAATCGACACAACATTATTGTAGGAAGATTTTCTTCCAAGTTGTCATTGAGAAGGTGTTTGGGAATTTCCAAGGAAGACACAATCGGAAGACTTTTGGTGATACTCTAAATATTGTTCTTGGAAAAAGAGTTTTTACGTCACACTATATGCAACGCTAGACATATGTTATTATTATTATGGCGGGTCATGCCATATATAATATAGACTTGGTAGAAGTTAATGAAAACAATAAGAACCTAAATGATTTCATAGGATGAGAAAGTGTTGAATTAACCTTTGAGCGAAGGTTGACAAAGACGGTTTAGATTAATATATCATTTTCATGGACAATGATATGCGTGGTATATTGCAAAGGAGAAAAACAAATGTGCATGTGATCATATTATGGGTGTATTTATCTAAAGGTGTTGAGACAATAAAGTTCTAGTTTTGAATGATCCTAGGCTTCATTTCATTAGTGCCTAAAATCCACAAAGTGGGAAGATGTGAGAGATTACATTATTCTATAAATCACGAAATCGAGTTGTGTCTCAAAATTTGGGACAATGACGCAAGTTTCATTATTCCAATTATGAATGGATGATAAGCTTTATGATCCTAGTTGTGTGTTAAATATAATTTGGGATGTGAAGGATTTCGTGTGATTATGTAGTTCTATACTTTGAGTATAATGGTTGTGAAGATTGAAGGTTATGTAGGGTTCTAGTGGTCATCTGCATGATGAAAGATGCATAGCGGAAAATAAATACATAAAATTGTGCATACCAAAACCCATGTGCACAGGATCTCTAAATAGTGATATAACCTATAGTTAACATCTAAAAAGGGTGTTAGGAAAACTTACTTGTTAACAATAAGATCCTTTTCTTGATCAGCTGCACGGAACACCTTTTTCAGCTTCTTGATCTTTCACGTCCTTGATTAGGGTTTCTTTCAAATAACACTACCAAGGCCGCATTAGATATCCACCAGTACTGCACAGGTAGGACTAGGGCTTGAAACCTATCACAAGTTAGGCGAGTATGAACTTAGGTAGAAATCCTTATTGATCTTCGGGATCAAAGAGGGTGTCAATTAGGGTTTATGAAACCATAATTATTCTTGTGTGTTGCGATCGACCCAAGGGAGAAATCCCTTTGGGATTTTAGTTGTACAGTCTACTAGGGAGTCGACTAGAGTCGACTTTGGGTCGACTAGGGTGTTCGACCAAAAATGGGAAACCCTTTTTGGTGTGTGTCTTCTGATTGCAGAGAGAAAAGTGGAGAAGGGAGAGATTTAGGGATCTTTAAGGAGTCGTGTAATTGTATGTGAAACCCTTTAAGACCCTTGGTATTTATAGGGCTCAAAATATAGTTCTAGAATAACTTGGAGACCAAGTTATTCCAATTAGAAAAAAACTCAAACAACCCCTTGTGGGGGGTTTCATTCGAACCGACAAACAACCCTTTAGTCCCTTAATATTTATCTAGGATAAATATTAGACTTCGGTGAATTACCGTTTAGTCCCTTAATGAAAATAACACCGTATTTTCATTCTCTCAACTCTTCATTTCATTTCGTAACTCATTTCTTATTTCCACTTGTCTTGTCCTGTTTAGTGTGCACCGGTATGACCTTTCGGTATTTTTGTAAAAGCAAGTGTGAAAGACGTTGTCTTGTTTGCACACAAACCCTTCAGACTCTCACTTATGCAAATGCAACAACAGAGGAATCTTCTTTCAATGTACCAAGAGGTCCCGAGCAAGACTTTGCAGTACCTCACTCACGAAAACCGAATCAATACCCAAATAGTGACCATCGTTAGTTACGCCCAACTAAGTCTTGCTTAAACTTCAGGTTTAAATCCCTCTTAAACTTGAGGTTGAGTTCAGGGTATGTAACTGTATCTCTTTCCACTTTTTATATTCTTGAAAGTATTAGACATGGATGTATAATCTATAATACTTTTCTCCTTTCTTATTCTCGTGATACTCGATTTGTACTCCCACAATGCTTCAGGTACTTTATTCGCATGGCCATGCTTTTCACAAATCTTTTTCACACAAGGGGCTTAGAAAAAAATATCCTTCCTCAAGTTAAATTTACCTTGGTGTTGCAAATTGCCATTTTGGGCAATAATTCATTCTTCCTTACTTCCCACTAAACTTTACCTTAGCACACAACATTACGATTTTACGATGTAACTAAAAACTAAGTCTAAATCCAATGAGAAACAAAGTTGAATGTCTTAATCCTCAGGTTAATGGGATAGTCCGTCACGATCAGAGAACACCAATAACATTGATTTATGTGGTCGCTTCTCGATTATGGTCACGTCCAACATTTGACACCGCAAATGCTTATGAAACTCACCATTTTCGCCGAAATGTTTCTTGTTTCATAATAGTTGTAATCATTATCTTGGTTTCATTCGAGATAATCAGCTAAGGACCCCTTTAAAATGAAATGTCTTCTACTCATGGATTCAAAATATGCCAAGTAGAATCTACTCGTAATGTCTCGTATGATTTAAACGAGTCAACGACGTTACATTAAATTAGATTCAAATATATTTCAAGCTTTTGCGTGTTAATTTATTATATTTTGAAGAATATTTGAGTAATTTGAGTAACTATAAACCCTATAAACTTGTTTTAATTGATTTGAGCTAGCTTATAACTTATAAAACCTTTCATAAATGTATGCGACACACAAAACTATATTTTATAAGCTTTAGCTGCTGCAAGCCCTGTAACACCTCACGCCAAACAAAACCATTATTTATATAGCTCACACAATTTTATGCATCTGTCTTCATTAGCCCTGTTTATTGTTTACATGTCCATTAATTTATAGACACTTGCTACTAATTTTAATCTTAAATCAGCTCGAGAGACGTTCGAATTCCGCCCTTTAACTCCATATCTTTCCAACAATGGCAAGCATTGCTAAAAGATTACTTTGTGACGTTGTTGCATCCGAAAAATTTGATCAAATCCCTTCAAACTACGTCCATCCACTCTCCCAACGTCCAAATCTCCAAGAAGTCTCCCATGACACTATCCCTGTAATCGACCTTTGCAATCTCAATGGTCCAGATCGCTTCCTAGTCATCAAACAAATCTCTTATGCTTGTCGCGAATATGGCTTCTTTCAAGTAAAGAACCATGGTGTACCCGAATCCACATTAAACAACATGATCCAAATCGCAAAACACTACTTTAAATTGCCCGAAGAAGAACATCTCAAGTCATACTCAGATGACCCTAACAAAACCATTAGACTCTCCACTAGTTTTAATATTCGGACCGAAAAGGTTAAAAATTGGAGGGACTATTTGAGGCTTCAATGTTACCCTCTTGAGGACTACGTCCACGAATGGCCTGAAAACCCCGAGTCTTTTAAGGAACACGTTTCTGAGAGCTCAGGCCTCGGAAGATATTATATTAGTGCACAACTAGGGAAACATGCACAGCATGTTGGGTTTTACTAATCATAACAATTATAGAAAACAAGTAAACATCATCAAAGTATGCAGCGGAAGTAATAGGAATAATACTTGTAAATTAATTAACCGAATTATAAGTATATGCGTACCTTTTGCAAATCAATACAATTAGGGTTTATGAAAAAACCCCCAATTAAGATCAAGTACCAAGAAACCTTAAACCCTAATAAATTAGGGTTTATATAATTCGACCACCTTAGATGTCAAATACCCAAGATATGCAAACACAAGTGTATTTGCTCTTCGTTCTTGTACACACGTATTAGTAGCGAATCAATTAGAAAAGCTAGGTTCTTGATCACAAAACAAACCAAATACTTATTCTTGAATAAAACAAATCGAAACCCTTTGGGGTTGGGTGTTCGACCGGCCATACACAAGAAAGAGGGAGAAGGAGAGAAATTAGGTTTGCAAGTCACCAAGATTAGGTTTAGAATGAACACAATAGGATTGTATTTATAGTTAACCAATCTTGGAGAACAAGTTAATGTGTGTGTTGGGTTAGGATACCCCAACCGATCGGCCAAAGCTCCCCAAGGGAATTCTAGAACTTTCCCGACTTATAATTTCATCTCTGGTCCTTTAAGTTCATATTTAACGACCGTTAACTAAACCCCGTTAAATACTAACTATAGTTAAGTATTAATTTCGTGACTAATAATTAATAATAATAACGTTTTATATATATTAATTATTTACATCAATTCTCATTCGTAATGTGTGCAATCCCGAAGTCTCGAGTTCGAAACCGGTCATACATATATTAATAATTATCCATAAACCTTTCAGCTCCCACTTGGATATTACTTAATATAGTAATGACATTGGTTAGTCTAGCTTTAACACGCCAATGCCCCCAGATCGAATCGAGTATGGTCTCCTGGAAAAAACCATTTAATGATTCATCATTTTTACTTATCCTTTTGTTACTAATACTACATTAACTATGAATATGGATCAAGTCATTTCATAAGTTAATATTCTGTTTCTCGTTGTATTTGATTGAACAAGATTTCCAAATCATCTGAACGTATTCCAGATAGATCTTGGGTAAGGCCTTACAAACATCTTGCCAATCCTACGAGGGGCCCAAATATAGTATTATGCTTTGAAACAAATTCAAAGGAACAAATTCTCTTGACTACAAACATAACTCATGAACTTTGTAACACTTTCGAAAATAGCCCTTATAACTACCAGTTACGGATAGCGTTAGACTATCTTACACAAGTGCACTACATTCATAACAGTTATCTGGTATCTCAAGTCTGAGGATAAACACTTCATGATATACTTAATGACAAAGATCCATAAAGTATCATCATGTAAAGTTGGGATCTGTCCTATATTCAATTCATTGAATATCATGTGAATTTGGCATGTCCCACACATCAATATACTTAAAGTATATTCTACCAAAACTCAGATTTGTCTTAATTCAATGACATTCCCACATCATTGATCGACAACGGACTTTTAGAATAACATAAGTTATTCACGGATTAAACATGAAAATATAGGATATAATATTAAGAAAATGAAAAATAAACATAACCAATATTTTATTCCATTTAAATAATATTTGTTCAAAACATCCCTTATCCAAATACTAAATAGATCAATGCATGATAATACTGGTTAATGAATTATGTCTCAAGTAATGACAATCATACTTGTTGACAAGGCATAATTTCAACTAACTTTGATCTATCGGAATTTTGAGAATACTTATCTTAAGAATTCAACTAGTGAAGTTCTTGTATGTGTGCAAATATCTTGATATTGCCACATAATATTTCATAAAGTGTGTGACATCCTCAAGCACCAATTTATGACAATCAAACTTTCAAACATTTTTAAAGTTTAAAGTATTCTTATTCTTTATTGTATAATGCAACTATGCTCTTAGTTGAGCACAACTAGTTCACATGGCCATTTACAAGGATGAAATCCTCCCATGACTAGTATTGAGTGTCATCTCAATTAAACCAGCATCATTGTATACAAACAACAATATGCTCTTTAAAATCTCCGTAAACTTCAATATCTATAGTGTAATGTTTGATACCTTCCAAACTTTCAAGTTTGTTGGCTATGACAATTACGCAACAATTGATGTATTGCTCATCCATAGAATTTTGAGAGCAACTCCAGGCTGAGGAATGTAATTCTAGATTCAAACATATTCTATTAGAATATTCATTACACCAGTTATCTAATAACTTCATTAGATATCAAGTTGTCAAATTATCTTGCAATCAAGCATGATACAACAATAACATGATGTACATGAAAAATCCTTATGTCAAACAAAGATTTAATTCATGTTCTACATATCCATTTTCCAAATGATATATCATGTTCTATTAGACTCATTAATTTAATACCGCCATGTTTACTAACAATAAACATATACTCCAAGGTTGTATGTCTTATTTTCTAAATCTTTCATGTGAAGTTCCATTCCAAACTAAAACTTAACATTTAGCTTAGATGGAATGTTACTACCCACAACATATAAGATTTAAAAAAAATAAACACAATACTCCCACTAGCTTTCAGGAATACTTATAAATTATCTTATTTTAATTTTTAAACCAAAATTTGGATTTAATAGTTAAACATAAGAATCATCTCCTAGATGCATGCATATATCCATTCATGGATTCTTGCAGTTTGTACATTTCCAAAGATTATGTGAATTCATAAAACTCATTTGTATTACTTATCGTCCTCGTAAAAGCAATCACACAAGAAAGAGTTTTAATATCCAATTGTCATTTTTCATATCAATGAAAATAAGTATGACAATTATAATCATTATATATTTAATGTGCCAAGGAAAGAATATTCAATCACAGTTAATTGCTTAAGTGTGATTAATAATCTTCTCACAAGTCATGCATTAAACACATGTACAATATTGTCCATATGATTTCTACACAAAGATTTAAACCACTAGGGTTTTCCTTCCTTTGAAGAAACTCATATTTATTAAGATAAACCAAGTTTCAGAGTTGATTATCTTTATGGACAGCATCTTAACATTCATAGTATGAATAATTTAGCACAATTCAATATTAGGTAAATGCATCATCATGATTAAGAGGTTTACCATGATCCTACAACTCATATATCTCAGCACATCAATCAATTATCTGAGAATCCTTGCGGATCTATGAATGAGAATTCCATCATCTTGAGGTCTATCAAAATTTTCCTCATCATGATATTTACTAGTGTATTTTAGAAGATTATGTGTTTTGTAATTGTAATTTAATCTCTTCAAGATCTAAACAAAACTCCCACTTGCTTTTGTAATTTAAAGACTATCTATAAATACTTTAGCAATTAGAACAACACTAAATTGTTTTCTTTTGGGATATTACAAATCACATTAACAGTTCGTAAATCTTGTTCGTTAATAACCTACTCCATAAGTAGTTTTAACAAATCAAAACTTCAATATAAGACTCAATGTGATTCATCACATTCCATACTAAAATGGTGTATTATTAATCTTCTAGGTTTTGAGTTTTATTAAGTATATCCAATCAATACTCAATTTTCTAACCTTGATAACTTTTGGAAGAAAAGAAGATATTGTTATCTTGAATCAAACAATATAACAAATGTTTGATTATTCTAACTGAACATTCTATATACATACAGTATTTCATTAGAATTAATATTGTAATACAATCTAACAATATTTAAGATAAACATATTCTTTTTGGCCTACCTATTTACCAACTAAGTCAACTTAATGGTATAATAGAATATCCAAGCCAATTGCATGTTTTATAACATAAGTATTCTTTGACCAAGTCAAAAGACATAACAGTTATAGTATCTTACTTTATTATAAGTCTTTAAAAGACTTCATGTTTGTGAGTTTATACAGAAACACATAACCATGTATAATTTAAAGTTATTATGAACACCACGCCATGGTTTCAATTAATTAATTTTCAAGTTAATAAACTATTTATGTCATTCCAAGAATACACAAATATTTAAAGTAGCATTAGATTACTTTATTTTAATTATGTCATCCTTTGGAGTGTTCAACTTAAGAAACTACAAATCATCCACGCCCGATCCCACGACAAGTGGTGATTTACCTTGAGATTACAATCTAGCCAAGATCTCACTTAACCTAAAATGTAACTTCAAGTGTTTCTATAATTTGAATGACATAAGACATAAAAGTAGTCTATGCTATAATCTTGACACATGTTCTTTAAGCAAGACAATCTTATTAGAACGTTAATCTCTTACCTTACGATCAAGAGAATCCATTAATCATATTTGTATGTGTTGTTCCTTTGCACACAATAAATACTTCTCCCACTTGTGCATAGAACAACCTCATATAGTAGATAAACACCATGACATTCGTTTGTTTATGTGAGCAATATGATAGTGTCATAGATATATAAGCATTACAAGTAGATGTAGGAGCACTTAATTTATCAAGGAAACGTTCATGACTATCCTTGAGAATATGAATGTCTACATTTTTGAACGTAATGTATTATTTCAAGAAAATCTAGAAATAATCTGAGTTACTACCAACATAATAAATCTTGTAACTCCCACTGAATTAGACAACGTTACAATAATGTCTTATTCAGTAATACACCATACTCCCACTGGATTTGACAACATTGTAAGTGTTTCATTAACCAGTGAAAATAGCTTGCTATTACGTTGCTACCCCTTTGTAAGACCATTCGTAACAATTACTTAGGTACTAAAAGAGTGTATTCTACTCTGTAGATGATGAATCATCCATCATACTATTAACTTGAAAAATTGAGCATGCAATTTCTTCCTTAATAGGTCTACTATCCCCACAATGGTGTGTAGCACCTTTAATTGGTCAAATCAAAACAACTAGATAAAATATAGTAGTTTGTCTTTTACCAATTTTGCGGTAATTAGTCTAGATTCTAATTTAATAACTCATAAAACGTCAAACATGTTTTCTAGTTGACCAAAATGTCATATAAGAATTCAATCACCAACAGAGGGTAATGAAATCTCTTAAGGAAAACATGGTGTGCAATTTTCTTAACTATTAATGTTGCTATGAGTTATATTAGAATTTAGATAATTCTAATGTTCCTATCATAACTTTCTCAATCATGAAAAGGAATAGGATTGAGTCTCACTCTTCTTCCATGGAAAAGAGTTTATGTTTGTCTTTTAGTAAATTTTTCTTGATCAAACATTTGTTTGAAAACAGAACTAGATCAATTTACCAAAGCCCAAACTACGTTTACGATTTAATGTTGCATTAATACAATCAAAAGAATTAACAAAATTCAATTTTTAGTATTTTCGATAATTAAATATTTCAAAAAAATAAAATACCCTTGGTCAATATTCATATTAACCATAGAATTTTCCTTGAATCTAGGACCCTCATTATCATAGTTTCACCACATCAGTTGATCTGCTAGTGATGAAAGTATAGAATAGGTAATTGTTGAAGAACAATAATTGACAAACAAGTTTTCAATTCCTAGTAAATGTGGGATTTACAATTTTCCCAAAACAATTAATGCAAAATGTAAACATGTTTTATCCCATCTTATGCCTTAAGTTATAGGTCTCACTAACTAACTTAATTAAGTTGTCTAATTTAGAAACTGCAAATTATTTAAGTTGAGGTCTCACACAACATAAAGATTCACCTTGTCATTGTAATCTAGCTCAAGGTCTCACATAACTAAATTACAACTTCAAGTGTTTCATATCATTAGATGGCATAAACTTAAATTTTAAAGGGTATAATTTTTTGATGTGTAATCAAAACTTATGTATAAAGAAGCATGCATACAACTTTATAACACAAGATTTTCGAAAAAAAAACTTACTTGTATTTTAATTGCTAAGATTAAATTCTACAAAGTTTTAATCGATGCGTTGAGAAACTTACAACTTTGCACTAAGATACTTCGTACATAGAATGGTTATACTAGGTAGCTCCAATCGAACTCACAGAGGGCAGAGGACCAGGTAAGCGCTGAAGCATAACCTTAGACATCCTTTCAGTGTGACTGTGCGCACTTCTTTTAACCCCTTTTTAGTTTGTTCTAGTGGGTGAGCCGTTCTAACCATTTAGTACAGTCGCATCAATCGATTAAAAGTTCAAGATTTAATACTTAGAAAATCAAATCAAATTTTCGCCATTATTTAGTCCATTTAATTTTCTATTCTAAAAAACCCTTTTTGCTTACTAACATGTCATACAATATAAACAAAAGGCATTTTAATAAAATTAAAAGGAACTCAAATAATATACATATAACTTAACAATTAACATATGTAAAAACAATTAGCCACATGCATAATTATTTCGATAAAACCTAATAAACAATTCTAGGCGTAAAAAATGCATACATCAACTAGGGCTTTCAACTACAAGGTAGATGAGCCACATACATCGACAAGTCGATTGCGTAAGCCAAAGTCAATAGTATACCAAATAGCACATAACGAATTTTTATTAGTATAATTGAGGTCTTCCCCAATTCAATAATAACAAATAAATAAACATATGTATATCACTAAACAATTTATCAAAACAATAATCCATGGCAAAACATGCATGTTCCACCATGAATTCCTCATAACAATTATAATCCCAAGATACGCATATAATCATGGCACATAACAATTATTCATGAAAACCACATAAAATATACATGCAATCCTAGGGTTTCTACAAGTTTTACACAAAATAAAACCTAATTAAACAATTAATGGGTAATCGACCCAATTAATAAAAAAATTAGGGTTCCAATTTTCAAAACCCTAGAAACCATAAAAGCATATGATAATCATAAAGATTCAATTTTTATGTGTTTCGGTAATTAATTACAACATATTAACCTGTCTCTGATACCACTGTTGGGTTTTACTAATCATAACAATTATAGAAAACAAGTAAACATCATCAAAGCATGCATCGGAAGTAATAGGAATAATACTTGTAAATTAATTAACCGAATTAAAAGTATATGCGTACCTTTTGCGAATCAATACAATTAGGGTTTATGAAAAAACCCCCAATTAAGATCAAGTACCAAGAAACCTTAAACCCTAATAAATTAGGGTTTATATAATTCGACCACCTTAGATGTCGAATACCCAAGATATGCAAACACAAGTGTATTTGCTCTTCGTTCTTGTACACACGTATTAGTAGCGAATCAATGAGAAAAGCTAGGTTCTTGATCACAAAACAAACCAAATACTTATTCTTGAATAAAACAAATCGAAACCCTTTCGGGTTGGGTGTTCGACCGGCCATACACAAGAAAGAGGGAGAAGGAGAGAAATTAGGTTTGCAAGTCACTAAGATTAGGTTTAGAATGAACACAATAGGATTGTATTTATAGTTAACCAATCTTGGAGAACAAGTTAATGTGTGGGTTGGGTTAGGATACCCCAACCGATCGGCCAAAGCTCCCCAAGGTAATTCTAAAACTTTCCCGACTTATAATTTCATCTCTAGTCCTATGAGTTCATATTTAACGACCGTTAACTAAACCCCGTTAAATACTAACTATCGTTAAGTATTAATTTCGTGACTAATAATTAATAATAATAATGTTTTATATATATTAATTATTTACATCAATTCTCATACGTAATGTGTGCAATCCCGAAGTCTCGAGTTCGAAACCGGTCATACATATATTAATAATTATCCATAAACCTTTCACAGCATATCGCGTTAAATTACTATCCGCCTTGTCCACAACCCGATTTAACTTATGGGTTTCCTGGACATTCGGATCTTAATCTTATTACTATTCTTCTTCAAGCTGATGATGTCTCGGGTTTACAAGTGTGGAAAGATGGGAAATGGATTGCGGTTGATCCTGTGCCAAACACGTTTATTATCAACGTTGGTGATCAAATTCAGGTATACAACTTTTTCCATGATTTCATTCACCTTTTTGTAAGCCTTTTAATTAATTTGACGCGAAAATAATATATTAACATGAAATATCGATATAATAGTTAGAGGCTGAGCTAAAGAAGGCCCGCACTTTTTAATAAAATCATATGATAACTAAATATACGATCGATCAAGGATATGTCATAGCAACCAGTGACCATAAAAACATGCTATTTTTATTATATATCATCAATTTTAATAAATATTTCGTTACGATCCCACATCGCCCAAGTATGGGATTGGGCGGTGGTTTATACTTTATAATGTCTAAGTGTCCCCTCCTCATCAAGCTAGCTTTTTGAGTGAGTTCTACATTTGGACTTATGAACATCGATACGAGCCTAGTATGGATATATAGCTAATTACTTGCACTACAACAATCGGATGGACGGGCGAGGAGACTTTCGCCGGGGACACAAAGTCCCTGGCGAAAGTCACTAAACGACAAAACTGAATCTGACGTGGCACATGAATTCGCTGACTTGTTACGAAAAATTCAACGCATACTTTCCGCGGGGACATGTCCCCAGAGAAAGTAAGATTACTTTATATTAACCTTTGACCGGATAGTCAAAATTCAACGCAACGTTTTGGCGGAGACGTGTCCCAGCCAAAAGTATTATCAAAAGTTGACCAAAGTCAGAAGCATGTTAATTGTTCGCGGGAAAATTCCCGCCAAACCGTTTTCCGGGGACATGTCCCCGGCAAAAATTATATTTTAAAAAAATTCACTGTATTGTCGATATTTTAACATGATACGTATACCATAGCACCTATACTCGGTCGTTAAACATGATACGTATACCATAGCACCTATAGTCGGTCGTTAAACATGATACGTATACGATAGCACCTATACTCGGTCGTT
>BPTQ01000001.1:57483394-57511884 GCA_019973895.1 Chrysanthemum seticuspe | reverse complement strand
TTCCCTGATCATACTGTCTTTCCTGAACTGGTTGCACCACGATCCTCCCATCTTTAAGAGTATCAAGTACATCTCTAGTCGTCTCAACCCGATACGGTCCTTCATCAATGGATTTGAGAATGTTGACTCCATTTTCCTTTCCAAGACAGTACAATCTAATTCGTTGAGCCCAAGAGTCGTAGTCAGTTCTGTCAAGCATGGGTGGACGAGTATCTGAACCAGCTGCTTGAACATCCTCGGCAACAGTGGAGATGATAGTAGGAACGTTTGTAGACATGTTTCAAGCTCTACGGGATTTTACAATTCTTTGATTAAACCGGGAAATTGATTCTTTCACGGGATTTTACTAAACCAAAAGAACAACCGTAAGAATGTAACACGAAGAAGAAAAAGGTCTAAATGAACAAGTCGCTAAACACACAACTCGCATAAGCAGTCAACTCGCAACACACTCAAGTCGCCTAATTAATCAAGTCGCTAAATAGCCAACTCGCTTTAGTCTCAACTCGCAACACAATCAACTCGCTTGAACACTAAGTCGCTTAAGTTAACTCGCTAACGTTACAACTCGCTAAGTAGCAAGTCGCTTAAGATCTCAAGTCGCTTAAAGAAACAACTCGCTTAGATCCCAAGTCGCATAAATATCAACTCGCTAAACAGCTAAGTCGCATGTACCAACTCGCATCAAATAACAAAGCAACTCGCTTTGAAGAAACACAAGTCCGAGACTCAACTCGCTTAGTCCTTTTTACACAAATAACCACTTTATCAATCCAAAACAACCAAACCACAATGATTTAAGCCTTCCAATTCAAAACATAAACACTTATGATGATCCTAAACACAAAAGTACAAGCAAAATTCAAACTTGACCACTAAAATTTGTTCAAATGAATCAAACTCTCCTAAACCCTTAATACACCAAAAACCTTATGAAATCCACCAAAACAAAGAGCACGAAAGATGAGTGATCAAACCATGGCTCTTGATACCAATTGTAAGATATTGGATTTCACAAACACACTAAACCATGATCAAAGTATGCGTTTAAGTATGTTAGAGAGAAAGTTCTAGTGAGAGAGTGGAAGAGAGTTGGGAACTATAGTGAGAGAAAGGAAAATATTATTATGAGCTCCAACTCTCTACCTTGGGAGGTAGAGAGTATTTATAGTCTTACATAAAACGCCACACAACGGGCTGTGGATCAGGCATACAGTGGGTAAAGACCCGTCCGTCCTCCACGGTGTTACTTAACTAAATACTACTTAACTTAAAATAACTATGACTATGAGCTTTCTAACGATTACATATACTGGAGGTGATCGACTCTTTAATACCTGGAATTTCTAATTCCTAACAAAACTGACCTACTGAAAACAGATTGTGAGCGAGGCCTTCCACATAATAAACCCTGCTAATTTCGATGTTCCCATTGATATAGTCTCCGTAGCCCATGATAGCTGCGAAGTGATCATTCCCGAATCTGACAGTGCCAATGAACTTTGCAATAAAGTTTGATAATAGTTTAAGATTGCCTGTCATGTGTCGGGAACATCCGCTATCAACAATCCAGAGAATGATCTGTATCACCTGCATTACACACAGACGACACAGATGGAATAGAAGTAGATGTGGAACCCGAAATGTTAGAGAGTTCCAAAGCAGGTATAGTAGACATAAGCACATCAATAACTTTAGGCATCCATTTAAATCCTAGTGTGTTATATATCCATTTCTGCCATCTCTAACTAGTATTTGCTTTAGTCTTAGTGAATGCACTAGGTGGTACTACATTCTTAGGAGGTGAAACTGGAGCTACTGGCATAGCAATGCTTGCCTTAGAATCTAAAGAAGGCGGTCTACCAAGCACAGACTTAGAATGATTAGTGGGCTTAGAGGTATTCCGATTCTTAGGATTCCGTAAACGAGAGATGATAGCTTTAGCAACACATTTGTCATGACAATCAGAATTCATACTTTTACGACAAATAACACAAGGTGCATCAGACTGAATATCAAAAGTACTTAAAGGTTTAGCATTCGTTACATCACTATTTCTATTACATTTTCCAGACACAATATCTATAGTGGAAGCAACGTGAGTCTTATTCATTGTCCTAGGGTGTTCTTCTACTTTAGCATTCCTTATTGATCTTTTCTTAGGTCGCAACTTCCTATTCTTCGATGTAGTGCTCCTAGGCTGTGAAGTGCGGACGTTTGGAAAATAGGCAACTATTCCTGTTTTAGTAGAAGGAAGCACGTTAGCAACTTGTGTTTTTGCAGAAGGCATTCTAGGTTCACGATTACTAAGTTTTACTGGTGCTAATCTCTTAATGATGGTTGGCGGAAGTTGTTCATACTTTCCTAACATTTCTCTTAACTTAGAGATAGTGTGAATCAAATCTTGATTTTCAGAACGAATATTACCAGTAAAATGCATTACTTCTCTAGTGTGTGCAAGATAGTGATCAAGTTCGTTGGATGCTTCATGACGAGTCTTATTGAGTAAATCAAATATGACACCATATTCTTGTTTAACTTTTACAAGTTCTTGTTCATATTTTGAGATTTGACTTTTCAAAGACACGTTTTGATCATCCAGTTGCTCAATTTTAGGATCAGAAGATTTTGCACGCAACTGAGCGATTTTGTTTTGAAAAACAAGTTGTTGATTGTGAATATCTTTTTGATACCAATTAAGACGATGTTTTGCATTGGAAAGTTCGTTAACCAATCGTTCATTTTCAGCTTTTAAAGACTCGATCTGAAGCACATTATCAGTATTCTCAACAGTTACCACAGAGTCAACAGTATCAGCAGAGATATAATCATATGCATATGACACAGAATTCAATAACACAATATTATGGATATCAGCACAGATAACATCATTCAAGAGTCGATCAACATCTTTTCTCAACATTTTCTTTTTACGTTTAGTATTAGAAATAGATGTTTCTGTTTTCTCGAAAACGACCTTCATCACTCCAAGTTCCTTATGAAAGTCCCGTTCCCAAGACAATGCACAATTTTTCAAATTTTTAACATTTGGTAAAAGATTTTTCTGAAAAAATGTCTCTTTGTTCTTGCGCCAGAGGCGATTGAAAATGTTGAACTTTGATTTCAGAATGATATTCTATCTCATGTTGTAAAGTTTTGAGGTCAGCCATGAAAATGCCAAAATATCTAAGTATTTTGCGATTTTCAGGTTTTGAGTTTACTTCACTGATGGAAGGTAAAGGACCATAAATTTGTGCATAATCTGGTTGGGGATTAACATTAGAAGACTCAGACGTTTTTATGATAACCCTTGGTGTGTTAGAAGAATCCGTTGGTGTGACGAAAGTGACCGGTTTTGAGTAATTAAAAGGTTTGTTGTAAACAACAGTTTCTAATTTTGATCGACTCTCGTCTTCTGCATCTAATTCCTCTTGACGATGATATTCAACAACACTCATAACAGAATTATCAATTTTATATTCTGCACTGGAAACTTCAGGATTTGGTTTGAATGTTTTGGTTGAAAGCTTAGGTTTGTAATCAGCAAGATTCGGTCCATATCCATTTGGATCGGGTTTTAAAGTAAACTTTTCAATAGCAGTTACTGACTCACCATGTTTGCAAACAACAGTTTTAAACTCTTTAAGTTTGCGTTGCAAGCCGATAATTTCTTCAAGATGATCATCTATTCGTTTCGTGGAATGCTTTTTGTATGCAGAGAACTGTTTTTGGCAAGTTAACAACTCAGCCTTAGCTTTTTGATTTTCCAAGGTGAGAGCGTTAATTTGCTTTTTATGTTCATGTTTCAGTTGTTCTATTTCAGACAACAAAGCATTCTTCGAAGCGGCTAGATCACGCATCTGTCTCTCTAAATATTTTTCGTTTTGATGAGATTTAGCAAAAGCGGCTTCAAAACCTTTTTCACGGTTTTCTTGAGTTTTGAAAAAGTTGAGTTGCATTTTTAAACATTCAAAATCCTTGGTTAACAGTGCATTTTTACTTTTTAATTCCTGATTTAATGCACAACATTCTTCAATTTGAGATTGTTGGTCTTTAAGTAAAAGAGCAAGATCTGGATGAGGCAAAAGTTCGGCTTGTTCAACGGAAGTCACAACATGATCATTATTTAGATCCTCAAGTATAACCACGGAGTCAATTTGATTATCAAAGGAAACCATAAGGTCATCTTGATCGTCAAATGTAACTACGGGGTCTAATTGAAAATCCTCGGAATGAGATGTAGATGACTCATTTTGAACACTCTGAGCCTTGCCGGATTCAGATGTTGGCGGAGATATTAGATCAGAGATAACTATGGTTTGTTTGGGTACCTGAGACAAGCCATCAGTGTCATACACTGGGCCTGTGTCACTCATGTGTAACTCATGCATATTAGCCATCAACATAACAGCTGCATTGGCCTGCAAGTCCTCCATATCATCATCTGAGTCTGCATCTGCCATAAAACTCTGTTCTTTGTCTGTGAGAGATCCACCAGCTTCATCTTTAAGAGCCAAAAGAAGAGCCTCTTTGAAATAAGCACTGCCCTTAGTCCTCGGCTTTGGGCATGCATTAGCCAGGTGTCCCTTCTCATTGCAGTTGTAGCATCGAAGACCATTCAACCCATTCTGAGCATTTCCCTGTTCCACCACTTGAGCTCTGTTGTTATTCCTACCCACAGCATTAAACCCTTGACCACCGCCCATCTGACGACCATAACCTCGATTCTGAACTTCAACTTGTCCATTGTTCACAACAGCCTGATTTCGTGTATTAGATGAGGAACGAATACGATTTTTGGATTTGTTGGTATAACGGCTAAAAGCATTAGCAATCATAACAAATCCTTGTTGCAATGCTTCGAACGGATCGGATTCCTCATTAGCTTCACTGACAAATGCTTGAGCATTGTTGTTGTATGAAAACAATTAATTATGTTGAGATTGTTGTGATTGATCATTTGGTGTGTTATTGGCAGTTGGTTGAGTTGCTGGTTGAGGAGGATAACTGTTTTGAGCATACAAGGCAAGTTGTTGATTTTCCGGATGTGAAGGTGAAGCAATTTGAGCACGGAGAATCCTTTCCCTATCAACTTCCTTTTCATGAGGCTTCAATTAATCGTACAACAATCCGTATGTAGAATGATGCATGTTCTTCGCTTGACGGAGATAAATGACATACTTCTCCCATTCAGGACCAAGACTACTCAGGAACTTAGTATTAACTGCAATTCTTGGCATGAGGATGTTGTGTGTATCCAAATCATTGATGATGTCTGAGAATCGATGATGATAAGACTCTAGTGTCTCTCCAGGTTCAATCAAGAAGTGTTCATAAGCCAAGTAAATTTTGGATTCCATATCCTCCTGATTGAGTGCAGATCCTTCCATAAGTAGATGAATGTGTTCCCACATTGCCTTTGCAGTCTTTTGAGCATCAACACTTCGAAGAATTGGGTTTGGTAATCCTAAAAGGATATATTGCATTGCAAGCTCATCAGCTTCATAGTGTAGAAGTTCTTCTGGATTCAGGTCTGCAATAGTAGCAATGTTTGATTGTTCATCCCTTGGTGGATTAGCATTTGGATCTCCGGGTACAATGACAGTAGGCATCTGAAATGGACCTTCTAAGATAACCTTCTTTAAGAAATTTCCATGTGGCTTCTTCAGATCACAAAACCTAAAGAACCGAATTACCCATTGATCGTAGTTTCCTGGAGTGAGCATTGGAGGTCTATCAAGTGATCCAGCCTCATGAATTGATTGTTGGCTACTTAAAGCTTCACACATCTTTGCAAACCAAGTGGGTTCCTTCATAGTGTTCCTTGATGGATGTTGATTGAAATCGTTTGTGTAGGGTTGAACTTGAAGGCTTGGAGGTGTTTGAACCATTTGTGGTGAAGGAATTGCTCCAAGTTGTGGAGTATGTTGTTGATTAAATTGTTGTTGATAAATTGCTTGTTGTTGATTCCATTGTTGATGTTGTGGACTTAGTTGTTGTTGTCGTTGAGAATAAGTGTAAGGGAAATAGTTAGAGTATGGTGGTTGTGACATGTTGAAAACTTGTGTTGGTAAAAATGGATCTTTGTAGTCGAATGAACCTTTGTTGATGAAGTATCCTTAGGCGTAGAAATCACAATAGCCAAGTAGCACTTATGCGTAAAAACACCAAAGTTACGCGTAACAATCAAGAGTTACGCGTAGGTTTAGCTTACGCGTAAGTAGGGAAAAGACACTAAAGTTATGCGTAGACACAAGGTTAGGCGTAGAAACTTAGGCGTAGGATTACCTTATGCGTAAGACTGGGCTTAGGCGTAAGATTAATCTTAGGCGTAGGATTTCTACGCGTAAGCTTTATGCTTATGCGTAAGTTTAGGATTTTATCCCAAGTGATCTTTTACACTATCACAGTGCAAAAGATATCCAAAGTCGACGTATTTGCAGGCTTATCCAAGCAAGAAAACACGGAGTAAACCACGAAACTGAAGATCAACCCACGGATAAAGTTACGCGTAGAACTAGGGTTTTGATACGCGTAGTTCTACTCGTAAGATGACTTTTGCCCAAAGTTGTTTCTAAACCAGATTTTTGTTATGGAATAGCTTAAATATCACCAAAATAACACAAAAGTGTGAAACTTGTTGAACCAAAACGGCTGAACATGTTACGCGTAGAACGACACCCACGAACAAAAACAAGCTTAAAAACTATGATCCACGTATAAAGTTTGAAACTTTTTGCCAAAAACAGTTATTTTAACACTTTAAAACATTGAAAGTACAAGAATCTTGGATTAAAATGTGTAAAAAAAAGTGTTTTTAAGCGATCCAAAGTGTTAACCACGTTTACGCGTAAGACCAAAAATAAAAACTTCAAAAACGAAAGTGTTAACCCAACTATTTGGTGATTGATACCACTGTTAGGTCACTAGTTTTACAACACAAGCTTCTATGAAAGAAATAGAGATGAGATAGAGGCGGTTGAACACGTTAAACCAAACACACACACGAAACAATAAGATGGTTATGCGTAGAGTATGTGATGAGAGAATAAAATGAACAACCAACCCTCAAGTGAGGGTTATACAAGAGTATTTATAGGAGGGAAGCTAGGGCAACACTCCTAGTTCCCATCCTTTCTCCTATGGGCTTGGGCCTAAGCTCATGGGCCTTCTACATAAGCTTAAGGCTAATAACAAACATAAAGGCCATAATTAAGCTAACTATTACATATGATTTACTAACACTTGATTAAGGTTTAGGAGTGATTCCAACAGGTTTGGCTATAAATACCCTACTCTTTTCATTTGATACTTACCTTTTGTCAATACATTCTTTCTTTCTAGTTTCTTTTCTCTCAATATTGTAAGTCTACTACTTCATAAATGTAATCTAAACTTCTCCTTTATCCCTAATTGAAAGGTCACTTCTTCCGCAAGAGATATTCACAAGAACCTTATCCACTCTTGTGAATTGTGTCAAGGATCTTCTTATCTATACCCTGTCTATTAGAATCGAGTCTTTAGGTTAGGTTAGGGCTTTATTTGTATAAACTACTATCAAACATTCGATTTGGTTGTAAGGTTCTAAAGTCTTGTACCTTGGTGGTAAGGCCTAGTTTGGGGGAAAACTAGTTGGGGTTTGATACTTTCAGTGGGGAAGTCTTTATGGTATTAGTGGTCTTAGTGGTTTAGTCGAATCGCGGGATTCTTGTGGGTGGTTTCTGAGGGCGGAATACCGTTGGGAGTAGCTCTTCTTTGTGAGCGCCGATATTTGTGCATATCGATGGAGTGAAGCTGTAAACGGTTTGTAATCCACCATAAGGATTATAATTAGTAATAGTATCGGTGTCGTGGATTTGCAATTGGACATACGGATGGTATAAAAACCCCCCATCCTGAACCAGTATATATCATAGTGTCTCTTTATGCACTTTATATATTGTTGTTGTGATTGATATTGTTGTATAACCACTTGTTGATCTTTGAGAAAGAAGAAAGTAAAAGCAAACATTCCTACACAAGAAAGTCAAGTTCAAACAAGATCCAAGAGAAAGAAAAAAGTATAAGCAGACTATGGGGGAATTTATTATAAAAATAGAGGCAGATCTGAAAAGGATTGTTAATATGCAAGGTAAAAACTTCAAGTTTGAGGCCAAAGGTACATGTTCTACACCTGATAAGGACTTTTATGTTTCTGGACCTAATTAGTTTCAGTAGGTTCTTCTAATATTCTGTAGTTGTATATTTTGAACAATATGTGTAATCTTTTGTTAACTTTGGTGAAGCCATGAACAATCTAATTGTTAGGTATCAAATGGTAGCAGAACTTGAATAATCTTTTGTAAACTTGATCTATTTTGATACTTTATATTAGGTATCCAATGCATAATCTATTTAATATTTATTCAGTGGGTTGTTGCATTATTTATTATTTACTATTTTTAATCCTTGTCTGCCATTGAATGGGTAAAAATGTATTATATGGGTCAAAAAGTGCAGGTTGCATGTTGATGCGGATAATTGTAAACACAAGAAGTTTTACAATACTCCTAGGCAGAGTACCTAACTATTGTAGTTTAGTATAGGCAAGACACAGGGATTGATCGTTCTCTAGGGGAATAGTGAGGTAAGCTCAAAGTGTATACCTGATTAAGTCTAAGGATTGAAGGACGATTATTTTGTATTTTTTATATTTTATAGAAAGCAATTTAAAATCTCGGGGTTTGAAGAGCTTAGTTTTTAAAACTATTTAAACTAAATATGTGAAAAAGTAAATTGGTGAACTTGTATGATAGGTAAAAGTGTATTTACTTAGAATCTTACTACTCCCTAGTTATCTCCTATTGATTAGTCGAATTGTCATGTCCTTGTTTAATTTGAGTGTTGTATTCCTTAATAACAATCGAGGGTTGGTTACTCCCTAACTCCTATGAACTAAGTTATCGTTGATCGATGCCTAAGAATGTCCTTTTAAGTTCTCAATGTTGGTAAACGAAGTTCATGCATTAAATACAACGAACATCAAGTTAATTAATAACTAAGCGTTTAGTCGGACGTTCAAACTAGTAATATATTTGACCTAGCCAGTTTTCCTACTCCTAACGCAATTCACAACTAATTAAACAAGATACGACAATCAATAATCAATAACTAGGTATCATGCAATCCTAAGTAAACACAAATAAATTTAGCCAAGTATGTTAGATCGAAGAGAAGACAAACAAGTAATCACACAACACATAGACATATTGTAATGATTAAGGATTGAATAACTTATCTTGAGTTAAACATGGAGTTTTGGGTGGCTAAAAACCTTACAATAGCTGTAAAATTTGGACCTTCTACTATACACACTGTTTCTCCAAGAGTCTACACTTTACAATGAAAACATATGAAAATATATACATGAATACACTTGTGACGGCGTCACTTAGTAATTGGGACGCCGTCAACTCACCGTTATTAGGGTTTTGAGAATTGCACCGACTTAGTTATGACGGCGTCACCTTATGGAATGTGACGTCGTTGCTCTTCATTTTCTTGGTCATGACACCGTCAGATCGAGGCGGTCTCCAAAGCCTGAACCATCACTTGGAAAATTTGAAACTTGATCATCTTCGTAAACTTCAAGTGACGTCGTCACTTTGTATTTGTGACACTTTCCCAGTCCTTTTTTCTAGTGTTTTCTTCAATGTTGTCATTTTCTTCGTTTTTTCGTTTAACGAGTCCAAAGTATGCCAATTTCCATCATTTGCTTCCCAAGTACCTAAAACTCAAATAGAAACGATTTAGGATAATAAATGATCAAATAAGTACAGATTAGAGGTTAATTAACCCCTTAAAAACGTATAAAATTACACCTCATCACATGTGTTGTTGTTGGGGACCATTTCATTGGGACCAATACTAACAATTTCATTGATAATGCCAAATGACCCATGTTCATTGACTGCCTAAACATATACAACAAACACTTTCTGTAAATTTTCCCTCGTACATACACAAGAATGCATTACCTTGAGTGCATAAACAACCCATTACACAACACACATTGCATTACCTTGACTACATAAACAACCTATTACACAACACACACTATCAAAGGACCAAGACTGCATCCAAAAACTGTATCATTTGGGACCATTGCATTGACTACATAAACTACCATTTATTGATCATAAGAAAAAGAACTATTACATTCATACAACTATTACGTTACAACCCCTAAAACTATACACAAAATACTACCACAACACATACTACATCTAAAACATCTTGACTATCACAAACAAGACAACACATACTACCACAAAACTTCTTCCAAAAGGCTGCACATTTTTTACTTGCATTCAGCTTTGACTCCATTTGAGCTTGATAAACATCACATTCAGCTTGTAATCTTTCAAATAGTTTTAGAACCCTTAACTGCTCCATGTACTCATACTTTGATCAGGATTTAAAGCCAAATACAACTCAATCATCTGAGTTTTGTACCACTGACTATACATCTCTAGATCAATCCAAAAGAAAGAATCACAACTTTTTTTGAAAGCAACGTGAACAAACAAGAAACCTAGTCTATGAACTTACCCATTAACATTGAGTAACCTGAAAAAACAAGAACCCTAATTTAACAACAACTTACTTGCATTTGAGTTACGACAGTTGAGAAATCGATGACATGGATTCAGATATGTCCAAGCCATACGCCTGAACAAAAGGATGCCACATTTACATACTTAGGTAGCTGATGGTACTGAAGGGAAGACGATGAACTGGACATGTTTTTTATTTGGTTTTTGTGAAGTGAGAATGTGTAATTAGGGTTTTTGTGAAGCCGAAGGAATTTAGGGATTTTTAGATCAAATATAACCATTGGGTGGGTCGGGTTATGGGGTGTTTGGGTCGGGTACTGATTTTATATCCACGTGGATATTATTTTTAAATAATAAATAGTATTTTTAAACGACCCATTAGACTGCGCTGATTAAACAATCTTTTTTTAAATATCGACCTATCACTGTATAAGGTCGATCTTGCTTTCCAATTACATAATCTTTTTTTTAGCTTTTCTACTACCACATTTCAACTAAGACTAGAAGGGTACCCGCGCAATGCGGTGGCGGGTACTCGGTGCATAATCATGGCGAGCAAATGTTTTTCATTTATACGTTTTTTTCTAACGGTAACTTTACGAATGAATGACAACTTTTAATTAAAATGACTATAAGCAATAGCAATGCAAACTATTTCATATCCAAATAAAAGTTGTCATTGTATTGCTATAATCCGAGAAGCAAAGCTTATTTATTTCACCGTAGGTAACCGAACACCAAGATGAGAGTAGATTATCTAATTTAGTGTGTGTTTAGTTTATCGGTGCTCGGAAAAATAAGAGAGTGTGTTTCGTATTGGTGTTTGATTTTTTAGGTTGGCTTATATACCATTGAGGTTTGGGCTGTTACAAGTTGACATTTAATGGACTACATGAATATTTAACTGTATTAATGGACTCTATAAATATTTGAAGGCTGTTACAAAATGTATGAAACTTTTTATTTATGAAAATTGTCATGGAATCTATATGTTTAATAACATTAACTAATGGCTTATTAATTTTCTATTAAAGAAATGTTTTTGGTCTTAAAAATTTTAAGACTTCTTTATTTAGAAAGTTCTAAACATTTTATAAAGTAGTATAGATGATGTTAAAACTTAAGTTGATTTTCACTTAATACTGCGCTGATTAAACAAGTACTAAAAACACAATCTTTTTTAATCGAAGAAAATTTAAGCTTTTCATGATTATACATCACACCATAAAACAATATCACAAAACTCAACCAAAATTAGGGTTGAGCACGGTTCGAAAACCGGATCGGACCAACAAAAATCAGACCGAATCAAAAACTGATTTGACCAAAAACATTGGACTAAGGACCAGATCGAAATGCCTGGTCCGGTTCGGGTCGGTCTGGTCCGGTTTGGTTTATTGGTCCGGTCTAGTCCAACAAATCATAATATTCGGTTTTGCATATGACCTGGACCGGATCAGACCGAAGACCGAGTATGAGGAAAAAGGTGGACCGAGACCGGACCGAAATATGTTTGGTCCGTTTTGATTTCTCCATTCGATTCAATCCGCAGTGTATTTTGCTTTGTTGAATCCAGGTTGGACGTACCCTCTTGTGGATGATAATCAAATGTGTGTCTATACCTTGATGCTTCCAACATTTATTCGTTGAATCTAAAATGGGCCTACACTTTTGTAAATGAAAATAAAATGTGTGCTTCTAATTTAACATATCTATGCTGAATCCAAAATGGGCCTACACTCTTAGAGTATTGTGCAACCCACTACCCAGGATGATTGAAAAATTGAAATCGGCTTTTCGCATTTCGCAATATCCTAATGTTTCTCATTGATATGTATAGGAATCGAATAAAATTGTTATTCCTTCATATTCTCCCTTAACAAATTAATGAGCATGTAAAATACGACATATTGGCTAAAAATGAAACATGTCAAAGAGGAATTTTCATTTGCTTACCTTTATTTTGGTGTTTACCAAGGGACAAATTCCCGCCATCAATCTAGATTAATCTAATGGTGGGGATTAACCTAAGATTTAATAGATAAACCTAAGTCCATGTTTTTTTTTTCTTGTTTTTTTGTCTTTCTTTTTTATTCATTTTTTTGTCTTTTTCTTTTAATTCACGTTTTTTTTTAAATTTACGTTTTTTTTTTTTTTTTTTTAATTTCACGTTATTCACGTTTTTTTTAATTAGCGTTTTTTTCGCTTTCATACGTTTTCGTCCGTTTTCGCTCGTTTTCATACTTGTTTTTACGCTTTCATACGTTTTCGTCCATTTTCATACATATTCATCCATTTTCTTGCGTTTTCGTCCGTTTCATACGTTTTCGCTCGTTTTCTTACGTTTTTTTTCATTATTCATACGTTTTCGTCCATTTTCATCCGTTTTCGTCCGTTTTCATACTCGTTTTTACGCTTTCATACGTTTTCATCTGTTTTCATACATATTCGTCCATTTTCTTACGTTTTCGTTCGTTTTCGTCCGTTTTTAAATGTTTTCAGACGTTTTCAT
Organism: Chrysanthemum seticuspe; assembly: GCA_019973895.1. NCBI lineage: Eukaryota > Viridiplantae > Streptophyta > Magnoliopsida > Asterales > Asteraceae > Chrysanthemum > Chrysanthemum seticuspe. Next base: position 57,498,777 of record BPTQ01000001.1, on the reverse strand, counting down.
ACGTTTATGAATATCACAAGTGATATTTTGTGATATTATGTGATATTCTGTGATATTCATATGATCACAAGTGATATTCTGTGATATTCAGAATATAACTTGTGATATTCTAAATATCACAATTGATTTTCAACTAATGTTTTGTAACATCAAAATCACAATTGATATTCAGAATATCACAAAGTGATATCCAGAAAATCACAAGTGATATTCATAATATCACAAAGTGATATCCAGAAAATCACAAGTAATATTCAGAATATCACAAATATATAATTTGAATAGCAACTACATAGTTTGGGGGTAATTGTTAAATCTTATTTTATTTGCTTATGAACTTATGTAATTTCGGTTTATGTTTCACAAGCTTAATTTGCTTATTTTGAAACTTATAAAAATATATAAGTTTATATTTACCACGTATAAAGATAAAATGGTCAAATTTTGGTTTAGAGTTCATACATATTCGTCCGTTTTCATACGTTTTCGTCGGTTTTTAAATGTTTTTGGCCGTTTTCATATGTCTCTGAATATCACAAGTGGCATTCTGTGATATCACAAGTGATATTCTGAGTATCACAAATAGTATTCTGAATATCACAAGTGATATTCTGTGATATCCAGATGATCAACAAGTGATATTCTGTGATTTTCTGAATATTACAAGTGATTTTCAACTAATGTTTTGTAACATGAAAATCACAAGTGATTATCATAATACCACAAAGTGATATCCAGAAAATCACAAGTGATATTCATAATCACAAAGTGATATTCATTAAATCACAAGTGATATTCAGAATATCAAAAAGTGATATTCTGAATATCACTGATATTCTGAAAATCACTTGTGATAGTCAGAAACGTATGAAAACGTAAGAAAACGGACGAAAACGTAAGAAAATGGACGAATACGTATGAAAACGGACGAAAACGTATGAAAGCGTAAAAACACGTTTGAAAATGGATGAAAACGTATGAAAAATTGACGAAAACGATGAAAACTGATGAAAATGGACGAAAACGTATCAAAACGGATGAAAACGTATGAAAACATATGAAAATGTATGAAAACGGACAAAAACGTATGAAAATTGACGAAAACGTATGAAAATAGACGAAAACGAAGAAAAAAACGATAATGAAAAAAAAACGAATTTAAGAAAAAAAAAAAAAAAAAAAAAAAAAAAAAAACGTGAATTTAATAAAAAAACGTTAATTTAAAAAAAAAAAAAAAAAATTAAAAAAAAATGTGCATAAAAAAAGAAAGACAAAAAGACAAGAAAAAAAACATGGACTTAGGTTTGCCTTTTAAATCTTATGTTAATCCCCACTATTAGATCAAACTAGATGAATGGTGAGGATTTGTCCTTTGGTAAGCATAAATTTATGGGTAAGCAAAATAAAGTGCCTCACATGTCAAACGGGTTAAAATGAAGCAACAACATCGTACTTGCCTATAACGTATTAGTGTTAGAAGTGTGATAATTAGTGTATTATAGGCTTAACTCAGTTAGATTGCTTCTAGAGCACTCTGTTTGAAACTATAAGGGGGGAGGGAGTGGAGCTCGGGCTCCTACTCGAGTACATGAAACCGATCGGCTACACCGATCCTACCACTTCGGGTACCTCAAAATTTGGATGAAATCGAGTTCACAACCCGAATGTTTCAAGCTTTCTTCTCTCTTTTTTTTTTGTCTTTTTATGTTAGGGTAGTATCGGGTACCACTCCGTCCACTTAGGGTAGTGTTAGGGTAGTATTGGGTAGTTTTGAGGTGGAAGGTTTTTATTGGATAGAGGTGACGTGGCACCCTCAGGGTATTAGGGTATGAAATATCCACTCCCTCCCCCCTAATACTTCTACTTTTATAGAATAACTCTATTGTAACTACTCCGTATATATAATTACGATGAAGTGTTCTAGAAGCAACCGAATAGGATTAACCATAATACAATAATGTTAATAATAATCTATATGGGTTAACCAATATCACACATCTAACAATTAGACAAATCACTTTATACATATAAAAAATAGAGTAAACTCCAAAATACATCTCTGTGGTTTACCCTGTTTCGCACCATACATCCCTCTCGCAAAGGTTTCAACAGATACATCACTCCGTTAGTAAAAGTTAACATATATACATCCCTCGGTTAAAATACAGACTAACGGTGCAAATTATTTCTCCGTTATCTCTTAACGAGACATAAAATATTTACACCGTTAGTCCTCTGGGTTAACGGTATTCGCACCGTTAGTCCTTTTTAATGTTTTCGTCTGTTTTTTGTCTTTTTTTTTTTACGTTTTCGTCCGTTTTTTTATGTTTTCGTCTTTTTTTTATGTTTTCGTCCGTTTTTTTACGTTTTCTCCTCTTTCTACGTTTTGTCCGTTTTTTTACATTTTCGTCTATTTTTTTTCCGTTTTTTGTCTGTTTTTTTATGTTTTCGTCTGTTTTTTTCACTTTTTTATCTGTTTTCATACACTTTTATTCGTTGTCGTCAATTATTCCGCGTTTTCATCCATTTTTCTTATGTTTTTATCCGTTTTTATCCATTTCATACATATAATATGTATGAAAACGGATAAAAATGTATGAAAATGGATAAAAACGTATGAAAATGGATAAAAATGTTTCTTTATCGATTTTAAATCACGATTTATGTATGAAAAGGGGTAAAAAAACAGGCGAAAACGTAATACGAAAACGTAAAAAAATGGGCAAAAACGTAAATAACAAGACGAAAACGTAAAAAAAACGGACGAAAACGTAAAAAATGGACGAAAACGTAAAAAAACGTACGAAAACGTAAAAAAACAGGCGAAAACGTAAAAAAAAAAAACGGACGAAAACGTAAAAAAAAGAAGAAAAAGTAAAAATACGGACGAAAACATAAAAAATGGACGAAAACGTAACAAACGGACGAAACCGTAAAAAAACGTAAATAAACGGACGAAAACGCCTTCTTTGGCCAGATCTTCCAACCTTTTCACAATTACAGTTCACAGCGCCCTTGACTAAACTAATCTAATAGAAAGTCCAGGGGCTTGAATAAAAAAAAAAAAACAGACGAAAACGTAAAAAAAACGGACGAAAACGTAAAAAACGAAAGAAAACGTAAAAAAACGGACAAAAACCTAAAGAAACGGACGAAAACGTAAATAACGGACGAAAACATAAAAATGACTAACGGTGCAAATACCGTTAACCCAGAGGACTAACGGTGTAAATATTTTATATCTCGTTAGGAGATAACGGAGAAATAATTTGCACCGTTAGTCCTTATTTTAACCGAGGGATGTATATAGGTTAACTTTTACTAACAGAGTGATGTATCTGTTGAAACTTTTGCGAGAGGGATGTATATAGGTTAACTTTTACTAACAGAGTGATGTATCTGTTGAAACTTTTGCGAGAGGGATGTATAGTGCGAAACAGGGTAAACCACAAGGATGTATTTTGGAGTTTACTTTAAAAAATATCTCTAATACTTTTTAAAAAATAAATAAATAAATAAAAATGGATTAATCTTGCTAGTTTGGCAATGCCGGAATGAAAGGATCTTTTCTTCATTATCCAAGAGATTCGTTGCAGCCCATTCTTGGCATGATCTTGATATCGATACCACGTTTATATCAACAGGGTTGAGTTATTAGAACGGTGCCTACTTTTTTATTAAGACCCCCTCTTGTTTTTTTGTTTTTTTTTTTTATTTTTTTTTTATTTTTTTTTTTATTTTTATAATTTGTTTATATCAAAAAGCTATAAACCTGAAAATGCGGAACTGTAAATATAAAGTTTAATAAGCCAAACGCGGAACTGTCAATTGGCTAGAACCCTTAAGAAAAAAGTGCACAACCAATAAATCAGGGATTCATAGCAAAAAATCAAAAACCTAACAAAAGAATCAGAACCAACATTTAAAACATAAAATTATAGCCAATTGGCAACAAAATATTGTAGCTAATAGCCTAATATATTCCCTTTTGTAATATGCATGTTAGAATCTCTTTTTTATTTGGCAGAGCACGTTGGCTGTTAAGCTAGCGCCATTCCAACAGTCCAACAAATTCAATGGTTCACGGTACCAAGTTTTCGTGCCAAAGGATTTCGTTTTCTTTTCTTTGTCCTTTTGTGTTGTATTTGTGTATTTAGTGGGGTATATATGAACCCAATGACACCACTTTTGCTATGGCACAACATTTATACGAAGGAGGTGCTTTTTGATGCTGTTAAAGATCTCGTGCCATAAAGTATTCTGATGACGTGACACTAGTTTTTGCCAACGGCTCCACAACACCCACTGCTCTTAAAATCTCACACTGTATAATTTTTCATATAAAGCCAAACGTCAAACACACACTTGAAATATTTAAATGTTGTTAATGAGGTTGTTAGGTACCGCGGGTACTGCAGGTTGGCTATTTGCATTGTGTGATGTGATGTCCATACCAACCTAAACAAATGCTTATGTCATTCAACACGACGTCATCAATTTTGAATCTGCACACATCAGCATTTAAAACATGAGATATTATTAACATACAACTATTCTATAATGCATATAATGATGCGTATCTATGAAAATAAAATGCGTGTAGATTAAATTATCCTTTCGTGTGAGAGGTAGAACAAAAACCTTTTTGCTCAAAAAAATAATTGAAAAGCATTTCCCTATTGGTAAAGTTTCTTTTTTTTTGGCGTAGTGATTTTGCTTCAACTATCTAAGGCAGGTCGGCAAGGCTGTGAAGCCTTCACCTTGAAACCAAAACTCATGTGCGATGCCCTTGCCCTCTATCCCATCTCACGCGCGACTCACTCCTCCCAAAGCAACTTATGGTGAACTGATCACCTTGCGGGAAAAAAAAAAAAAATGGGCCCCATGTGAAGAAAACTTACCGTTGCAATATAAGGAAAAAAAATAAAAAATAAAAAATCCCGACTACTTATTTTTTTCAAATTCAACCCCTAAACTAAAACTAATACTTCATTTATTAAAAAACATAACATTTAAAACACGAATTACGTTAAACATTAAAGTTAAAACACGAATTACATTAAACATTAAAGTGAAAACACGAAATACATAGTACGATTAATATAAACTGCCACGAAAGTAATAAAAATAACCCTCCTATCTCAGTATTGCCTCATCCTGCTCAAGTTCTCGAAGATAATCCTCAGTAAAGTTAAACGAATTGTTTTGGTTGTCCACCGGTGGAGTGTTTACCGGTTCATTTTCTGGTTGGAATACCAGAAAAATATGTTCTGGTGGAATGTGATAAACTTCATCTTCTGGTGGAAAGATATCTTCTGACACTTATTGTAGACTGAGGAATTGTTTGGAGAAGTCTTTGCGAGACATTGTTGAGAATCTGTGTGTGAGCTGTGTGTATGAGTTGTGTGTGATAAACAACTCCGGTGGAGTTGTATCTAGGCAGCTTTAAATTTGAATATGAATAAACCCGCCATGACTTAGGACAATTTTCGCGCAAACTTTAGTAACTTCCTTGTATAATGACAAAAAAAATGAGGGTTAAGGTGACCAAGGTGACTACCTTGCCCACTAAAAGGTGAATGGATGTGAAGGAAAGTGAGAGGAGAAAGAAAGTTGACGTGACGCTGAGATGTAAGGTGAATTTAACACTATCTCGCCATCTAGCCTAACGTCCATACCAACCTAAACAAATGTTTATGTCATTTAAAAAAAAAAAAAAAAAAAATTCAATCACATACTCCAAACTTTAACTTCAACACCATTTCATATAGATATAATTTTCAAAAAGGTACAAAAACTAAATAGTAGTTCACCATGTGGTACAAACTTTACACCTTTTTTTCAAAATGGCCATGTGCGACCATGCTAATGTGTGACTGTGTTAATACTAATGTGTTACTTTTTGTTGGGAAGGAGCAAAATCTTACAAAGTAAGGAATACAATCTTTTAGCCGCCGGTAGCACATTTGGAAAAGTCACACAACCGTCGGTAGCACATTTGTGTACTTGCAAATGATTGGAAATATACTTGTTGTCCGGACATTGTCGGGACACGTGACAAAAAATAATGGAATAGCACATTAGCATTGGCACAGTCACACATCAGCACGGTCACACATAACCATTTTAAAAAGATGTGTAAAATTTGTACCACATGATAAACTCCTCCCTAATTTTTATACCTTATTGAGAATTAACTCTTTCGGTAACTAAATTAGTTCACATTACTTTATGTATCCAATAATTGTTTATTCGTTGGAGGGTAAATAATGATCCCTCCCGTACATTGACAAATGTGTACAAAAGAGATTTACAAAATACTTCTTCTGTCTCAAAACTATTGTCATGAGAGAAAAATTACAAAGTTTAATAAAAATATGACTACTATAAATCTCAACCACTCAAAGAGAATATTCATTTAATATTGTTGATACAAAAGTTGGGCGTTCCTTATTTGGACTTCGGTTCCCGTATCAATTGGATCTTGATGTTTGAGACCTGCGCACTAAGTAAACAGAAAACACCGTTAGGCTTATCGTGGGATTGTTTCCCACGATTATCCTCCGGCTTGAGAGTAAGTAATCGGTTTAGGGTTAAGTGGAGAGTTAGCGTTTGAGATCGTACCTTTAATGAGGGCCGAGATACCCTTTATATACACACGAAATCCTTGTTGGTTTCGTGTTCCCCAAACTCCGGCGTATCCCGCCTAAGTCGGTTATTAAACACTTATCTCCCAAGATAAGAGATATCCGATATCATAAGCCCTAAATAACTTTGAGTTTGGGCCTTCGTGAGCCCAAACCGTTATCGGGTTAGCCCAGTCGTACTGGGCTCGTTAGTAACGGTCATTGATCGGGTTCGTGACCCGAATGTGGACTATACGTCATCAGGTCCCCCCAGTCTAGTATGCGCAGGGACAACCTGCGGATGCTAGACTAATAGTTGTAGCCCATAAATTTTTCGAAGCGTAACAGAGAAGCTAAAAAAGTTTCCCGCCTTGAAGAATACACGATGAATCTAGTCGAAATACCTCAAATGCATACCTCGTAAGACGTGTGAAAGTAACTGAAAATGTGTCATGTCAACATATCCTATCCACACATTTAGAGATAGTGGGGTCCACGTGTCGATCATCGCGTGGATGTAAAAATCTATATAAACCATCGCCTCCCATTTACTGTGTTTATCACAGTAAAAGAAAACATTTCCACCATTGTTGAGAAACTCAAACTGCAACCCAGAAACCCTTAATATTCCAAAGGTAACCGCGCGTGCGCATTTAAAAAACTATATCATGGTCCGTGGTTTAACTGACTTTACCTCCGACATGACCGAGGATGAACTTCGTGAGTTCACCTCGGATTATTATATCCCACTCGCGCTGCATCCGGTAGTTCCGGTCGCGTAGGCGTCAATAGCGGATTTCTCCGAAGGGAAGGTAGGGGTATACACATGGTTTTTCGAATTTGCGAATCAACGTGTGCCCATATCCTTATTCCTGTGCGACGTATTAAACTACTATCGTCTGCACATATCCCAGCTGCACTGTATAGGTGTGGCAAAAATAACAAACTTTGAGGTTAATTGCCGTTTATTGGCGATTAACCCCACTATCTACCTCTTTCGCGCGTTTTACCACACAACGTGGTCAAACGGGTGGGTTTCGTTCGCTAAGCGCGCAGGGAGGCTGCAATGTTACACTGATAAACTGGACGCGCTTAGGAACTTGAGGGAAATTTTTTTCTGGGTTGATAAGGCGTTGTTCCCTTAGGACTTCGGCTTCTATACCCAGGGTTCACTACCGAAGGATGAGCGCCCCCTCCCTGGAACATACAGCGCAGATGATGCAGAAACGATAAACGCCAATCGTATTCCCATCAGTTCCTATCCCGAGTAATTTTTGGTGCACATGGGCATCAGTCGTAACTATTTTGGTAGACCTGATGAGGTGCCAACCTTCTTAGACGTGGATGGCCAGGGTGGGTGCTCGTCCTTCGCATTCCTTTTGCTTTATTAATGTGAGCCTCTCTTTTCATCTTTGTACTTTTTGTAACTTGTTTGTTGTTTGTTTCTTGCTGCGCAGAGATGGATCTATTCAGCGTTGTGCAATTGGCGAAGCCGCGCCAGGTTACTGTAGGGGTGCGCCCGTTGAGAGAGGGGGAAGTCCCTATTCGGGAAGCTACGATGGGGCGTACCATGGAAATGCAGCTAGAGGAACCGGGGGGTGATACTTCTGTGGCGCCGAAGGCGACCCCTCTACAAAGCGTGCCTAGTCCTAGGGTACCTTCCCCTTTAGTGGAACCATCCCACGCAGATGTAGCGGAAAGCATGGAAGATCTTGATGTGGAGATGGAGGAGCCAGGCCAAGGGCTAAAGCGCAAGAGAGCGCGTGGTGGTGATGGCGCAAGCGCATCCAGGAAGAAACGTCATGTCGTTGTCGACGTGGAGTCGTCATCAGATGATGTTTCACCCCCTCGCTCCAATGAGACTACTCCCAAGTAAGTATTGTCGCCAAATCGCGTATCGCATTCTCTGGTTGTGTTATTAATTCACTTCGTTTTTCGTGCAGTATCGAAGCTATTGAGTATACTGCTGAGCATTCTGTGGAGTCACCACCGAAGGCAAGTCCCGTGCGTGCTGGCTCTCAGGATCTAAAAGACCAAGGCAGCGAGCCGTTGGCATCTGGGGATATGCCCATGGGTCAGCTAGTTGAGGAGCTTGCTGTAGCTGCTGCGCACCAGGCTACGTTGGCTGCGCAGCTAAAGTCGTGGAATGTCGGGGAAAGCAGCCAGAGCGCACAAAAGGATGAGGAGATTGCGCAGCTGAAGGCGCTTTTAGCCAGTTCTCAGGCTGAAGCAGAGGCAGCGGGCAGTTATTCCCAAAAACTTGCTGAGGAGAAGATGTCTTTGATGATCCAAGTGGGCCAGGAGCGTGCCGCATTAGAGGTGTATAAGGCTAATTGCTCCTGGGCTCTTAAATATTTGGAGAGTGGGAAAGACGATTTTTTCTCTCGGTTGGGGGAGTTTGGTGCAACTGTTAGGAATTGGAAATTCCATGTTAAAGTGTCGGTCACCCCAATTATAGTCTAGCATAAGTTAGCTCATAGACTTGTCGTTTGTTACGTTATTTACTTGTTATTTAGTTATTAGTTTAGCTTAGTGCAACACCGTGGAGGATGGACGGGTCTTTACCCACTGTATGCCTGATCCACAGTCTGAAGGAGGACGTTTATTATGTAACTATAAATACCCTCTACCTCCCAAGGTAGAGGGTTGGACCTTTCATTTCTTAATCTAACCTTCTATGTTTTCTTTCACTTTCTCTCTCTAGAAAGGCTCCCATCCCACTTTCTCTCTCTAAACTCTTAAACCATACGCCCCATTTATAATGTTATGATGTGTTTGTGAAATCTAATATGTTACAAATGGTATCAAGAGCCATGGTTTGATCATCTCTCTTACTTATCCTTGGATTTCTAGTGGTTTTATATGGTTTTTGAGTTTGAAAAAGTTTAGTGGTTTTTGCATCATTTGGACAATTTCTAGTATTAAAGTTTGAATTTTGATTGTACTTCGTGTTTAGAATCATTGTAAGTGCTTGGGTTTGGATTTGGAAAGCTTGAATCACTTTGGTTGAGCTTGTTTTGGATTGAAAAGTGTGTTTTTGAAGTTTTGCTTGCTAGTGGCTTGGTTCTCGTAGTATTTTTCATTGTAGCGACTTGCTTCAGTAAAAGGTAGCGAGTTGTAGTGTTAATTGTTAGCGATTTGGTCCTAGCGACTTGTCTATTGAGACAAGCCGACAAACAGTACAACTTAGTGGATTCTCCACTACGGCTAGCGACTTGCTTTCAATTTTGTTAGCGACTTGTACTTAGTATTCTTAGCCACTTGGTGTTAGCGACTTGGACCTTAGCGAGTTGCTCTTTAGCGACTTAACTGTCTAGCGACTTGGTCTTAGCGACTTGGTTCAAGAATTCTTAGCGACTTGTTGACTTTTCCCGATAAAACTTCAAACGGCCATAACTTTTGAACATAACTCCGTTTTCAGCGTTCTACCCATCAAAACGACCGTGAGAACGAGGAGAATGGCACGCCGAATAAACTAAATTTATTCGGGTCAACCTTCGAGGCCTAAATCTGCTCCGAACAGAAGTTATTGAGGTTTTTATGTTTTTTTGACCTAAATTTCTCCGAAAAAACGGGCATAAACCAATCCAAATCTCAACCAAACAACATCTCTGCTAATTCTACAAACAATCATATGCCCTAACACACAATTGTCTATCACTGTGTCGATCCATCAGTCATGTTAACACATTCTATTGGTCATTGCTTAACGGTTTGGTCTTGATTTTAGTAAAATCCCGCGAAAGATTCTATTTCTCGGTTTAAATCACAGAATTGTAAAATCCCGTGTATACATCAACATCATGTCTTACACTCCTGATTCAGTGATTTCAGAAGTACTTAAATTGTATGATGCTGTGGACAACAATGATAATGTATGCTACACTGAACGATTAAAGATGCTTGAATTAAACAATGAGGATGTGAGTTCTTCGTGTTCAGTGTCTGAAGAGAGAGAATTGCACATGTTTAGACTACAGAATGCCATGCAAAAGGAAAGTAACATTGAACCTTATCATCAACTTCACTCACACCTCATGTTACTCACACCGATTGGAATGGAACGAACATGCAATGCCCTTTTCCGTCAAGATTTATCCACATTAACGGGAACATTACTATTGAACTTAGGACAATTGGAACAACAACTTGATAAAGAAAAGGTTCAAAAGGATAGTTCCAGTGCTGCACTACAAGTGATCCACAACAAATTTCAGTCATTCATCAGTGGGGAATTTACATCAGATTATGATCAAGACATGACTGAAATGTCTTTCAAGAAACACACTGGAATGGAAATTGGCATGTTCATAGAGACACTTATCCATCTCATGGACAAAGTGGAGATGTATATTGAGGAAGTTACTCAGAAATATGAAATAATAGATGAGAGTCTGGTGCAGTTGACAGAAAGTTGTGATGAGTTGGGTAATGTATCAGTTGAAGAATCGGGTGTTGCTGAATGCAGAATAACAGAGACAACAAAGAATGATGCAACAAATTGTTCAGTAACTCATGTTACACATGATGTGGATGCAGATATCAGACAGATAAATGAACAGGTGTCATGTGATGAGGTACCCTTAACTGTTCAACATAGTGTATCTGCTAATGTACCTAAACATAGTGATCTTAATGCTGAACATGATTCTGATATATGTTCTTTGGTTGAGGCTGAGTCTAATAATTTCAAAACAGATGATATGGTTGATAAAAAGGCTTTTGATGAACTTTCAAACAAATTCTCAAAACTTGAAAAACATTGCATTTCACTTGAAATTGCAATACAGAGTAAAGAAGAAAGTTTTCAACTTAACAAACCATGTAAAAATCCGGAACTTCCTGAATTCCGTGAACTTTTTGAAATTACCACTTTGAAAGCTCAGCTTCAAGACAAAGAGTCAACTATCAAAAATTTGAAGAAACATATTTCTAATATGCATGTGAAAAGTAATTTGGTTACAAGTAATTCTGATGTTAATGCTATTGATGATATTCAAATGAGAAATGATGAATTAGCGGTTTGTGTGGCCAATTTACTAAAGGAAAATGAGTCATTGAGTATGCATCACATAGAACTAAGTGACTCTGTCAAAGAAGCTAGAATTAAGTCATTGGAACAAACAAACTCTTTGATTGCCAATATTGATGAACTCAAAGCTCAACTTCAGGATAAGAGTTTCACAATAGTTGCCTTAAAGAATGAGCTCAGAAAAACAACAGGGAATAGTGTGAACACCAAGTTTGCAAAACCATCAATCTTGGGGAAACCAGTTATTAGACAACCGAATGCGTTTAGATCCGAACGACCAAAATTTTCAAAAACGCGGTTTGCCTCTCAAGTTGATGTGAAACAAGTTTTGACAAAACCAGTCACTTCACCTTACTTGCCTAGTAAAAATGCTATGAATGACTTGTATAAGAACTCTTATCTAGAAATGGCTAGAAAGAAGGCACATATTCGAAAAGATGGAATTTTAGGTGCAAGACCTAGGGTGATGAATTCTTCGAAATTTCAAGGCACTGCTAGTAGTTCTAAACCATTACCTATGAACAATAAACTAAAGACTAGGGATTGGCTTGTATCTAAGAGTAGTTGTGTTTCGAATAAATCTATTCTCATAGCAGATCACTCTAAGAACTCTAGATCACTTTCTAAATCCAAACAAGCTGTTTGCTCAAATTGTCTGAAATGCATATTTAAGGCAAATCATGATAATTGTTTTTCGAAATCCCTAAAGAAGGTAAATGCTCATACAAAGGTTCAACCTGTTAATTCTAGGATTTTCACTAAGTCATCTACTGTGCATACGAAGCAAAACAAACCAAAATCTTCACCTAGATGGATACCAACTGCTAAATCTGTGGAAACTAGGAATAAGGATAAGTCTTTCACTATGCATAAGAAGCCTAACAATCCTAGACCTTGCCATAAGTGGATACCGTCTGGTAGAATGTTTAAGGATGTTGGACTTAGGTGGATACCTACCGGAAAGCTGTTTACCGATGAAAAAATCAAGGTTGACTGTGAAACCCCAAAGGGTTTGGATACTAATGTCACTAACCAAAATATATGCAATCAAGTTTGTAATATTAGTGCAGGTAGTCCTTACTCAGTTGCAGATACTTCGATCCTTCACTACATGGACTGGCTTAAAGTATGGATTACAAATGGATTGATATCTCATAACTCACGGGTTCAAGTAACTCAATCTTGATATTCATTCAGCTATGACGTCTGTTCACATCAGTTCAGGCCTCGTACTTCATCATTATGGCATCTGTAGATAACACTTCAGGCCCCGTTCCTCAAAGAAAAGAAAGGTGTACGCTTCAGTTCGCTTTATCTTCAAAAGTAGAGAAATCTTCATGTTTATGACCATTCTTATCGACATTCTTCATCAACAAGCTTCATGTTTTTCCCACGCTCTTTCAACTCTCAAGTGGATCTACGTTCATTGGTGTATATTCTTATTCACTTGTTCAAATCAAAAATGGCAACCTCGGATGCAATTTTTGAGGGGGAGAAGAGTGCATATACTACATGTTGATGGATGCTTAAATTATGGTCATATGATTCTCCTTCAACGCCTAATGCTTCACTTACTAAGGATAACTGGGATTCATTATTTTTCAAAGATATGTTTGATGAGTACTTCCAACCTCCAACGAATGTTGATCATCCAGTTTCTGAAGCTCATGCTCCGGTTCCTACTGACTCAACTGGTTCACCATCTAAGAAGTACTTCTCAGAATTCTCAAGAAACCTTATCTCCAGTTACTTCACAAGGCGTTGATAATGACCATCATGATATTGTAGTTGCACTATTGAATAATAATCCGCTCTTTGGTATTCCTTTGCCAAATCTTCACGGATTATTGTTCATGAATTATGATCCGTTCTTTGGCATTCCTTTGCCAAATCTTCACGGATTATTGTTCCTCTTATTGTGCACGCTATAAATCAACCACATGAACATTAAGGAAAATGACTACCTCATCCGCTCGAAGACATTATTGGTGAATCTTCCATATCAGTCTCTACATGTATACCTTTAGGAAGAATGCATCAATGTTGAGGAATCATTTGTTCCGGTTCATTCAGTGGGTCAATGTACATCCGATTGTATGTTTATTCACGTGTTGGGCATTTGACACAAGTTGATTACTTCAGAGTTAATCATTTATCACTTATTTGAGATTGGCGTTGACTTTCACAAAGGTGTGTTCTTATTTGATAACTTGCTCGGGCTTAAGAATTTGAGTTGAAGACTTGGTTTATCTAGTTACCAGCAGTCGAGGTGGATGGTTGAAGACCTGGTTAACTATCACTATTAGGAGTTACGTTGTTTTACTCAGTGTCCCACGCAGATGACGGTGTGGATAAACGCAAGAGGTGTTATTGTCTCATACTTTCATTGGGTATTGAGTACTTAGAAATTTGCTTAAAGCGTAGATTCTCGACACCGTTCTTCCATCATTAAGTGTAAGCTTAAGATACAAATGTGCGGAATTAGACTTCAGCTTCAAGTTTGGTATATCGGGTTTTTCTTCCTCAGTGGTCACTTCAAATTGTCTACATGTGGGTTGGTAAAGATAGTCAGGGAGAGTTTCTGTAGCAGTTGATTCTCACAGGGTTCATTTGAGCTAATTTCTGTTCTTCTCTATTTCAATAATATTTGGTATGTATAATGTGTTGCTGATTTTGAGGCATCAAAACCAGCAAGGGGGAAGGAGACATACATCTAAATACACAACGAGTACACGTGATGAACCTAATACTTCTACTCTATTGAAGTAATCCCGGGAAAGACAAAGGTCATAACCGTAGAGATACTAAGTGTTTACTCATAGCCTTTGGTGTATTATTCCAACTATTTGGGGGAAGGATGTATTATTCCAACCATTTAGGGGGAAGTGATCTCTGGATACTTTTGGTATGTGCTATCTTAGCCTTCAGTAGGAACAAATATGAGAAGAATATTTGGAACGTGAGATAAAATTGCTTATCGACATCTTCGATATGATTAATGGTAAAGTGCTTCCGGTTAGTGCTTCATGTACACAATGTAATGATGATTCCGATGAGATCGCAACCATCAAGGGAGAGATATGTGTACATGATCGCTGCTAAACAGTCAAGTCTAAAAGACTATAAACTGCTCAACAACCAATGCAATTAAGATCAGAGAATACAGGGGATTCCCGGGTCGTTAAGTCCCACGGAGACTCAATGGTGTGTGCAACACAGATTCAGACGGTCGAATGATCACTAATGATAGCGATCAGAAAGGATTAGGATTGAATAATACACTACTGAAAAAGAACGCTAGAGTAGCCTTAGTAGTAATGTAACACATGTACTTCGTGATTGGCCTTCGTGAAATGGTAATTAGTATAGCTTCTACAGCTATTCGTTAAAATAGAGTGCAAGGTTTATAAGAAGAGTATAAACAAGGATGACTTCCGATTCTATCGTGTATGGTTTTCATAGGTCTCTAGTGAAGGGGGATTTACCAACCTTATTATGTAGGAAGGGGGTTTATCAACCTTATTATGTGGTTTCCGATACTCATTTGTGAATCATAGAGATGCCAATACTGGAAACAGAAAGGGCCCTAATGAAGTTATCTCATCTTCATAATCCAAGTAGTGCACATGAGCAACACATAAATCTACATACAGAGGAAGGGGGAACGACCAAAACTACGGAGTTTTAGTCGTTGTGTAATATGTATGGTTTATAATAACTTTATC
>BPTQ01000001.1:57362700-57474933 GCA_019973895.1 Chrysanthemum seticuspe | reverse complement strand
GTTTGGAACTTAAGTAAAAGACTTTAATTTAAACTCAAAGGCACATACAAATATGTTTTTACTTACATATGATACTTGAAAACTAAAATTACAACATTTTATCTAAAACTAGAACATTAAGTTAAAAAAACGACATTAGGAAAAAATAAAAAAAACTAACTACTGGCCCAAGCTTCACTTTCTCTTTCCCTTTTATACTCCCAAGTGCTTCTCTTTGACTTCAGAGCTAATCCCACCTTGAATTGAGTCCATTGGATGAGTTTGAGATGATCTTGGCCTTTGATTTTGTTTTGGCGGGAAAGTGGGTTAGCCAAGTGTAGGGGTTGAGTGAGGGGGTTGAAGGATCATTAAATGATTCTTGGATTTGTGTTGAGGTGGGGGGACAAGATTGTGATAAATTGAGGTGGAGGTGAGGCTGTGTGGAGAGAGTTGCAGAGAGCAGTTGAGAGTGAAGACTATTAGGCGCCAAGTTGGGCGTTTGACCATTTGGGTTTGACCACAGGTTATTAATAACCAAAGGGGGGTTCAAAAAGCTTATATGGCAGGGGGTCATAGGTGTGAAAGGGTCCAAAATGGTTTAAAGTTTATTAATAGCATAAGGACCTTATTGCAATTTCTGAAATTTAAGGGACCTTTCCTGCCAATTCATCAAAGTTGCTTCCAAGGACTAAAAATGACAAAGTTTAATAATGCAAGGACCAAAGTTGCCATTTTCAGATTTTCCAGGGGCCAATTCTGCCAATTTTCAAACTTGGAGGACTATTTTTGTAATTTTCTCAAACTTTTCATATTTTTCACCAAAGGACTAAATTTGACAACTTATGATTTTAAAAGGACCTTTGGTGACTTTTCTTTTGAAATTTTGACTCAGGGACTATTTTTGACAATTTTAGAAACTTGGGGGACTAAAACTGCAATTTTTGCAAATTTGATACGTTTTTCATCTGATTTTGATATTTTTGCATTTAAAACACATAAAACACTGATTTGTGATATTTTGACCATTTTGATGCGTTTTTGAGTGTTTTCAGATGATTTTGCAGTCTAGATAGTACAAAAATGATGAGTATTTAGACACTCATCAGTACATCTGGGTTGCACAACATATTCACATGATCGAGCTTAATCAGTTATTCCAGAGTTGACATCCGCAGAGAAGATCAGTGATTCAACCAGTTATTGTGATGTCGTTGTCTCTTCTCTTGTTGGGTACATGTGTACGTTATGGGCTGATTGGTTATATGTTAGATAACTGGAGTGCATTTGGTGAAATGAAGGTGTTGATATATTGTTCTCCTGAATTGACAACTGCTCAAACTCGAAGAGTTATGTGTACATCGGGGATGCACAACAAGTTCATGTGATCAGGCTTAATCATTTATTTCGGGTTTGATAACCACAGAAATGATCCGTGTTAACTTGTTACTTCGGTGTTATCGTCTTCTTCGGGTTCTTGAAGCTTCATACAATTAGACTGTTTGCTTCACTTCTTCTTCTTGGGGGAAATGGTCTTTTTATGTGGTTTGTCGGTTTGGGGGGAAGCTGCCAAAGATTCACTGTTAGAAGGCTCAAGTTCTAGTGACGATTCAAGAGCCTCGAATGCTTTGGTGGTGAAAGTTTAAGAGATGATGACTTCTATCTTCTACAAAGTGCTGATCGATTTCCTTATCTCGGTACTTGTATCATCATCTTCTTAAACTATTTCTCTATCTTTGTAATTATTTATCAAAAAACCAAATACAAAAATATAAAACCAACAAAATCCCATAAAAATTAGAAAACTTGAAAAATACCAAAAATATTATTTTTCAAAGACATGTCTTCTGGTATCGATAACATCTACGGTCTTAGAAATGTCATTCAATAATGGCACGGGACTTTAGATGAAGTTCGAGCAGGAGGTGTAAATATTCTTTTTCATATCATGTCTCAAAAAAAAAAACAACAACTATGGCTTACAGTTATCTCAGACTGTAACCCGCGCTAAAACTATGGCTTGCTATTATTTTCGATAGCAACCCGTTCTTCAAGGAAGGAAAGTGGGGCGCTAAATCAACTTTCTAAAATTTCGTGCACTTATCCTAAAACCAAAAATGAGGAAAGTATGTCGAAGGACTGCTGTTCCTACTCAAATATTTTTCCGTCTAAAATTCTTTAGAAAAATATTTGTTGTTTTCAATAAGTGGTGGTAAATGAGTTGCTTGAAAATCAATCAGATTCAGAGTTTTTCGTAATAATTGAAAACTCAATCAATGACTTATGTACTTTTAAACTTTTCAGAAAATAAGTCATTGATTGAGGGGGAGAATGTTTTCAAATTTACATCATCTCACGGGCTTTCTTAATTATCCTATATGCTTAATTAAAAATCATGTTAACCTACATTGAAGGACTAGGTGCATAGGATATGATTGTTAGGATTAGATGACTAGAGTTTGATAAACACATTATTCCCATACATTTGAATGATATGATTGATATGTTGAATTGACTTTTATTAGTCGATTGTTGTTTGGGTGATGTCGACCACCATATATCTGTATGTGTGTTCACTAACGTATGCAGGTATTTTGGTATATAAGAATGTTCCCGATCCGGATCCCACAATTGAAGATGATTGGATGTCGAAAGGAAAGGGTAACTATATCTTGGGTTAACAAATGAAGAAACGGAGCTTAATTGGACTTATATGGAGTGTTGGCATGGAAAAATGCAACGTAAGAGGTCTCACTGCATCAGCAGATGGTTTTCTTCTAAGTGATTGAAGAAACGGAGCTTAATTTGACCTCAGTTGGCATTAAAATGCAACGTAAGAAGTCTCACTGCATCAGCAGATGGTTTTTCTTCCAAGCCATACAGCAACAACATAAGCTTCTCAACCACCTAACGTATCTTTGCGCAGGATACCATTTTTAAACAATTTTGAAAAATTTGAATAAATTGTTTTGAAAATGGAAAATATTGTTTTGAAAATTAATTGGACTTACTTTTGAAAATCACCGGACTTCATTTTATCAAAACTTGAGTCACTCAATCATCGACTACGGTCATCGATTGAGGGGGAGAGTGATTTAAAATAAAATATTTTCAAACGATATTTCTTCACAAAAGTTCGGATTGTACAAAATAAGTGGTGATCTAAAGATTTAATGTTATGTCATGGTATGATTTTTCTTTAAGAATCAAGATCTTTCAAAATGAAATTTTTTCTGTTCTTGTTTGATTGTGAAATTGTTTTATTTTACTTAAAAGATCTCTTAAAAACTATCATACCTGACACTAACAATCTTTAATGTCGAAAAACTATTCCTTATTAATCATTTTTCAAAATTATATTTTGCCATGTCTTTCCCTAAAATTTTCTAAATGATTTAAATCAATCGGGATCCAAAATCTCAATTGGTTTGAAATTTTTGATCGGGGGAGAGATCGTGATTTAAATCTCAAATCGGTTTTAAAAAAGGTGATTGTTTCAAAAGCACTCCTTCCTTCGTGCGCCAAACGATTTCTAATACATAATGCACATGATTGTGGAGGAGCATTTAACCATAAACCAGATGGGTATTTAAACCAGGCCACATATTCTCCCATGTTTTCTAAACCTTATTAAATCACTTGGGATCCAAAATCTCAAAGGGTTTGATATTTTTGATCGGGGGAGAATTTGTGATTTAATAATGAAATTTGATAAAAGGTGATCGTTTTGATTCAATTGTGCAGGTTGCTCTCTCATATGTGCTAAACGCTTTGGAATCTCGAAGCACATATTGAGTTGGAGCATTTCAATAAGAAAATTAACTCTCATGGTACAAAAATTTCTATGTTTCAACATAAAGTACCTTGATTGATTTTCTAAATGGTTTCTTAATGGATTTTGTGATCGTGGATGTACTTCAAATGACCTCTTGCCTCTATGTGATAAAATGATTTCAAATATCCTATGCACATATTGAGGGGGAGAATTTACCAAAGAAATTCAAATGGCTTTTTCTAAGGAAATTGTGATCAAGAAATTATTTCAAAGAACTCTTGCCTCCATGTGCCAAACAATTTCAATATCATATGCACATGTTGAGGGGAGCATTTCTAAAATGATCAAAACAATTAAGGTACAAATGCTTTGATTTTATATCACAAGTACCTTGATTGATTTTCCAAATGATTTTTCAATTGGTTTCAAGAAGGAAAGAACAATACCAAAAGACCGACCAATTTACTTTATGCATGGAGTTATAAGGATGGTTAGGTTAGGTATTCGTTCCCACGATCCCGCTAGAGCCGGAGGGATCTACCCACAGACAAACCACTAGATAGTGTAGAAGTCCTTAGGTATGATGAAAAAAGGAGAAAAGTGAGATATGGGAAGAGTGCGGACTGAGATAGAGCTAGAACTGGAATAAACCCAACAAGGTTCTAGTTATGAAGTCTTGGTAAGCACTGAAGGGGTTGAAGAATGAAAAAGAAGTGAATGTGAAAAAGGGTGAAAAGAAATAGCCCTACAATAATTCAACCTTAAGGCAGTAACCGGGTTCAATACATATGCTACTGGTGTTAACTAAGGTAACACTGGTATTGAAGACAAGACGTCATGGACCCAGTGACGCACTGCACTAAACTTCCCAAGCTACTCAAGTTCCTCTTAAAAGGGCTTGTTTCATTCTCACGGGGAACCTACATAATCTATCGACTTCCTCTTAGAGATTGTTGATATTGAAGAAGGAGACCCTCTCCCTAGTCTCCTGCATAGGAACCAAATGTGTACTATTGAGTTTAGAGCTAAGAGATCATCCATAATATCTCATTAGGACACAAAATTAATGAAGACTTGCTGTTTCACACAATGTGGAAAGTAAGTATATATTGAGAGTCCTACGCATTATCCTTGTGATATTGCCAGAACATCCGAGTGATATGTAAATATTCACAATGAAGATGGAAATCCTTCTAGAGCCAACATCAAACAAGCTCTTGGTGGGTAACATGTGAGATCTTCTCGTAAGATCAAGCCTGTGACAACTGGATAGAAACGATGGGGTGATTCATTCGTGAATCAACCTTGGTCCAGGAAATGAATTGACGAATACTTTTGGAAAAACCGTTCGATGTGCAAACTCTTCTTTTCTCTAGCACGTCGAATGTGTATTCTTTTCAAACACAAAAAGTATTTATGATTGAAAATTGATCTTTCTTATAAAACCTTCGTCGTATTGCAAAACTCTTTCTTCTAAGCAATACGCGATTGTTTTCAAATCAATTTTTCATCAATCAGTGAATCTCAATTCGCTGGTTCACTCACTCCGTGTTGTCTTCTTTGAGACGTTCCGGTTTGAGAACAACTAGAACAGCTGCGAAACCCTGTTAAGGAGATTCTTCGGAATTCTACCTGATCATAGGCAGTACTTGTACTGATCAACGGGGAACCGTGGGCCGTGTACCTCAATTCAATGAAAGTGATCAAAGACACTTTCGTGTGTTTTATTGCTAACTGTTGTTTGCAGGTACATTTGGACGGTTGCAGCTGATCAGAATTGAGGAGTCAATCCATAGCCGCATGCTCACTAAACACATTCATTTTTAAAGAAATCATGATAAGTGCATCAATGACTCTGATATTTTCACTCCATGCTTCTGCTACGCTGCTGCAAATATCATGAATCAACTAAAGCGTCCACTACTCTGATAAGAAGAAATCATGATCCAAAATGTGAGCATGTCGGTCCGAAAGTCACAACTTCACATGATGGCAACACAATAAAGGGTGATCCAGAGATTTACTGTGGCTGATGATCTCAAAGAAAGCTCGAAGATCATCAAAGATGTGTAAAGGCCTCCACTTAAAGTACAAAGTAATCGGACTTTGAAGAATCACTGCTAAAGCACAAAGATTGCGGAATTGAAGAATTGAAGTCTACGAGCTCAAGAACAAAGTCAAGAATAGAATGCTAGGATGCAAAATGTATTTCATGGGGTGACCTCCCTTAGGGGGAGATTGTTAGGAATTGGAAATTCCATGTTAAAGTGTCGGTCACCCCAATTATAGTCTAGCATAAGTTAGCTCGTAGACTTGTCGTTTGTTACGTTATTTACTTGTTATTTAGTTATTAGTTTAGCTTAGTGCAACACCGTGGAGGACGGACGGGTCTTTACCCACTGTATGCCTGATCCACAGTCCGAAGGAGGATGTTTATTATGTAACTATAAATACCCTCTACCTCCCAAGGTAGAGGGTTGGACATTTCATTTCTTAATCTAACCTTCTATGTTTTCTTTCACTATCTCTCTCTAGAAAGGCTCCCATCCCACTTTCTCTCTCTAAACTCTTAAACCATACGCCCCATTTATAATGTTATGATGTGTTTGTGAAATCCAATATGTTACAGCAACTGTGGGAAGCGCAGTGGAGGAGCAGGAAATGAAGCTCCACAAGCTCAGCATTGAGTAAGACGAGGAATTGTATCCCCAGCTTGTTTCGATGATTGTTGAGCGCAGGTGGCTTATCGGCCATGGTTTGCGCCTTGCTGCCCTGAATACGTTGGAGTCTCGGGAGGTGGTAGACAGATTCGGGGTAGTTGTGCAGTGCGCATTGGCGCGTGGTAAATCGGAGGCGATAGAGGAACTCCACGAAGGTGGCCTTCTGAAAGTGCCTGCCGCCCAGGTGCCTGGGTATAGTGATCATGCATACCATGAACTGGTTGCTGCGATGGGGAAGATGAAACTGTTAGAGCTTCCTCATATTACGCAATTGGAGCTCGACCAAGATTACCCCATCAGTGTGATCATGGAGGGGTTAACCCTGGCTCGCCACCATGCTGACGGCTCGGAGACGCAGCCTGACTTCTTTTTGAAGCCAGATGAGTCGCAGCTGCAAGTGCCTATCTTTGCGCGCCCACGCCATATCTTGAATCCCTTCGCGCTTGAGAAAGAAATCCCGCTGAAAGAATCCTTAGAGGCCCATGCTATGAGGCTTGCCAAGAAGAAGGGCGTGACAGGAAAGGCCATTCTTTGTGGTGTTGGTGCAACTTACCTTCCTAGATCCGATGGGGTACCTGTGAGTGTGGCGACGGTATCACACCAGGACTCTGACTTGTTGAAGAAGCTGAAGGAGGCTGGGGACGCTGCAAGCCACGTGGAGAGCTCATGTCTTAGGTGTAGCAATAGTATATAGGTTGTAGCTTCTTTGTGAATATCTTTTTGTAAGAACTCGTGGTCCTAAATAAAATTTTCCTTTTGTTGAATGTCTGTTAATGTGAATGTTGTTGCGATTTGTAATGTTTTTACTTAGTTATCAGTTTTTTCATAGAAAACGTTCTTGTTGTCTAAGAATCAAACGGTTGTACAAGCGCAAATAATAAATGAAGTCCATAATCATGTATGAAAGTCACATTTTAACATTCTAAGTACTTGTATCATAATCGTGTGGTGTGATATGCAGCGTACTGTAAATATCATAGTAAGGAGCCAAGAGTCTTGATTCCTGGTTTGTTAAACGCGCACAGTATACATTGTTGCGCATCCGTCGTGGAATGCGCATTGTACTTATTTCAACGTCTTGAAAATAAGGTGTTTAACAAGGATGCATGATCCGATGTTGATGGGTTTGCAACCCTCTTACTCAACGAGTTATTTAGTAGGTTTACTCATCCTTTTACCAACGTGGGTTTATTAAGTGCATGCACGCCATGTAGGCAAAAAATAATATAACAACAGTGTTGAGATATGAATAATATGTAAATAACAAATTAAAATGTGTCGCGGAGTTAGCTAGAAACCGCGACGTTTATTAATACTTGCAAGTTTTTGTAAAAAAAAAAAGAAAGATATTTGCCTAAATAAAACAGAATGTAAATACACGGATATTTATTTAGCACTATACTAAAGTACGGGAGTATCCGTGCGCTGGGCCGTAGCCGTTCCTAGAGGTAGCAACGTTTGAGATTGCAGATGTTCCATGTGCGTGGTAGCTCGCATCCATCCATATCACGCAGCTTGTATGCGCCTTTTCCTAATGCTTCAATGACCTCATAAGGTCCTTCCCACTTTGGTCCAAGTTTTCCTGTATCCTCTGCGTGGCTCGCGTCATTGGCGCGATATACGAAATCGCCTGGTCTGAATGAGACACTTCGAACTTTAGCATCGTAGTATC
Organism: Chrysanthemum seticuspe; assembly: GCA_019973895.1. Classification (NCBI taxonomy): domain Eukaryota; kingdom Viridiplantae; phylum Streptophyta; class Magnoliopsida; order Asterales; family Asteraceae; genus Chrysanthemum; species Chrysanthemum seticuspe. The sequence goes on along the minus strand of BPTQ01000001.1, from coordinate 57,466,790 downwards.
CCTTCATTTTTGACTTAGCTCTCACCTCACATATAGCTGCGCGCTCGCGCCTTTCTTCCAACATGTCCAAGTCAATACGCCGTTCATCGTCATTAGTTGTAACATTAACTTCGGCAGTGCGAATAGTTGGCATCCCAATTTCGGCTGGTATAACGGCTTCTGTCCCATAGAAAAGAGAAAAGGGAGTGTCTCCCGTGCTAATTTTGATTGAAGTGCGGTGCGCCCACAAAACATGCGATAGTTCCCCTACCCAACTTCCTTTGTGTTTGTCTAAGCGTGCTTTAATTCCTTCACCAAGACTACGATATGCGCGCTCGACCAAACCATTTGTTTGTGGGTGTTTAACTGACGTGAAGTGTTGTGCAATATTCAGTTTCTCGCACCATTCCTTGAAAGGGTTGTCACAGAATTGTTTTCCATTGTCCGAGATGATTTCCCCAGGTAATCCGAAATGGCATACGATATTTTCCCAAACAAATTGTTTTACCTGGTTACATGTGATTGTCGCGACCGCCTTTGCCTCAATCCATTTAGTGAAATAGTTTATAGCCACTATAAGGAATTTCACTCCTCCTGCTGCAACAGGAAAGGGGTCTGCAATGTCGATACCCTATTTATAGAATGGCCATGGCGACGTAATAGGTGTTAGTTCCTGTTGTGGTTGGCGTGGAATGGGTCTGTGAACTTGGCAGTCACCACACTTTCTTATTAAGTCCCGCGCATCTCGGTGCATTGTAGGCCAGTAGTATCCTGACCGTAAAGCGCGCGCCACAACAAACCGTGGTCCTGAGTGCATACTACATGAACCAGCGCGGATCTCTCGGAGTACGTAATCTTCTTGAAGGGGTCCTACACATCGAAGCCATGGTTGTTGAAATGAACGCCGATATAGTATACCGTCCCGAAGTTCAAACCTCTGTGATGTGTGCCGTACTCGTCGGTCGTCCTTCTACTCTTGGGGCAATACGCCCTTGCTTATAAACTCGATAATTGGGGTCATCCATGTAGGACCTTGCTCCTCTATCACTGTGGATATCTCCATCTCCAAGATGGACTTGCTCTTCAGAGTTTCCACCAATACTTGTTTTTACAGGTGCGCAAAGCTTGTGGATGCAATCTTGCTCAGCGCATCCGCCTTTCTGTTTTCCCCTCTAGGAACTTGTTTGATGGTGAACCTATCAAAGCCGTGGATTAGGGACTTGGTTTTGTCAAGATATTGAATCATGTTCTCCTCTTTAGCCACATACTCGCCCAACACATGGTTGGCTACTAGGCGGGAATCCACATTTGCTTCTAGGTTGCGGATGCCCATTCGAGCTGCAATGCGTAATCCAGCAATCAAAGCTTTATACTCGGCCTCGTTGTTCGTGTAATGTAAGTCGCGAGCCATCGGGCACGTCTTTCAAGTAAGTCGCGAGCCATCGGGCACGTCTTTCAAGTGCTTGTTCTTCAATTCGAATTTCTTCAAGACATTTTTCAATCTGAGCTGCTCGTTCTTCTTCTTCGAGTAATTCTATCATAGATCTTTCGTTGCGAGACGCTCGATCTTCGGCAAGTAATTCACCATAAGTTTTCTGATGATGATCTTTTTCTGGAGCATGTTTATTAACAAATTCTTCGAGTATTTTAAGACATCTTTGAATTTCTGGAGAAATTATCGGAGGTTGTGGTTGAATTTCTTGGTATTGTGGAGGTGGGTTATAAGGATAGTCGTAATTGTTACAAGGAACCTGCTCATAGACAAGCGGGTTTTGCATTTGACAATCGGAGTTAACGTGCGGACCTCCACAATACTCACAACAATATGATTGTTGTAACGGGTGTGGTGAAGTATATGGATAAGGTTCATAACCAAAGGTTGTATTGTTAAATTGATTTTGACATTGAAAACCTTGGTGAGGACCTCCACAGTACTCACAAGAGTATGACTCCGTCTCATGGTATGGGGATTGGTTAAGGAAATCGGTCGTATCATTGTAGGGATGTTGTTCGTAGACAAACTCGTTTCCCGTATTCACAATGCTACAACCGGGACAATTCCCATCATTTTGAGGTCCCCCACACCATTGACAACCATAATGGTAAGACGAAGACATCGAGAAGAATTATACGGATAAGAGGGATAAGAGAAAGAATTGACGGTTCAGAGGGTAAAGAAGATTATTTTTGGGTTTTTAGAAAACATATTTTGAAAAGAAAAATCTTTTTGGGTTTTTAATAAAAGGGATATTTACAAAATACAACGACAACTTCACGGGGAAGGATCTTCAAATGCACACGAATCGAGACGGAATACGAAAAGCTCACTACATGCCCTCCCCGGCACCGGCGCCATTTTTTTGATTTGTCGTTTTCGTACAAGATATTTTTCCGAAGAAATACAAAGGTATGTATTTTCCCCGGGTCGTTTTCCCAACGAGGGATGAATGGAGTTTGACAACTCACGTCGCGATTCGGGATTCGAATGTGTAAAAGGGATATTGGGGATTTCTATTCTACGATGCAAGGAATTATAGAAGGAAACAATAAAATCAACTAAATCTATGATGCAATAAAGGAAACACTACTAACTACGAAAATTTAAACTAAAAACGCATAAAACGTAATTAAGGAAACGCGAAATAAATGCAACTATGCTAATTAAAACCCGTAAAAATGAACTTCTATTTTCTTACAGCTAAGAATGATATTGGAAAATTATTTGTGAATTAAAACTATTTTTTTGGTTTTTTATTGATTTATTTTGAATTAAAAACTAATTTAAGACATTTAAAATAGACTTGAAATACTAAAAATTAGGAAAATAAGCTAGAAAATTACAAAACTATTTTTCAAAAATCTTAAATAACTAAAAAGAAATTTAGAAACTGGAATCACATTTTTCTGACTTTTTCTCAATTTATTATGAATTTAATACTATTAAAAACTAATTAAATTCCTAGAAAATAATAAAATAACTATGAAAAATCTGGAAAATACTTTTTAAGACATTTTTATTTTTCTAAAATTAAGAAAATTTAAATTGCATTTTTCTGAACATTTTCTGAATTATTTGGATTAAATGCTAATTAAAAATGCTAGAAAATGACATAAAATGCAGAAAAATAGCAAATGAACAGTAAAAAATATGAAAACTTCCAGTCAACTATAAAATAATACTGAGAACTAGGGAAAATTAACATAAACTACTGTGGAGATCAGGTACTATGATTTGGCCACACTACTAGGATGAATAAGCACTTAAAATGAGCAATAAGCTAACCACAAGCTACAAAAAGCTACCTAAACTTAAAGCTAACCTAAACTAACTAAAACTAGCCTACTGCAACTGGAATGGATCATAAAAGCACAAGCTAGAAGGTAAAAGGCACAAGATCAGATTCTAATAAGTATATGCCAAACGGCCCTAAACTACCCACTTTCACCCATCCACAGATTAAGCTACAGATTTTTATGATTTTTTTCCTTTTGGGAAAAGTAAAAGGAGATGGTGAAATTGTGATTTTTAATTTTTAATATTTTTTATGACAACTAAAAAAGGATTTAAAAGGATGGTGAAAACTGAGAAAAATAAATTTTAGACCAAAATTGACTTTTAGTAAAAACCGTCTATTATATGAACTTAGATCCACTAGAAAAGATTGTAAATGTTATTTTGAGATGAAATGAGATCAAATCAAGCAATCCTATATGAATTTATACCTAAAATGCAAGTTATGCTTAATCCTAACTCAACAGATGTGAAGTGAGAACAGATATGATTCAATATTGACTTCTTAGTGAAAGCAGATGCAAAGCAATTATCTAAATGAGTCTAAAGAACCTAGAATGAACTTACACAACTGACCTAGATATCTGAATAAGCCTCTAACTCAGATTATTGACTTGATCCAAACACCACTTTATATGTCTGAATCACAGATTTTTAAGGCTAAAATCAATATCAAACTAAACTAATCCTTAAACAAGATTCTTATACTAAAATTTCGCCTAAATGAAGTAAATTATACAGCAATTCTACACTCAAATAGACATGATCATGATTGTGCAGATATGACAGAAAAGAAGCAGATCAAAATCAGAAACTTCAAATAAACTCAAACTGACCAGCACAACTCTAAATCAGATAGAGATATAAAACTAAAATAGAACACAAATAATCAATCTAAACAACATTTATACTACTGAATTTAAGGAATGAGAAGTAAACAAGCTTACAACCGTCCAGCCACAATGGCTTGCATACATAAACTCAATGAACTATTATATAAATCTGATCTCAACCCAACTCAGATCCAAACTCAACCCATATCATCATCCATAACAGCAATTCAACCCAATCTACTATGATTTCTGCAACTTTGACTTTTATTGACTATTTTGAAGAAAATGAATTCAAGACCAATTTAGTTCAGAAGCAACCTCACATAAGCTCATATAAGCTTATGTGAGCTTGACGAGTAACAAACAAAGCTTTAAATCAGATTTAAAAAGAGATTGTACAGAAATTTAAATCGACAAGAAATTAAATGGGAACTTGATTTGCATTAATAAAGTGAACTACAGAATTAAATTGAAAAGAACAGGATTACACTATGAAAGCAAATAAACGAAAAGTAAATAAATGATCAAAATTTCTCTAAGACTTAAGAAATTGGACAAATGAAATCTGTGGATGTGAGGGGCTTTTATAGCTGCTCCTTGAGCTTGGGTTTGATATTCAGAAGCTTCTAGCACTCTTAATCTCATCCATTGATTCGTATCCCACATCATCTCTTCACTCACAGCCACAGGATCAAATGGTGTGACATGTCTCCACCAATCAGAGGGCTTCAATTGGACATGCTGTCATTCCCTTACTCGGATTGCCAACATGGCACAAAGATGCTTAGTACTAAGAGATTTGAGGGGCAAGGTTGGTATTTCATGTGGGGAAGTAAGGTAAGCAGTGAATTCACAATTTGGGAGGGAAGGGGCACTGTTGGGTTTTTATTATTTATTTTATTTTAACTGTGAGTGAAAGAGGAAGTTTGACCGGGTAAATTATATGGTGTTCGGGTATGGATATGTGGGGGATCCGGGTATGGGTAATTATTTAGTATGGGCTTGGACTAGATGTAGGATATTTGGGCTTGGGGTTGTTTGTTTATTTTAGTGGACTTGGACTTTGATATGTAGTAATAATTATATCCGGGTTCTTATCAATAGGGCATAACTCCGTATTCTGCACTTTTGAGCATCAAAGTCCATGAAATATCATCCCGGCATCGGCTTTTTGCACTCTTCTTTCTCTCGTGCTCGGTTTTTCTTCGGTTTTAGCTTCTTTTTGTCTGTTTCATCATATCCGTACCTGCACATACAAAAACTCAAGAAACACGCAAATATTAGCAATAAACGGCTCTTTTCTTGGTTATTTTGGGTCATATTTGATAAAGAAATGATATGTGTTTTAGCACATATCAAAATACCCCAGACGAGACCATTGTCGTGTCCTCACGCAATGCAATCAACTCACGCTTCTAAAACCAAGGATTTCAATCTCTTTCTACTAAACCTATGAAGAAGTAGCAAAGATTCCTCAAAAGAGATTAAGAACCCTTAATTCTAAAAACGCCCCGTTTACCTTTTAATTCACATGTAGATATTACGATTAAGCACTTCCATTATGAGCGACGGTTCGTTGAACTTTCATGTCGATCAATAACTCCAACATTTTTCAAACGACACGTTAGGATCACGGAGTAGGAAACACAACACAGCGTGAAGTGACCATACGGATAGAATACATCGTCCCTGATTTTTCACAAGTCCCCAAACTAAGCGTAAAATCGAAATCATTGTTAAATATGACTCTAGATGCTAACACTACCCATGGAAGTTACTTGTGTAATTACCTTATGCTCCCATTTTCCTATTTTCCTCTAGATTTTTTTATTTTTGTGAGAATTGAATTTCTTCAAATTTCTCGTTTCGATAACTTTTATTCCGATAAAGATACAAAGCTAAGTCGATAATTAGTTGTCCATCTTCTCTCAAGAACCATTGTTCCAAAAATGAGGTCCACATCAAGGAATTTTTATTCACTTATATATATATATATATATATATATTTTTTAACATATATATATTTTTTTACTTATATGAGCTATATGAACTACGGAGCTTCACGGGGTAATTCCAAGACTATAGGCTTCATGAAATGAGGGTCCCGGTTGGTTAGACTAAGAACCTCACCCAATCCTGGCTAAAGATCCAAGGGTCCGATCTCGACACCGCAGCTCATAACTTTACTTATTACTTTTCACTTATTGCTTATTTATTTATTTATTACGGATCCTTGATGTGTACCCAATTTTTAAAACAAAGATTCTTTTAAGAAGATAAAGAACTAACTATCGCCAAAAACTCAACATCTCTAATTATTTGTTAGATAGATATGGGGTGAAACAATTTTGTGGGAACAAAAAGCCATAAGTACCTTCGATGGGCTCTAAAGAGAACCAACTACTCCACGCTTAGCATCTAAACTCATAAGTAACTCTATCATTTCTCGATCTCCGCAAATTTAAAATCCCAAATAATGAGATCCGCGGATGCTTAGCCGATAATTTTTAAGATTACCTATGGTTAAGGGAACAAGCTAGGGCTCAACACGCCCGGTCAAGTCAGAATTCTATTCCTACTCTCACCAGCGGAAAGTCAACAAGGTGTCAAAACATATATTAACTTAGCAAATGCTTCGTTAAATAATCTCAAATCTCGCATTTTTAAAGTCACTTATTAGAAACTAGCAAATTCTTGTTTAAGCTTCGCATATTTGAAATCACTTAGGGAGACTTGCAAATTCTTGGCCTTGTGAGCTAGAATCGCATTTTATAGCCTCTTGTCTAAGCAATTAGCAAAGGCTATGTCAAGAAAAACGCATATTTAAAGAAACTTCTAAGAGACTAGCAAGGACTTTTCGATCATAAAACTAGCAAAAGCTTACAAAAATTTTTAAATTTTCTCATTTTTTGCACAATTTTTTCATTTTCTAAGGAAAAACGGGGTTGCGAGAGAAACACGACAGAAAATAAGCAAGTGCGGTTAAATCAAATCGAAGATTACCCACCCCAGACTAAAACGAAACATTGTCCTCAATGTTTAAAGCAAGGGTATCACGAAAATCTAAAAGCCGTTTATTAAGTATGCTCAAAGATAAACGTTAGTCGATAAGATTAGGATATCGGATTTCCATCAGCATCGATCATGAAACTCGAGTGGAGAAAAGACAAACTTCGAGCACGAGAGTCTTCATATCGGGAAAATCCTAGACAAAACATCACAAACAACCAAACATGAGAAATCGAAGAGGCTAACCCCTTCACGTCACTTATTAGAGAAAATAGAAAGAAGATAGAAACGCTTGTTTTGTTATCGAGTCGTTAGCTTGACCCGCCCCGAATTCATTTGTCCTTGGGGAAACAAGCGGAATGGATACCCGGATCAAAGATGGTATCCTCACTCCAGAGGGAAAGAGAATGGGTGGGTTGGGAGGGAAAGACAATGTCGGGCATCAGCAAAAATGGGATAACATCTCCCAAACTTACAAAAGGTATGTCAAGAAAGAGTGATCCATCATCCGGTGGTTTTGCGGGTGGACGAAGAGATGACGGATCAAAAAGAAACGACTCCATAGAAGAAGTCGGGAGTACATGGTAGAGGATAAGAGGTGAAAGCTCAATACTGAAGGCATCCATCGGAGGATCCTTATCTCGAACAACGTTTCTAACAAAGAACTCGTCAATGCATATCCCGGGGTTGAAAATCTTGTCTTCACATGTGGGCTCAACGGGATAAGTGAGGGTCGACTCAACAGAGGAAGGAGAATCATCATTAAGCAAGCTTTCAAGAAAAAGAACATCTTGATTAGAGTCGCACCCGTCACTCTCAATACCCGGCGGTATTGGATCATCAAGAAATAAGTCGATTTCTTCCATATCAGAATCATAAGGCAGATTATCAAGAATATCGTCTTCAACCACTTTAACCAATTCATCAATCTCCATAATATCTTTAGTGTCAGATTCATCACTTTCTTCATCTTGCATAACATCATATGACGGGAGAAAAAGGTCGGAACACAGAGATGGGACAAGTGGTGTGCTCTGAGAGCTAGCAATATCCACCACCTCCGTTGTGGTCTCTGAATCGGACTCAAAATCTTTGTCGAAAAGAGGATTAACTTCGCAAAAGGTATAGTCATCATTGAATTCAAAAAGTGGATTTGAGAAAATCCCTGAAGTAACCTCGGAAATGTCAAGAGAATCACATAAAAGCGAATCACAATCACTATCAGATATATCCTCGGACTCACTTGGGATTGGGTCAAGGCTCTCAACACTAGACGATTCCGTTTCCGGAATAGTGCTAAGAGGCTCGTCCCCCATTATGAGAGAGTCAACGGGTTCAACAATTATCGAAGATATGGAATCATCGACCTCTTCCAAAAGGACGTCACTTCTCTCAACCGGCGTGAGTGAAGGGGAAGGGTCGGAAATGAAAGGCTCAGAAACGGGAGTAGGTTCAGCCGACAAACTCGCATAATATTCTTTCATTTGAATGGAATCCTCATCATCATCGTCAATGTAAGTCGCGAGCCATCGGGCACGTCTTTCAAGTGCTTGTTCTTCAATTCGAATTTCTTCAAGACATTTTTCAATCTGAGCTGCTCGTTCTTCTTCTTCGAGTAATTCTATCATAGATCTTTCGTTGCGAGACGCTCGATCTTCGGCAAGTAATTCACCATAAGTTTTCTGATGATGATCTTTTTCTGGAGCATGTTTATTAACAAATTCTTTGAGTATTTTAAGACATCTTTGAATTTCTGGAGAAATTATCGGAGGTTGTGGTTGAATTTCTTGGTATTGTGGAGGTGGGTTATAAGGATAGTCGTAATTGTTACAAGGAACCTGCTCATAGACAAGCGGGTTTTGCATTTGACAATCGGAGTTAACGTGCGGACCTCCACAATACTCACAACAATATGATTGTTGTAACGGGTGTGGTGAAGTATATGGATAAGGTTCATAACCAAAGGTTGTATTGTTAAATTGATTTTGACATTGAAAACCTTGGTGAGGACCTCCACAATACTCACAAGAGTATGACTCCGTCTCATGGTATGGGGATTGGTTAAGGAAATCGGTCGTATCATTGTAGGGATGTTGGTCGTAGACAAACTCGTTTCCCGTATTCACAATGCTACAACCGGGACAATTCCCATCATTTTGAGGTCCCCCACACCATTGACAACCATAATGGTAAGACGAAGACATCGAGAAGAATTATACGGATAAGAGGGATAAGAGAAAGAATTGACGGTTCAGAGGGTAAAGAAGATTATTTTTGGGTTTTTAGAAAACATATTTTGAAAAGAAAAATCTTTTTGGGTTTTTAATAAAAGGGATATTTACAAAATACAACGATAACTTCACGGGGAAGGATCTTCAAATGCACACGAATCGAGACGGAATACGAAAAGCTCACTACATGCCCTCCCCGGCACCGGCGCCATTTTTTTGATTTGTCGTTTTCGTACAATATATTTTTCCGAAGAAATACAAAGGTATGTATTTTCCCCGGGTCGTTTTCCCAACGAGGGATGAATGGAGTTTGACAACTCACGTCGCGATTCGGGATTCGAATGTGTAAAAGGGATATTGGGGATTTCTATTCTACGATGCAAGGAATTATAGAAGGAAACAATAAAATCAACTAAATCTATGATGCAATAAAGGAAACACTACTAACTACGAAAATTTAAACTAAAAACGCATAAAACGTAATTAAGGAAACGCGAAATAAATGCAACTATGCTAATTAAAACCCGTAAAAATGAACTTCTATTTTCTTACAGCTAAGAATGATATTGGAAAATTATTTGTGAATTAAAACTATTTTTTTGGTGATTTATTTTGAATTAAAAACTAATTTAAGACATTTAAAATAGACTTGAAATACTAAAAATTAGGAAAATAAGCTAGAAAATTACAAAACTATTTTTCAAAAATCTTAAATAACTAAAAAGAAATTTAGAAACTGGAATCACATTTTTCTGACTTTTTCTCAATTTATTATGAATTTAATACTATTAAAAACTAATTAAATTCCTAGAAAATAATAAAATAACTATGAAAAATCTAGAAAAATACTTTTTAAGACATTTTTATTTTTCTAAAATTAAGAAAATTTAAATTGCATTTTTCTGAACATTTTCTGAATTATTTGGATTAAATGCTAATTAAAAATGCTAGAAAATGACATAAAATGCAGAAAAATATCAAATGAACAGTAAAAAATATGAAAACTTCCAGTCAACTATAAAATAATACTGAGAACTAGGGAAAATTAACATAAACTACTGTGGAGATCAGGTACTATGATTTGGGCACACTACTAGGATGAATAAGCACTTAAAATGAGCAATAAGCTAACCACAAGCTACAAAAAGCTACCTAAACTTAAAGCTAACCTAAACTAACTAAAACTAGCCTACTGCAACTGGAATGGATCATAAAAGCACAAGCTAAAAGGTAAAAGGCACAAGATCAGATTCTAATAAGTATATGCCAAACGGCCTTAAACTACCCACTTTCACCCATCCACAAATTAAGCTACAGATTTTTATGATTTTTTTCCTTTTGGGAAAAGTAAAAGGAGATGGTGAAATTGTGATTTTTAATTTTTAATATTTTTTATGACAACTAAAAATGGATTTAAAAGGATGGTGAAAACTGAGAAAAATAAATTTTAGACCAAAATTGACTTTTAGTAAAAACCTTTTATTTTGACTTATATGAACTTAGATCCACTAGAACAGATTGTAAATGTTATTTTGAGATGAAATGAGATCAAATCAAGCAATCCTATATGAATTTATACCTAAAATGCAAGTTATGCTTAATCCTAACTCAACAGATGTGAAGTGAGAACAGATATGATTCAATATTGACTTCTTAGTGAAAGCAGATGCAAAGCAATTATCTAAATGAGTCTAAAGAACCTAGAATGAACTTACACAACTGACCTAGATCTCTGAATAAGCCTCTAACTCAGATTATTGACTTGATCCAAACACCACTTTATATGTCTGAATCACCGATTTTTAAGGCTAAAATCAATATCAAACTAAACTAATCCTTAAACAAGATTCTTATACTAAAATTTCGCCTAAAAGAAGTAAATTATACAGCAATTCTACACTCAAATAGACATGATCATGATTGTGCAGATATGACAGAAAAGAAGCAGATCAAAATCAGAAACTTCAAATAAACTCAAACTGACCAGCACAACTCTAAATCAGATAGAGATATAAAACTAAAATAGAACACAAATAATCAATCTAAACAACATTTATACTACTGAATTTAAGGAATGAGAAGTAAACAAGCTTACAACCGTCCAGCCACAATGGCTTGCATACATAAACTCAATGAACTATTATATAAATCTGATCTCAACCCAACTCAGATCCAAACTCAACCCATATCATCATCCATAACAGCAATTCAACCCAATCTACTATGATTTCTGCAACTTTGACTTTTATTGACTATTTTGAAGAAAATGAATTCAAGACCAATTTAGTTCAGAAGCAACCTCACATAAGCTCATATAAGCTTATGTGAGCTTGATGAGTAACAAACAAAGCTTTAAATCAGATTTAAAAAGAGATTGTACAGAAATTTAAATCGACAAGAAATTAAATGGGAACTTGATTTGCATTAATAAAGTGAACTACAGAATTAAATTGAAAAGAACAGGATTGCACTATGAAAGCAAATAAATGAAAAGTAAATAAATGATCAAAATTTCTCTAAGACTTAAGAAATTGGACAAATGAAATCTGTGGATGTGAGGGGCTTTTATAGCTGCTCCTTGAGCTTGGGTTTGATCTTCAGAAGCTTCTAGCACTCTTAATCTCATCCATTGATTCGTATCCCACATCATCTCTTCACTCACAGCCACAGGATCAAATGGTGTGACATGTCTCCACCAATCAGAGGGCTTCAATTGGACATGCTGTCATTCCCTTACTCGGATTGCCAACATGGCACAAAGATGCTTAGTACTAAGAGATTTGAGGGGCAAGGTTGGTACTTCATGTGGGGAAGTAAGGTAAGCAGTGAATTCACAATTTGGGAGGGAAGGGGCACTGTTGGGTTTTTATTATTTATTTTATTTTAACTGTGAGTGAAAGAGGAAGTTTGACCGGGTAAATTATATGGTGTTCGGGTATGGATATGTGGGGGATCCGGGTATGGGTAATTATTTAGTATGGGCTTGGACTAGATGTAGGATATTTGGGCTTGGGGTTGTTTGTTTATTTTAGTGGACTTGGACTTTGATTTGTAGTAATAAGTATATCCGGGTTTTTATCAATAGGGCATAACTCCGTATTCTGCACTTTTGAGCATCAAAGTCCATGAAATAGCATCCCGGCATCGGCTTTTTGCACTCTTCTTTCTCTCGTGCTCGGTTTTTCTTCGGTTTTGGCTTCTTTTTGTCTGTTTCATCATATCCGTACCTGCACATACAAAAACTCAAGAAACACGCAAATATTAGCAATAAACGGCTCTTTTCTTGGTTATTTTGGGTCATATTTGATAAAGAAATGATATGTGTTTTAGCACATATCACGCAACTAGCGTGGGGAGTGCTGCTAAGTATTGTTTAAGTTGTATGAAAGCTTCTTCTGCTTCCATAGTCCAGCAAAAGTCTCCCTTTTTTGTGCACTTCTTGAGTGTTTTGAAGAGAGGGAGTGACTTGTCTGCTGATTTGGACAAGAATCTATTCAAACCGGCCAGTTTTCCGTTTAGTGATTGAACTTCTTTCAACGTGCGTGGTGAAAGAAGTTGGATAACATCCTTCGTTTTTTCTGGACACGGTTTGATGCCATCGGGCTCTATCAGATATCCAAGGAACATGCTTTCTGTAGCGCCAAAATTGCATTTCTTAGGATTTAGCTTCATGTTGATCTTTTTTAGTGTCTTAAATGTTTCCTCAATGTCGCGCACCAATTCATCTTCAGTATGGCTTTTTATTACAAGGTCGTCGACATAAAATTCTAGGTTGCGGCCCACCTGTCCTTCAAATGCATGATCTACCAACCGCTGGTAGGTGGCACCTGCGTTCTTTAAGCCAAAGGGCATCTTGGTATAACAATAAACGCCTTGGCTTGTATGGAAGGCCGTTTTTTCCTCATCTTCCTTAGCCATCTGGATTTGGTGGTATCCTTTGTATGCGTCTAGGAAGCACTTAAGTGGGTATCCACACATAGATTCTACCTTCTAGTCTATCTCCGGTAGCGGGTAGCAGTCTTGTGGATATACCTTGTTGAGATATGTGAAGTCTACGCACATCCTCCAGCTACCATCGCTCTTCTTGACCATCACTGGGTTGGAAAGCCAGTCATGGTAGTAGACCTCTCGCATGATACCTGCGTCCACAAGTTTGTGTACTTCTGCCAGAATTGCTTGTGCACGCTCTGGAGCCTGGCCGCTCTTCTTCTGTCGTACTGGGGAGTATCCTTGTCGGATTCTCAACTTGTGTTCTGTAATTGAGCGTGGTACGCTGATCATGTGTCTTGGTTCCCATGCGAAGATATCCAGGTTCTTTTGCAAGAGTGCGCACACAGCTGCCCTGCCGTTATCAGATAGCGATCCCCCGATCGATATTTCTTGCTCTGGGTATTCAGGATGAATTGCAACCCTCAGGTTTGGCACTTTAGTTGCGCGCTGTTCTAGGATGTGTGCCGTCTCACATGTAATTGTGTTACATTCTCCAGGGGATACAGTGGTATTATAGAGAGTAACAATGCCTCCTTCTACCGGGAATTTGAGCATCCCATGTGCTGTAGACGGTACTGCGCGTATGGATGAAATCCCTGGTCTTCCAATTATGCCATTGTATGGCGAAGGGGATTTGATCACCATAAAAGTCATCCAGGCTGTCGTGGAGTGTTCCTTATTGCCAACACTGACTAGTAGGCGTATTTACCCCATGGGCCATATCTTTTCTCCTGTAAAATCCGTCAACGACGTCCTGACTGGGCTTAACTGACTTCGTATCTCAGGTCGCAGTCGTTTGAAACAGTGTTCATACATTATATCTGCGGATGCTCCTCCATCAACATACATGTTGTGGATATCGTGACCCCCTGCGTTGATTTCAATGGTGAGCGGTTCTACCACTGCGTTGTCCGCAACCAAGGTGGGGAAAGAGATCTCGCTTCCACGGGAAAACTTTTGGCTGATCTTCTGCCTAGTCATTCGCTGCCATGATTGTATCATGTAGATGGTATCAGCCTTATCTTTGGGTACTTCTTTTTTGTTTCCAATCTTTTGCCTATCTTTTCCTTCCTTGATGTTTTTAACCAAATGGTCCAATCTGCCTTCTTTTACTAATTTATAAATTAGTTGCCGCAATTGGACACATTCGTTAGTGGTGTGGCCCTTCTGTCCATGATAGTCGCAGTATCCGCTCCATACGCGCCGATCTTCTGGGGTGCGCATTGGTGGGGGCCTCGGGAAGTTGGCGCCTTTCGTTGCGAATATCTCCTTCGGAGTCTTGGTTAGCGGGATATATCTGTCATTATCTCGTCCGCTCCCCTGGCTGCGATAGTTCTTGTTGCGGTTGCTACTCTGGTCAATGGATTGTCTCCGAGGTTGTTCTTGTGATCTATAGTTTGAGTAGCCCTTCTTGCTGTCTGCCGCGGCAGCTTCTCCTTAGATAAAGGACTTTGTGCGTTTCATAAGTTCATCAAAGGTTTGTGGAATCTTGTCGTTCAGCCTTTTGATGAGTTCTGGGTTATTGATCCCGTTCATGAACCCTGAGATTTTCAGTACTTCAGGACATGCCTTAACATGTATGCACTCATCTTTGAAGCGCTCCACATAAGCGCTTGTAGATTCCCCCTGGCGCTGTTTTACCCTGGCAAGTTCGACAGGGTTTTTGGCGCACTTCTTCCTTTGAGTGAAATTCAGGCGAAACGCCTTTCGCAACTCTTCAAAGCCATCATAGCTTCTGCGTGGAAGCTTACTGAACCAGTTTCGCACATTTCCCACTAATGTGGAATTGAACATGTGGCACCACACAGGTTGTGGCCAATTTTCGATGGTAGCAGCCGATTCAAAAAATTTTAGGTGATCGTCCGGATCAACTGTTCCATCATAGGTTTTCACATTAGTGGGCATGCGCCTTCTCTTATTTTCTGAGAAATCGCTGATGCGCCGAGTGAATGCATCCACCTTTCGGCGGCGCCAGGGAAGAGACATATCTTCCTCTTCCTGGTCGCGATATCTTCTCCTGGACGTCCAGTGTCCAGTTTCGTTGTCCGAGGAAGCACCAGAGAACAAACTTCCCCTTTGTCGGCGCTTGCGCTGACCGTCCGAGGAGTCACCAGAGGATGAGTTTCCCCTCTTTTGGCGCTTGCGCCGACTGTCTTCAGAATCTGAATTTAAAGAGCTTCCACTCGGGGAGTGCCGTCGTCCCAGTCTGTCATGGACCTTGACGCTACCAAGCCTAGCGTGGACATTGGTACGTCGTCCATCTTCTTCATGCTCTTCCAGATGCTGCAGTTCAGCTGCTTCATCGTTCTCCACTCTTCTCCCAATCCTGGTAAACACCGGGGGCAGGTGGCTATCCTTCCAGCGCCTAACCCTCAGATGGCGCGATGGGGAAGTCTCATACTCTGCGTCAAAGTTGAGTCGGGCTTTCAGGCTCTGGCTCGATCTCTTTTTTGCCTCCTCTTGCATGAGGGCAGCCAAGGTTTCGTAGTTTTGAGATACGAAGTCACTTGGTGCTAGTTCAGGCGTGACTCCTTCTAGCGCGAGAGTGTCTGTTTCCACCTCTGGACCTCTATTTCGGAGAGCCGCGCCTGGCGTTTTTGTGAGGTCCGTTTCTAGCACCGTTTGGAGGGGAGTGGTAAGAAGAGTTCTGGTGGTTGTTGTAGTGGCATGGGTTGTCCCCGTGCGTGGTTCTACTATCGGAAAGACCAGATCTGACCCTTGATTTTTGGTCGCACTGGTTGTCCAAGCGACCTGCTTGGAGGCTGATCCGCTTTGCTGCTTCTTCCCTTGTAGGTCGTTGTGCGATCGCTAGTTTAGGTTTCCTTGCTTAGTCATTCTAGTTCTTAGATCTTAGTGATGGGTCCCACGAATGGCGCCCCTTGTTGATACAAAAGTTGGGCGTTTCTTATTTGGACTCCGGTTCCCGTATCAATTGGATCTTGATGCTTGAGACCTGCGCACTAAGTAAACAGAAAACACCGTTAGGCTTATCGTGGGATTGTTTCCCATGATTATCCTCCGGCGTGAGAGTAAGTAATCGGTTTAGGGTTAAGTGGAGAGTTAGGGTTTGAGATCGTACCTTTAATGAGGGTCGAGATACCCTTTATATACACACGAAATCCTTGTTGGTTTCGTGTTCCCCAAACTTCGGCGTATCCCACCTAAGTCGGTTATTAAACACTTATCTCCCAAGATAAGAGATATCCGATATCATAAGCCCTAAATAACTTTGAGTTTGGGCCTTCGTGAGCCCAAACCGTTATCGGGTTAGCCCAGTCGTACTGGGCTCGTTAGTAGCGGTCATTGATCGGGTTCGTGACCCGAATGTGGACTATACGTCATCAAATATATTCTTTAGTTTTTACTTTAAAAAAAAAAGTTGGACAATTATTTTGAGACATCCCAAAAAAGAAATGTGAACTATAATTTTGAGACGGAGTGAGTACTTTTTAGTATTAATGTCGATTTAGTTAGGCTATGCTCAACCATGACCAAGTTCGACCTGCGACATCTGATTTCTCTCTTCAGCGACCTTTAGACGACCAAGTTGCCACATCAGCGACCTTCTTATTATTATTATTATGTTTTTTTTTTTATAAAAAATTAATTTTTTTAAACAACAAATTTAAACTTCATTAATAATAAAACTTAAACATTACAATACTTAGAATAATAATAAAAACATTACAAAGACGTCTAAAAACGTAAACTAATAATCTAAGTTATACATTTGCTTGATTGATGCCTCATATCCATAAGTTCGCGTTGTCGTCATGGGCGCAAATTTGGGTTGATTGCTGAATTGTAGAAAATTATGTCTTGGTCCCGTTTCATTTTTTCTATCAATTCAAATTGCCAATGTTGGAACTCGATTTTCTACATTTTCAACTCCTCTTGTTGCCGACTTCTTGCCTCTTCCATCTCGATCCCTTGTTTCCTCAAGTTTATGTAGTCTTGTGTGATCTCCTTATTTATTTTCGATTTTGTCGACTTGAATTTGAAGTACTTCTCGGCTAATGAACTAACAAATGATGCAGGAGGCTTACAAGAGTATAAGGATGATTTCTTCTTGGATGCGTCACGACCCTTTGGTCATGATTCTCGAGTCTCTTCCTCCTCAGAATCATCCACATTGTGCAAATTCAAACCACCTTTTGTTGATCCCGAGGTGGTTTTCGAAGTCTTGGATTTCTTCTTACCTCTTGTGTAGAAAGAAGGCATCTCAATATTCTTACAAGCAACATGATCCTTCAAACCTTTCCAGCACTCCTCCAAAGTAAACTCATGACCGTGAATCAAATAGTATTCTTTAAGAGCTTTTTGGTACGAAATCAAGGTCATTTGCACCCCTTTTGTGATTCTTCTCAATATTCTCCATGATTGCACAAAAAGCACTAACCCTACAACGAACCCTATCATTTGGTCACGATCGAGTCGTACGTTCTGTTTGAACCAGTTTCATTTGTAAAGTACACTATCACCTCCTCCCAAAACCCCGACCTGTTCCTCTCGCGGAATTTTCCGACACATGAGTCCAAGCTTTACGCAGTGCGACCTCTTCCTACTTTGTCCATTCTGTAGGCTTTGGCTCTTGGGTTGCGACATTCTTGGCCTTGTTTAGGCCTTCGCCTTTGTAGCACGTCTCGAAGGCTTCTTTGGTTTGATGGGTGACGTCTCTTCGACATCGTCATTATATTCAACTGAAATGGAACCTTGAAACGAATCGTGGTGCGAACCGTGACCCGAACCTTTCCCCATCGAAACATCTTGACTCGAATATTATTGACTCGCGTAATTTTGAGTCCGGTAATGTTGAGGCGGATAGTCTTGCATTAACTGCTCCGTATCCGCATCAAGTGTAACATGCTCAAGCGGGGAGAACGCTTGATTCGGTTGGGAAGGCGTCGATAAATCCATGGTAGGATGATATGACGACCCACTTGGTGATTGGTAAAAATAGGGATTAGGACGATTAAGGTAAAACACATTTTGATTTTTGTGGTAGCCGTGTTTGATATTCAAAACCGGATGAACGAAAGCGAATACGTTGATTTGGTGGTGGTGTTACACCGGTTAATTGAAAATTCGGATCCGACAAGAAATTCAAATTCGGGACATTTTATGGTAGTAGGGATCATGAGGTTTTTGATTTGGGAGTTTTTTTGCTTGACATGATGAATATTAATGAAAAGTTGTTTGAATTGTATTTGAAATTGTGTGTTTAGAAGTGTGTTTGAGGTTGGTGAGTATTTTTCTGTATTTTTTATATGCCTGATATTGACGTTACGGGGGGGATAATACACTCATGTATAAGTGTCAAAGGTGTGACATGGGAAACAAGTAAAGGAAATACCAAAAACTGTTTTCTTTCCTCCTCTCACATACAGGAAATGAGCAGGAAAAGAAAAAAAGATATTACATGTGAGAGTATAGTCCCGAAGATAAAGAAGAGAGAGAGAGAATGACTATAAAGATAGAGAGAAAATATAATTGATTAGGTTGTGAGTGGGTGTTTGTGTATTTGGGGTATCTTTAAATGATAAAAAAAATGGATGGGTGAGAAGGTGATGCAATGGTCTAGGAAAAGTTGAAAGAAAAAGTTTAGGAGAAAGCTGATGTGGCGAAGAAAAAAACCCTCACAACACCCTCCACCTTAACCCCGCCTGCACCTAGCAGAAGTAAAGTTAAAAAAACCTGTTATTTTTCCTTGATCATCATTCAACGAGTCAGCGACAACATCATACCCCTCATGCACCTAGTTTGTATAAATAATTTTGATGAAAAATGCTCTAATATGCGTCTTCCATGACACACGTGCTTTCATATTGGAACTTTATAATAAATATGGTTTAATAAAGGAAAGTTCCATCGATACTTTTTTCACCATCTCTCTTTGGAAACACACGCACTTTCTTTACCGTAATAAAAATTGTCAGAAAACGGCCAGATTTTAAAAGCTATAATCTACACCATATTAAATACCACATTGTACTCTTTGATTTGAGTTCCATTTCGCCATATTCTTTCGCTGTAGTTTGACCAATGGTTTATTACGTGAAATATTTGTGATATATGTCGATATGTGTTAATAGATAATAGGCAATTATATCGATGCGATAAACATGTCGTCAAATTCAACATGGGAAAGTTAGAAAAAAATATAGGGATTCGAGATAAGGTTGATGACTCTTGATATAAGGCAACGTATTTATAAGAACTGAAAATTATCTACTACATGATGGGTGAATAGCCATTGATTCTTTGATGTGGGTACTTTGTGACTAATTAGGAATGAAGAAAAAATTGGGGGAAAGGATCCTCTCAAGTTGAGGATAACTTGATTGATAAAGTTAGACAAATATCAACCATTGGATCAAATCCAATGGCTTAAATCCAAAGAATATGAAATGATTTGAGCCATTGGATTTGATCCAATAGTTGATAATTGTAACTTGATCAATCAAGTTATCCTCAACTTGAGAGGATCCTCTTCTAAAAATTAGAGGGTGTGAAAGGAAGGGGTGAGTGATGAGTAGGGGTGCTAGAGGAAAGGAAAGAGGTGTGGGGTAAAGGAGGTAGGATGAGAGGAAGGATGAATGAGTTAGTGACACTTTTAATAGCATTTTAGTTGTAACCTAGATGTATGAGAGGAAGGAGAAAGAATTTATGTCTTTGGCAATGATAGGGGGTGTGGGAGGAGGAGGGACTTTTGGAGTAAGGATGAGAGGAAAAAGTTGTAATGCGATAGTATACTCTACGATAAGTATGGTCGATGAGTATTCTTGCGTGCGAGAAAGGTAAAGGTAGTTATGGTATTTTTAAGTTTGGAGCATTCATTTTATAGTCTCAGGTGTTGTTTTTTTTTTCTTAATTGTGTTTTTGGAAGTATATCTAGGTAGGACCAGGATAATATAGTGTTTGTTTTTTACTTTGTAGAAAAGGGATTTCTGACTGTAAAAGGGGTTGAAAATGGCACCCATTCCTATCTAGGATGCACTTTTTACAAATCTATCATTTTTCTCTTATAACACTTTCCCCTTTCTTTCTCAACCCACCAAAACCTCTTCTCATCCCAACCAATACATCACCTCTGACCATTGACTGACGTTCCACCACCACCATCGTCGCCATCACTTGAACACTGGAATAATATCTCCCATTGGTTATTTTCATGTAGTCGATTTTGTTGGAACCACCAGGTAGGTGATATCTTTGGTAACTCCTATTTTTGTAAAAATCTAACAATTTAGTTTCTTTATTCTTTAGATTATTAATTGAGTTGGATTGTTTTATTATTGAAACCCTAAATAGAAAAATATGTTGATGAGTAGAAACTTTAGAACCTGTTAGTTAATTTGAATCTCTAATTAAATTAAGAAATTAGTGTCAAGCTTAATGTGAAGTTGTTATCGACTCTTATTTGTTGCTTTTGAATAAAGATTGAATTAATGTGGTTGACCACTTTTGAACAATGGAGTTAAACAAGGAATTGTTGCAATATTTGTTCTAGATTGTATAAATCAAAACAAGAAAAATAACACTATTTGCATATTTTATGAAATTAAAAATGTTTGCATTTTTTTTGTTACAGCAAGGTTATGGATTTTCTTAAAGAAATTTTGTTCTTACTTGTTCTATTATGGTATGTGAGACGAAGAAGAAACGTGGCGAGAATAGAAAGAACAAGAGACAACACTTCAGCTTTAAGTGGACATGCATATACACAAAAGTTATTGAATGGAAACACTACACAATGTCAAGAATTGATGCGTCTTTCTCGTGATGCTTATGTGTTATTATGCAACCATTTCAAAGAAAAAAATTGGTTACGTGATAGTAAGTATATAAGCGTCGAAGAAAAGATGGCAATCTTTTTGACAACTATCGGACACAATGAACGTTTTACGATGATCAAACGAAGATTTCAGCATTCATCAAGAACAATCCATGATTGTTTTCATGAAGTTTTACACGGAATGATGGAATTTGCAAAAGAAGTCATACGACCAACATCCTATGAGCCAAACCCGAACATGTCTGATCGGCACATGACTTTGAAAGAAATCTTTCCGGTATGTTTTATTAATATGAGCCAACTAAACTGTCAATCTTCATAAGTTATTTATGTATTTTGTTTCATCAATAAGGGAGCAATAGGTGCTCTAGATGGCACTCTTGTGCACGCAGTTGTGCCTATTAATGAGGAAACTGCTTATAGAGGACGAGGAGGTGGTCAGTGTTATCAAAACGTTTTAGGAATCTATGATTTTGATATGATTTTCACCTTCGTTTGGGTCGGATGAGAAGGTATAGTACATGATTCAAGAGTACTAACAGAAGTTGTAAATAACCCAACGTCGGGCTTTCCTATACCTCCACCAAGTATGTATCATTCATGATTATTTTTGTATATTTTCATTCGATGTGTAATGATATTGTATTGGCCGTGTATCATTTACAGATAAATACTACCTATGTGACGTTGCATATGCCAACACTCGTGGTTTTTTGGCTCCATATCGTAACACAAGGTATTGGTTAGCAGATTTTCGACGCCGACGTTCTTTAACTAAAGAAGAAAAGTTTAATCATGCACATGCGCAACTTAGGAATGTAATTGAGCGTGCTTATGGTGTCTTGAAAGCAAGATTTCCAATTCTGAAACAAATGGCTAGTTATAAGTTTGAAGTACAAAGAGATGTGGTTATTGCTTGTTTCGCCATACATAATTTTATACGGAAATGTAACATCCAAGATCACTTATTTCAAGAGTTTGACGAAGATAGTATATTTAAAAACGAAGAGGAATTTGAAGGACATGTAGAAGAAGAAGCAGATGCGACACAATGGGGTGCTCAAAGCACACAATATATGGCTAACGTGCGTGATGAAATTACTAATTCGTTTGATAATGGTATTTAAGTTTTCAATGACGTTGAAGTGTAACTTTGTTAGATTCAAATTTTAAGTTTTTATTGCTGTTAAGATCGAATATTATGGTTATTTATAATTTTATATCTTGGATGTTGTTATCGAAATAGGTCTGAAAGTATTGATTTTAGTAAAGGGGTAAAAATGTCAATTACTATTAAAAAGATATAGTACAAGCTAATTACTTATATATTAGCTAACAAAATAACTAGATGCTTAAAATAATTCATTACTAACGTGTCAAATCTTACAAGTCATCTTAATATCTTTAAGAAATTGTCATGAGTCATGACAACTGGGAAGCAAATAAATAAACTCATCTAAACAATAATTTGTCTATAAAAAATAATAATGAAACGTTGAACAAACAATTTACCAGCAAGACTTAGAAAATAAAATAGGATGAATGACCTAGTTGATATGTTTTTTTCTTAAACTTCTGCGTCAACATGCCTATATATTACTTGGGTGTTACATATTACGTATTTCTTTTACCTTCAGTGACGTATCTGGAGGCGTCACATATATGGACATAATTTTGTTTTGTAATACTAATATATGTTAAAAATCTCGAAATATCCCTAAAATCACATAATAATTAGTTGATGTTAAATTTTATTAATATAAACTCATATAAAATTGAATTTAAATATATTTCAAGCTTTTACATGATTATATATAACAAACAAAGCTTATTATATAACCAAACAAACCAATTATATTATGATTTAAAATCATTTTAGGACAAAAAAATATTTACATACCAAATGATCAATCTCCACCATTCATTTTTATTTGATCTAATAGATGAGATTAATCTCAACAATTTAAAAAACCCACTTTCATCCTCTTTTTTTAAATATTAATAACTTTCAAACCGTTAATCGTTTAGCGAAAATAAAAATATTATTGCGACGAGCATTTAATTATCTTTTTATAGATAGACACTTTGATATACTTTCGACAATTTTTTTTCCCGTATTTTTCACGTTTTTTTAAAAATTTTTTCGTTACTGAAATTTGCATTAAAAAATCATATATGATTAGACACTAATTTGAATATCACATGTGATATTAGTGTTATATCATATATGATATGTAATATCACATGTGATATTAGTGTAATATCACATGTGATATACATATCATATCACATGTGATATCACATATCATATATGATTTAACACTAATATCACATGTGATATTCAAATTAGTGTTTAATCATATATGATTTTTTTCATGCAAATTTCAAGTAGCGTAAAAAAAGACGAAAACACGTGAAAAAATCGATTTTTTTTCTTTTTTCGAAAGTATATCAAAATGCCCGTCTATAAAAAGATAATTAAATACTCTTCGCGACGGTATAAATATTTTCACTTAACGATTAACGGTTTAAGAGATGTTTAAATTATTAAAAATAGGTGAAATAATAAAATGTTTTTAATCTCAGCCATTGATTTCTTTTTAGATGAATGGTGAAGATAAATCACTTGGTAAGTAAAAAAAATTTTGATATGTAAAATAACTATCCTCTAGTTCAAATAATTTTAGGGTGAAGGCTGAGTATACATAACAAACTTTCTCAAATATACCGAAGTACGTAACATACAAATTTTATTATCTAAATTGCTAAATAACTTTCAAATTATGTTCAATGTACGTAATATTGACATGTTACCAAGTTTTAAAGTTACAACATTGGTCCCTGTCGTTTGCATTCACTTTCACCGTTAGTCATTTGACATTTTTTCACTTAAAAAAATTACAGTAACGGTCCTTGTAGTTTGCTTTGACTTTCACCAGTAGTCCTTTGTCTTTCATCTTTTTTATATACGTTTTTTACGCGTTTTTATACATATTTTTTTACATATTTTTATACACGTTTTTTACACACATTTTTATATACATTTTTTTACACATTTTTATACACGTTGTTTACACGTTTTTATACATGTTTTTATACACGTTTTTATGTACGTTTTTATATACTTTTTATACACGTTATTATACACATTTTTTACACGTTATTATACACATTTTTTACACATTTTTATACACGGTTTTATGTACATTTTTTATACGCTTTTTATACACGTTATTATACATATTTTTTACACGTTATTATACACATTTTTTACACATTTTTATACACGGTTTTATGTACCGTTTTTTATACGTTTTTACACGTTTTTATACACGTTATTATACACATTTTTTACACGTTATTATACACATTTTTTACACATTGTTATACATGGTTTTATGTACGTTTTTTACACACGTCTTTATATACATTTTTTACATGTTTTTTACACACGTTTTTATATACGTTTTTTACACGATTTTACGCACGGTTTTATACACATTTTTTAAAATATTTTTTAAACGTGTATAAAAATGTGTATAAAACGTGCATAAAAACGTGTAAAAATGTATAAAAAAACTATAAAACCGTGTATAAAAAAGTGCATAAAATCATGTAAAAACACATATAAAATGTGTGTAAAAAACATATAAAAACGTGTAAATAAACATATATAAAAACGTGTAAAAATGTCTATAAAACCGTGTATAGAAACGTGCATAAATTCGTGTAAAAAACATATATAAAAACGTGTGTAAACACGTGTATAAAAACGTGTAAAAACGTATAAAAACGGTACATAAAACCGTGTATAAAAATGTGTATAATAACGTGTATAAAAAGTGTATAAAAAACGTACATAAAACCGTGTATAAAAATGTGTAAAAAATGTGTATAATAACGTGTAAAAAATGTGTATAATAACGTGTAAAAAACGTGTATAAAAAGTATATAAAAACGCGCATAAAAACATGTATAAAAACGTGTATAAAAATGTGTAAAAAAATGTATATAAAAACGCGTGTAAAAAACGTGTATAAAAATATGTAAAAAAATGTGTATAAAAACGCATAAAAAACGTATATAAAAAAGATGAAAGACAAAGGACTAATGGTGAAAGTCAAAGAAAACTACAAGGACCGTTACTGTAATTTTTTTAAGTGAAAAAATGTCAAATGACTAACGGTGAAAGTGAATGCAAACGACAGGGACCAATGTTGTAATTTTAAAACTTGGTAACATGTCAATATTTTGAACAAAATTTGAAAGTTATTTAGCAATTTAGATAATAAAATTTGTATGTTAAGTACTTCGGTATATTTGAGAAAGTTTGTTACGTATTCTCGGCCTTCACCCACAATATTATGCACCTGTCTTCATTAGCCTTGTTTATTACTCCCTCCGTCTCAAAATTATTGTCATGAGACAAAAAGCACAAAGATTAATAAAATTGGGACTATTATAGCTCTCAACCACTCAAATAAAATATTCCTTCATTATATTCTCTTTTTCTTACTAAAATGGGAAAGTGGACAATTAATTTAAGACATCCATAAAAAAAAATATGGATAATAAATATGAGACGGAAGGAGTATAATCTTAAATCAGCTCGAGAGACTTCTAGTTCTGCCCTTTACACCTACTACTTTGGTGGCTATATATACCACACCGATCTCATTTGAACTCCATATCTTTCCAACAATGGCAAGCATTGCTAAAAGGTTACTTTGTGACCTTGTTGCTTCCGAAAAAATTGATCAAATCCCTTCAAACTACGTCCATCCACTCTCCCAACGTCCAAATCTCCAAGAAGTCTCCCATGACACCATCCCTTTAATCGACCTTTGCAATCTCAATGGTCCAGATCGCTTCCTAGTCATTAAAGAAATCGCTCACGCTTGTCGCGAATATGGCTTCTTTCAAGTCAAGAACCATAGTGTGCCCGAATCCACAATAAACAAAATGATACAAATCGCAAAACACTACTTTAAATTGCCCGAAGAAGAACATCTCAAGTCATACTCAGATGACCCTGACAAAACCATTAGACTCTCCACTAGTTTTAATATTCGGACAGAAAAGGTTAAAAATTGGAGGGACTATTTGAGGCTTCAGTGTTACCCTATTGAGGACTACGTCCACGAATGGCCTGAAAACCCCGAGTCTTTTAAGGAACATGTTTCGGAGTATTGTTCTAGTGTTAGAGGGTTAGCACTCGAGTTGATTCAGGCTATTTCTGAGAGCTTAGGGCTCGGAAGAGATTATATTAGTGCACAACTAGGGAAACATGCACAACATATCGCGTTAAATTACTATCCGCCTTGTCCACAACCCGATTTAACTTATGGGTTGCCTGGACATTCGGATCTTAATCTTATTACTATTCTTCTTCAAGCCGATGATGTCTCAGGTTTACAAGTGTCGAAAGATGGGAAATGGATTGCGGTTGATCCTGTGCCGAACACGTTTATTATCAACGTTGGTGATCAAATTCAGGTATATAACTTTTCCATGATTTCATTCACCTTTTTGTTAGTTTTTATTGATTTGACGCGAAAATCATATATTAAGATGAAATATCGATAATTAGTTAGAGGGGGTGATTGTAGTTGAGCTAAAGGAGGCCCGCACTTTTCAAAATCATACAATAACTAAATACGTATGACTATAAAAATACACTATATCAACTGCTAAACCATTAAAACATGCTATTTTAATTGTATATAATCTATTTTAATAAATATTTAGGCATAAACTCATATGTTGTTAACATTTTTTGTTGGAAATATCTACTGAGATCGCAAATATAAAACATGATTCATAGATTAAAGCTTCTAAGTCTTTGAGGTCATGTGCGGTTGCACACCTTGGACACTCTCATACGCGTTGGTATATAGTTAATTACTTTCCTAAAAGTCATATAAGGCAGGCCTAGTAAGGTAACCATAAGTAGATTATAATTAGTTGTTTCTGTTTTTAGTTGGTCTTCTTCTGCATGTTTGCACTTGTCTACTAAAGAGTGTCTACGGGCATGTTTGTTTAGTTTTTATATTAAGTTCTGTTAAACTAAAGTGTTTGTCTGGATATATGTTGTCTGTATGTAAATGAATAAATGGTTGTTTGTTTTGTATGCTGAATAAAGTGTCTGAATTAATAAAATTATTGTTATACCCTTTTATTTGAAATAAGTGATGATTAGTGGTTAAGAAGTGGAAGGGTAAATATGTAAAAGTATGATAAAAGTGATGACTTAATATAGAGACCCTCATTCTCATAGGTTTTTCTAGAAGGTTATCCATTTAAATTAAGCACCAAACAAACACTCAATTAGTGACTTAATTAAATTACCTATTTTACAATTAAGACTCTTTAAGTCATTATCAAACATCACCTAACTCTTCCATATGCATTATACTCCACATAAAGCTTTTATTACTGAACTTGTGTTAATTCGTCCTAACTAAACAGGTACTGAGCAATGATATATACAAGAGCGTTTTGCATCGAGCCGTGGTGAACTGTGACAAAGAACGAATATCTATACCAATGTTTTACTGTCCATCAAAAGATGCAATAATCGAGCCAGCTCCAGAGTTGATAACCGATGATCACCCGGCTGTCTACAGACAATTTAAATACGGGGAATACCATGAAACGTTTTGGGACAGAGGGCTTGCAACGGAAAACTGTTTGGATAAGTTCATGGCCGGCCTCAAAATCTGATTGATCTGAAAGCTTAACTAAAGTACTTATTTAGCTACTTTGAATATATGTACCATTGAGGACATTATGTTTGAATAAATGTATAGTGTGCTTCTATTATTTGTTTGTTTTCATTTTTTCGTTTAAAATATACGCAGTGTTTCTCTATGAAAAACTAATTTTCTTTCTTGTGTCAATCATATCGACTCAAATGTCAACGGGTTTAAGTCACCATCTTTAGCATATAATAATTGCACATATAGTTATATTAATTTATAGGATGATACACGTTTAATACTTAATAGTGTTGGGTTCGTTCAAAGCCCAATAGTTTAAGACTAAGATTTGAACATAAAATATCTTACGTGTAAATTATGCCCGTCAATGAATAAACATTAGGGAGACATCTTCGGAGTTCATCAGAGAATAAGAAAGTTTCATCACTTCCTGAGGCAAAACTCAATAAGTGAAGTCCGAAACGTGAAAGATTATGTTGCAGTCCTAAACGTGAAAGAATATGCTGGAGTCAGTGAGTAATGACA
Organism: Chrysanthemum seticuspe; assembly: GCA_019973895.1. Taxonomy (NCBI): domain Eukaryota; kingdom Viridiplantae; phylum Streptophyta; class Magnoliopsida; order Asterales; family Asteraceae; genus Chrysanthemum; species Chrysanthemum seticuspe. The sequence continues at coordinate 57,438,417 of BPTQ01000001.1, read as the reverse complement.
ATTACTCATTGACTCCTGAACTACTCAACAATCTAAAGCATTCTGGACTTAGATATTTAGGAAAAATTATATAAGTATCTTAAAGTTTAGGCGGGAACTTTCTTGGAAAAACAAGTAGAAAAACACTTATTAAAGAAAGTCAAAGAAAATACATGAGTTGATCATAAGGGGCAAATAGATGTCAACAATGTTCCCTAAAGAGGGATCAGACACAATGTAGGTGTACTACATAGCTAAATGTTCGACACATCCCTACTACCCCACGGGTATCCACCTTGATCTTTGCCTATATAAAAGAATCTTGTAAATGATATCTTTTCCAATTAATGTGAAACATATTTAAAAGCATTTACTTCTCCATAGAACTAAGTGCCTGAGTGTATTCACTTGTAAGAATAGTTCTTACTTAAATCTTAACTTTGGTTTAGGTTTAAGTTAGTGAGGGGGTCACCAAACAATTTTCGCCATTCAACTTAGATTGTTATTCCATAAACAATAATAGTAAATTCTTCGATTCATTTCTAATAAGAATCTAAACGTTCAAAATACTTCTGTAAATCTTTATTAAACTATTTATCTTTGTTAAACATTTTTATACTAACTTTGCTAACCATCGAAGTTGGTTGGTAACTTTATTTAACTTTTGTAACCAACTAAAATGGAACAAAAAGTAGTATCAAGGCGATTTGATTTCTAAAGCTTCTTTCATAAAACCGTTCAAAAGTTTTTAAAACCAAAATCCCACATGTTGTGAAGTGCCGCAACTAGTTCATCTAAAGGGAGGTGGGTTTGTTTCTACTACCCAAAACTTGAAGTTGCAAGATTTACAAATTGGAAAAAGAGAATGATGTGTTATCATGTTGGAATGGAACCTTACCTTATAAAATGTCGTGATGATGGTCCATTTATTCCAAAGACAACTGCAAATCTTCCAAAACTAGAAACTCAATGGTTAAATGATTTTTGTCAATCAGGATGAATGCCTTAAAAGTATAATCATATCATTCTACCAGATGATGTGATGAAATATATCATTGTATGTCCAATTTTGAAAAAAGTGTGGCCTAACTTGATTCTTAACTTTGAAGGTCCATCTGACCCAAAGAAAATAGGTTCATGGACCATAAACTTGCGCAGTACTTTCAAATCTACTGATGATGAAAGTTTATCTCAGACCTTTACCAAATATAAAATTCTCATAAATTAATTTGTAAATTATGGTATCACACTTTCAAACCATGAAATAAATGTTGCCTTCGTGAATAGTCTTCCAAAGAAGTGGCTAAATCTCAATCAAGGTCTCAGAAACTCTAATCATGCCATGGATCTTGACCTAGCCATTCTCTATGGAAAATACAACTATGAAGAAAGTCTGATAGCCAAAATTATGCCACTGAAAATAAGAAAGCCCTAACCATCTCACCCATATCAACTGCATTTTTCTCTAACTCTGTTGTTCAGGACTTTCAAGATAATCCCAATGATGAAGAGTATGTGAGAAGCATTCAGGAGTACTTGAATGATCTTCATGAAGAATTTCAGGAAAGAGCTTTACTAGCTAGTTCCAAGAGATTCTTAAAAAAAATCCAACCAGATTCAGTGAATCAAGGCTCACTGAAGAGAAATATTTTAAATGTGGCAAAGTTGGTCACTACGTGAAAGACTGTCTCTAAAAAACATCCTCACCCTCATACCCATATATCCTCAAACACGTCTAGATACCAAACCAAACTTATCACCTCTGTACCCACCTTTTCAAATAATCAATCTGAAGATAGAGTTAAGAAACATTATGGAGCTGAATACATGAAGGCCAAAGAAAAACTTTCCCTCTTAACTGCTGGTGGCTCTAACTCCCAAGATTTACAATCATCCCACTCCAAAAATAAAGGACCTGTTGCTGAATCTTATGACTAGGATGAAGAGGAGATCTCATATGATGATGAAGAAATGGTATTTGTCAAGGCACTCATGGATGATCTTGGTTGATGATGAAAAGGTGTTTTTTAGGAAAGAACATGTAAGAAATGGAGAATAGGTTGACATCATCATAAAAACGGTACACACGCTCCTAGAAATGGATGATAATGAAGATAGACAAAATTTTCTTGATTATAAATATGCAGACCTTAAATTTGTAGAAGATTAAACAATGAACCTATTTTCAAAATGTAGGAAACGTGCTTTAGAGCTAAACACTTGTAGGGATGAGTTATTAGAACTAAAATAAGCTAAGATCACTGCCCTAACTTTTCAGCATGCAAACACTGAGATTGTAAAATAGAATCAGGCCCTTATGAAGGAACTTAGTGAAGTCAGGTCTATCACTAAATCCTAGTTTAACATCTCAAATAGGGTAAGTCAGTGCATTAGTGAGCAAATTCCTAAGCAAAAACTGTAAATGTTAGGAGTTGATCAACTCATTGTAGGATCATCAAATAATGAACCTAAGAAATTAGTATTCATAAAATCATCCACTGGGTATTACCATGAAATAAAAACTCCTATTTCAAAATATTGGGTAGAAGGAAGATTTCTTCTTGATAAAATGCCAAACAGGAACACAAGAAGGATCCTATCCCATGAGCATGAGTTATCTAAACCAAATGTCACTGAAATTCCAGAACTTTCACTGAATAATACTGATTTTGAATCAATGGATGTATCAGATTTAAACCGTAAGACTCCCTGACCCCCAATAAACAAACTTCAGGTAGCTAAACCAAGCTCAAGAATCAAAATCAACATAATTTATAAGCTTCTTCCAAAAGGAAAGTTTCTAAGTCCAAATGAATCAACATTGATGAAACAAAAAAAAAACCATCTAAACCTTCTCCTACTGATAAAGGGATTTCTCGGAACTTTAGGAACAATACTCTTGATAGCTTTAATGATGAAAAAAAGGGATTTCTCATAAGTTCTCTTCAGCGTATACACCATATCAAAATGGTGTTGTTGAAAGAAGGAATAGAACCCAAATAGAAGTTGCAAGAACAATGTTAAATGGATCAATCCTTTTAAAACCTTTTTAGATTGAAATTCTAAACACTACTTATTTCACTCAGAACGGATTCATAATTGTCAAAAGACATGGTAAAACTCCATATGAAGTGTTTCATAGAAAATTCCCATCATCATCTACATTCATGTATTTGGTTTTCCTGTGTGTTAAAGTTTATTGTTTTTATTAATTTATTTAATATTTAATTAACATATTGAAAATAAAATATATTAAAATGATAAAACGGAAGTATGTAAAACTCATATTCGGATCATACGATTTATGAAATTAATCATGCTTAAAATAAAAGTAATACCAACCTTTTATGCTCAGTATGATCAAGAAACTAATATCAATAAGTGATTATTCTTCATTGTTGATCCGCACTACACGTTACACGATATCTAGTGATGTTAGTCGTAACATTCATTGAATACGCGATTCAAGCTTACCCTTACGTAGAGACCTGCAATACAAGAAAGCAAAACCCAAAAACCCTTCCTTTAGGTTTAGAGGATTGGCCACAAGAAAGAGACGAGAGAAAAAAGTTTTTGTGTTAATTTATGTGGATTATGAATAATGTCTTTTCATTTATACTAAATACAATTATTCTAGATCCTTCTCTAACTTGACCATCAAGCTAAACAAAACTTTTCATTTCCCCTCTAAACCTCTTTAGACCGATTTCCATTAGGGATAATTAGGACATTCCTAATTTTGATTTGGTTAGTTTATTATTAATAATTAAATAATATGTCTTTTACATTATTATTTATTAATATTCTATGTAATAAATATATAACTAAAATGACTTATAAATCATTTGGTGTTAATATAATATAAATACAATATTTATATTATAACTTAGAGTATCTAAGTATATTTATGTGTGACCCCATAAACTCACATAAACTTAGCCATATATAGCATATTCCAACACCTACCACTTGTGAATGGCACACCTACAAGCAAAGGTTAGCGTCTAGCAACACCCCAATTCCTCTAAAATATGTGAGGTTTAGTTTCTCTATACAGCAAAGGATAATTGTTTATAATCATGTTTTCCTTTTATTTCAGATACTTGGTTAAATACAAGACATGGATAAAAACATTCTTATTTATTTAACAAGTTTGTTTCTTGACTTTGAATATTGAGCTAGATTACCAAATAAATTCAAGATTCATCTTAATTACATTTGGGCACGGCCATGCATATATCTGTTCAAAACATCAAGGGGCCTAGAAGTATCTAACTCCATGATTCTTGAAGGAACAAATCTCATCTCGACTACTGTGTTAGTCAGGTGTTTCTCATAATTCCTAATGATGATCTTTATTGCAACCTTATTCATGAAAACGTTTGATCATATTAAAGAATAATGTTCCACGCACGCATAACCTGCAATTGTCTCAAGTCTAAGGAACCAATTGACTAAACAATTTACAAGTTTCACTAAATGCAACAATCCATGCAGTGAAATCTTGTAGGTTGGGTCAATCCAATATTTATCTCCATAAATATATGTGGATCTGATTAGTTGATGTATCGTTTATAGTCTATTATTTTACCAAGTTTTAAATTTATATTTTGCCAAACTAACTTATAGACAAACACTAACGGGTAGTATACCCGATTAATGTAGCTAGTGGGGTAAGTACGAGTGTTTCGCTCGAGCAGTGTTGTTTAGACTAACCTAGTGAATTTTACAGATTTAAAAGGGGGTTTTTGATTTGAGATTAATTAAACTACTAAAAACAAGAAAAGTAAATAAAACTAATTAAACTAATTATACTAAGGTTGTGGTCAATTGGAGAAAGAAGTGTTAACCATGTTACTTCTACTACATTATTTAATTATCCGTTTATTCGTGCAATGATTTAATGTAATGCATTAGTGATATCAGAATCGCACAGACAAGCATTTCTATCTAGTGTAAACTAGGCCAAATTTCTCGATTATCTAGTTTAATGCATGCAACCTATATCCCTCAAGCAAGTTATCGGTTTATTTAGTTACAAACATGCATTAAGTGGTATCAACTAATCCATGTGATTCATCTACGATACCCCATTGGTCCTGGTGATACCTACTCTTTTCACGCGATCACTTTATTGAAAGAGCACTATACTAACTTAAGTGTTTTAGCATTTTCTATCTAACTTCGATTTCCTACTCCTCCAGTCCTAAGGAAGGATGAATATGGTATTAGTTTATCACTCTCACATGCCTACACACATAGTGATTCGGACCACCTACATAAATAAAGAGCTACACTATAATGATCTAGCAAATATATGTCAAATACTTAAGCAAATAAATGAGTACACTATTTGAACGATATAACACATAAATTATTTAAAGCAATGCATCAAATCTTCATAAATGAAATAACATAAATCGTTCAAAGTGTTAATTATTATTCTTGTATTACTATTAATATTTTGTAAACGTTATATCTAGCCCATTAAGAGCCCAAGTAACAAGCCCAACGAGGTAGACTTGCTACCTCGTTGGAGTTCAAATAAGAGTGTTTCATTTTCTTTACCTCGCTACCTCTATCTTTTACCTTGCTTTTCTCTTTAAAATCTAACTTGTCTTTGTGTGTGATGATAACAACATGTAGATCATTCCTACATTGCTAGTAAATCATCAACTTCTAGTCCTTCGGCCCGGTAACTGCTGAGGGGGAGAACCTAACTGATACTTTCTCAAATAAAACCTTGACCACCATCTACATCAGCTCTAAAGACAAGTCTCCATTTGTGGAGTCTCCAAACCCATCAGAACCAACTTTTATTGAATCCGAACCTATTGCAATAGTCATCTATCAGAATCCCCTATTAACACTTGAAGGGGAGAAATAATGGGATTGTGAAAGTTCCTGAACCTATCTCATCCTTTAAACCTATAACAACTTGAGATATTCCTTCATCTTCATCTTCACAATCCTTAAAAGACACCGAAGGAAAAAAGAAGATGTTTAAGATTGAAGATAGAAAGCTCTCTGTATCCATAGAAACTGAGGAACTAATCCCTGAAACTACCATTTCTCAATCCTCATTAGCCCAACATTAATTGACTATCAACTAGACACTCGGGTAGTCATCAAGGTTACTAGGTAGGAGCTTAGTGAACTTCTTGAGGCTGAGGAAAGGAAAAAGGAAGCTGCCTTATATGATGTTTCCTTTGCCAAGAAAATTGTTAAAGTAGCTCACGAGGAACTTAAGGCAAACAAAAAAATTGTTAGGAGTATTAGAGATTTCAAACTTCTTCAACTTCAGTAACTAAAGGCAGCCAAAGAGACCCTAAAAGAAAAGGCAGTAAAGAGGTATGAGGGAGCTTGTCAAGAAGCATGGGATAATAATCGACATCAAGATCATTCCAAACATCAAACCACTCAAAGTGACCATTATAAGAGATAATGATGACTCAAACTTTGAAGTCAATAGTGGGTTCAAATAGGGAGTCTTTGGGTTCAAAGAATGAGAAATGATGTTAGTTTTCCTAAATAAGAAGAAAGGGGTAATTGTTATTGAACTGAAGTCAACCTTAGGAAAAAGATTTGAAGAGATCGGGGAACAATAAAATTTGTAAAGGATCGATACAAGAAAGCCTCTCACCCTTGAGGATCTTCTCAAGACTTCATGCCAAATAAATAAGAGGAAAAGATCCACCATTCCCTTAGAGCCTGAACATTTCTTTGTCAGTCTTAACTACAACAGACTTCCTCCTGAGAGAGTTTCATTTAGAGAAGATAACGTTATTGAACAACCTGAGCGTGAAATCTTCTTTTTACTGATGCTTTTGGTGAGCCTACTTTTCAGAGAGTCTCTGAAATGCACATCCTGGAGACACAAACTTTCTTCATCCTCAAGATCTTAGCACTAATATAAAAGACTTCTAAAGCACTAAGACTCGTGCAGATTTCAGAGGATGCAATCAACAAGAGGGATGACAAGCATCTTATCATGACAAAGAAAGTAAAGTTGGAGCTGATGAGCATAACGAAAGAACAAGCCTGAAAATGAACTTTTGTATTTTCTATTTTTGTTTGACGTAACCGATGAATAATATTAAAATATTTTTTCTCATTTGTTCTTAGGATCAGTTTATTCTTTACTTTACTTTATTTCAGTTTGTAAGAACAAGTTGTTATGTTGACTTACACTGAAAACACTTAGGCTATTTCTATATCTAAATAAAGGAATATCGTTGGGCCAATTGATTCTAGTAGTCTCTAACTAGGATTTGAACATAAACTATCTTAAGTGTAAATTAAGTCTCTCAATGAATGAACATTCAAGGAGTTATCATCAGAGTTTATCAAAGACTAAAAAAGTTGTTAATACAAATAAACCATAAAAACGTTTATTTATATTTTTTAAGATCTTTTAATGTTTTGTCGATAACAAGCGTAAAATCATTTTAACGAAATAAATAATACGTAAAAGCTTTGAGCCAATAGTTTACTAACACACTTTTACTAAACATATTAAAACCATCAAAACATGTTTAGTAAATAAGTTATATAAAACCAAAGACATTTTTATAAAAACAATAACAAGTAATATTGTTTACATCTTATAAAAATGTATATGTATAACAATTAGTGTTTACATTTTATAGAAATGTATATGTACTTTGTATATGTTGTAATGGGTAAAAACCAAAATCCATAACCCATGACCCATGATCTGAAATCCGGACTAAACTGACCGAGTAGCCGGATCCCAGGATTTGCACTAGCCGGAACCCTCTGGTGAGGGATCCGCAGAAACCGTGGGACATTTGACATGTTTTGTCTATAAATATTGAGCCATTTCTCTCTTGCTCACTACCACTCTTAGATATACTTTCTTTTAGTATTCTAACATCACTAACCACATATCCAAAGGATCATTCTATGTAGTTTTATGTTTGTGTGATTCTCTAGGTTCCTCTTAAAGGCGAGATCGCCACCTCTTGAAGACGTGCAAGCTCAAGTTCATGAGTTGCTAAGCTTGTCATCATCATCAAGACCACTGAAGTGCATCTTGTTGATAGTTCTTTCCTCCCTCCATATAAGTGTCGTGTTAAAGGCATTAGTGAAAGGTGCTGAAGTGTCGTGTTGAAGGCATTAGTGAATGGTGCCAAAGGTGTACATTCGATATGGTGCATCAATGTACAAGTTATGTAGGTTGGGTTAGAGGATGTTGATATCCTCTCTAGTGTTGTAACAAGGAGTGTGTCTCCTTTGGGTAGTTGTGTTGTGGTGTAGTGTTTGATAGTAGTTCCTCCTTTGTAATGAAACTCAGTATCTAGCCTTGTACCGGATAAAGTGTAGGCGACGTTGTAATAGGTTTGGTTCTACCTCGTGGAAGAACTCGGTGTCTAGCCTTGTACCGGATAAAGAGTAGGCGACGTTGTAAAGGCTTCCCCGCTACATTAAGGAGCTTGTGTTGTGTAGTGCTTACAAACTCTCGAGTGGGGTACTCGGGGAGTGAAGTAGGGAAAGGAAGGTGTCCTTGTAGCCGAACCACTATAAATACTTGTGTCGTGGTTTTGTGTTCCTTTACTCTTTATCCTTTGCATTACTTACTTATATGCTTATCTATCAATATCCAACACACATACCAAATAGATTGACATAGGTCGATCTAAATACTTTAAAACGAAGTTTTAATCGGCAAAACTATTCAACCCCCCCCCCCATTCTAGTTTTCCTCAAAAGTCTCACCACTTCCTGAGACGTGAATCGGTAATCGAAGTCCTGAATATGAAAAAAGATGATGTAGTTAGTAAGTAATGACAATAACTCACTAACTCTCCCTGATCAACTCAACAATCTAAAGCATTCTGAACTTAGATATTTTATGAAAATATCTAAGTATCTGACAGTTTAGGCAGGAGCATTCTTGGGAAGATAAGTAGAAAAAACACTTATACAAGAAAGCCAAAGAAAGTCAAAGAAAGTACAAGAGTTGGTAGAAAGAGGCAAACGGTTGTCAACATTGTTCCCTAAAGTGGGATTGGACACATTCCAAGAATAGAAGTATTTAATATAAGTGTATTACACAGTTAAATGCTCGACACGTTCCTATTACCCCACTCGTATCCACTTCGATCTTTGCCTATATAAGATAATGTTGTAAATGAGTAAAGGCTACTTCTTGCAATTAATGAGAAACACATTAAAGAGTATTTAGTCCTCCATATAACCAAGTCCTTGAGTGTATTTAGTGGTTATCATATTTCTTACTTAAACATTAACTTTTGTTTATGTTTAAGTTGGTGAGGAGATTAACAAATAATTGTCATTTAATTTAAATTGTTATTCCGTAAACAATCTTATTAAATTATTTGATTTATTTCTAATAATAATTTAGACGTTACATATGTGTAAATCTTTATTAACCTGTTTATCTTTGTTAAACATTTTTATACTTACTTTGCTAAGCATAAAAATTAGTTAGTTAACATTAGTTTATTTTTATAATCGACTAAAACAACAAGTAGAAATATTCATAGAATAGTGATAAATTGATAATTGATATACCAAGAACAATAAACGGAAGAAATGTTTAAATTGATTTAGCGATCACTCAAAAAAAATGTATAAAATGCATGACTATTTATTTTAATGCAAAATTTTTATTTTAGAACCAAATGTGTTAAGCATGTGATAGCCGTCTATAAATTGCACAATACGAGATTGAACTTAAGTTTGCAATTATGAGTAAGTGAGTATCATGTCTAAAACATCAAACTAAAATATACGATTCATTTAACAGTTGATACATGTTTTTACTTTTGTAGTTTTCTCTCTTTGTTGTTTGCTTTAAACTAGCTTATCATGTCTCCATCTCTTTATAAGACATAAGAACTTTAGTAGGAGAAGAGTCGTGTAGTAGCACAAGCAAAGGTCCACTTTACAGTGTGCCGTTGTAATTCCAAAACATGATTAATGCACAAGAAATTCTATGGAACATCCATTAAAGATTCCAAACATATCAAAACTTATAACCCTTGCTATCATTTTATCTAAAAGACTTATTTTGTGTATTCTATAACAAACGTATGTAACCATAGCTAATTCATATTAATTACATCATTATCTATAAAGAATTTTTTTGAAGAGAACCATTTTACTTGTTCTATTGTCTCCACATACTCCTCAGATCTCCCCACTTTACTAGCATGACCACTAATTTGTGTATAAGTTTATATGCATCCTTCATTCCATCTAACTATAACTAGTTCATTTCCAAAGGTAGATATTACAATTCATGACTAGTCCTTTTTGATTATTACTGTTGAAGATGTATTCATTTTAAGCTGATTGCATAAACCACATATTGTTTTTTACAGATCCAAATCTGAATTTTCTGAGAACAAGTCATTATATCAAATCGATTTAGCAAGATATGGATGAACCACCAAAGCGTGCCCCGCGATTGAATGAAAGGATACTATCTTCATTATCCAAGAGATCTGCAGCAGCCCATCCTTGGCATGATCTTGATGTCGGTATGTTCATATTTCTTTTCTTTTTTTCTATTAAGTTTTTTTGTATACATTAAATAGGTCGATTTGTGTTATGCATGCAGGCCCTGAGGCTCCTCATATTTTCAATGTGGTACGTCCAAAGGCTTGTCTATTCGAGTCAATATTGTTTTTATACGGTTTGCTTGCTTATTAGTTTGCTTGAAACCTTAGGTTATCGAGATCACTAAAGGAAGCAAAGTGAAATATGAACTCGATAAAAAAAGCGGTCTCATCAAGGTAAGATAATGAATCACCATTGCTGTCATGAGATCAGTTTGTTTCTTGATCTGCAACTGATTGTTAATTTGTTATCATAAATCGATGCGAACATTATTGGTTAACGTACTTTTATGATCAATAATCAGGTTGACCGCGTGTTATATTCATCGGTGGTCTACCCTCACAACTATGGCTTCATCCCTCGATCACTCTGCGAAGATAACGACCCAATGGATGTACTAGTCATCATGCAGGAACCAGTGGTGCCCGGATGTTTTCTTCGAGCCAGAGCCATTGGGCTCATGCCTATGGTTGATCAGGTGCTACTAGAAATCGAACAACACGTACATGTACCAATTTTATTATCATATTTGACAATGAAGATTTTTCTAATGCTTTCAGGGGGAGAGAGATGACAAAATCATTGCGGTTGGTGCTGATGATCCTGAATATCGTAACTATAGTGATATACACGAGTTACCCCCTCATCGGTTGGCTGAAATCCGTCGTTTCTTTGAGGATTGTATCCTTATTTTCCGTTTTACATATTTTTTTAACTGTTGATAAAAAGATTGAATACATTTCCTTAACAAGTATATAGACAAGAAAAATGAGAACAAAGAAGTTTTGGTCGACGACTTTCTACCTTCACAAGACGCTCATGATGCCATTAAGCACTCCTTGTAAGTATACCTTCATAAACTACAATGCATTAGATTAATTTGCTTTAAATACTAGTCGCATAGAACGCAAACAAGAGCACCGGAAAAACACATATTTCATGAAGAAATTAGCTAAACTAAGAAATCGTTCTATAGCATCATTCAATATGAGGCACCAAGTAAAATTTCCGTCAACATGAATATTCAATATGAGGCACCAAGTAAAATTTCCGTAAACGAGCTATGGTTTATCGTTATAAACTTAATTATGTTGATGTTCCATGATTCGCAGGGACCTTTATGGTGAGTACATCATGCAAACCTTGAAGAGATAGATGGTTAGATGCTGCCGCTGGCATGGGCTTTATATTACCATAAGATTAATCCTAAACAAGGGTTGTCAACTACAAATGGTTGTAGCTTTATCTTTGTGTTACATGTCTATTTCTAATAATTGTAAGTGACCTTCTTGAACTGGAGATACGACTTTATTGATAGACTCAATTAGATTTCAATGAAGAAATGTTAACTGATTATCAATGGAGATTAACAACTAGAAATCCAAGATGTTAGAAATGGAAATGGTAGTTGATTAATCAAAAAACTGTTAAAGTTTGTTACAATGAAAGAGAGGAAAAAGAAATTGGTTTATTACAAGATTGATACTAACTGAATCTACCAGATGACTACTTATACACAAATTGAGAAATTGATTAACTAACTTTGGGTGCCAAAGTTAGTTATTTGAAATCAAGACCAATCAAAAGCTGACATGTGTCCACTTTGAGTTGAAGCTCTTTTGGTACATATCAACTCCATCCTCCTTAGAAAATTTCTTGTCTCAAGAAATAGCTGGTGCATCAAAGTCAGGAAACCTTTGGATCAAATCTGCATACACCTCCCAAGTAGCTTCTTCCACACTTCTGTTAGACCACTGTACTAGTACATACATCACAGGTTTATTGTTAAGTTTTCCTAACCTTCTCTCCAAAATTTCTTGAGGCCTGAAGACAATAACCCATCTTCTCTCAATTGTGGCAGACTTCCCATCTTATGGTTATTGCCACTACACTTTTTGAGTTGTGAAATGTGAAAAACAAGATGGATTAAGCTATGACTAGGCAATGTGAGCTTGTAAGCAACCTTCCCAATTCTTTCCTCCACCTTGAAAGGACCATGGTATTTAGCTGAGAGCTTATGTTGTTGTCCTTGTCTAACTGTGACCTGTCTATGAGGTTGAAGTTTAAGATACACCCAATCACCCACCTGAAATTCTCTATCAGTTCTGCTTTTGTTAGCCTGATTTTGCATCCTATCTTGGGCCCTTTTGAGATGAAACTTCAACATATGTATAGTTTGCTCCCTAGCTTCCAATGTTCTGTCCACCTTCTCTACCCTGCTATCTCCTAGTACATAGGGAATATGGACTGGTGGAGTTTGCCCATACATGACTTCATAAGGAGTTGTTTGTATGGTAGTGTGAAAATTAGTATTATACCAAAACTCTGCCAAAGGTAACCACTGCAGCCATTCCTTTGGCTTCTCTCCACACATGCAACTCAAGTAACATCCTAAACTTATATTAACAACTTCAGTCTGTCCATCTGTTTGAGGGTGATAAGCTGTTGACAACTTCAGTTTTACCTTTAATGTCCCAAACAAAGCTTTCCATAAATTACTTACAAACACTTTATCTCTGTCACTGATAATTGATTCTGGTAACCCATGTAATCTGTACACTCCATCCAAGAAAGTTTGAGCCACTTGACTAGCAGTGAAAGGGTGAGATAAAGCCATAAAATGAGCATACTTGCTGAGCTTATCCACTACTACCATAATAACAGTTTTGCCATGGGAATTGGGTAGTTTTTCAATGAAATCCATGCTAATCTCAGTCCATACCTTGTCAGGGATAGGCAATGATTGCAATAATCCTGGATAAGCACTAAGATCAGGTTTCTGTCTTTGACAAATGTCACAATCCCTTACAAATTGCTTCACCATTCTTTTCATTCCCTTCCAATACTGAAGCCATTGGAGGACATTCAGGGGTCCAAGTTATTTTGTCTCCTTTATAGCTTTTGTCTTTTATTTACTGAATCAAATGCTTCATAGTGTCATCAGTTTCCCATCCAGCTTTAATCTTATCCAACACATCACTTGCCACAGAACTCACCACCATTTGTAAAAATTCACCACTATGGTTAACCCTTGACAAGGCATTTGCTGTTGCATTCTCATTTCCCTTCTTGTATGTTATTTCATAGTCAAAGCCAAGCAACTTAGGTAACCACTTAAGCTGGAATGAAGTAGTTAACTTCTGGTCCAGCAAGTACTTGAGACTGAAGTGGTCAGTCCTAATTTTAAAATGCCTGTCAAGCAAATACTCCTTCCACTTTTCCAAAGCTGCAATGACAGCTAAGAATTCCTTCTCATAAGTGGATAGACTTTGGTGCTTCACAGATAAGGCTTTGCTCAAATAAGCCAATGGGTGACCATTTTGACATAGTACTGCTCCAATTCCAGTTCCTGAAGCATCATTTTCCACAACAAATTCTTGGTTAAAGTTTGGAAGACCAAGAACTGGTGCTTCAGTCATTGCTGTCTTCAATTTCTCAAAAGCCTTTTCAGCTGATTCACTCCACTGGAATGCATTTTTCTTGAGCAATGAAGTCAAATGTTGACTGATCATAGAATAATTTTTTATGAACCTTCTATAATAACTAGTCAATCCCAAAAATCCTCTAAATTGCTTAACTGTAGTTGGAATAGGCCAGTTTTTCATCACTTCCACTTTTGATGGATCAGTTGCCACACCTTCACCACTAATGATGTGTCCCAAATATTCCACCCTTGGTACAACAAACAAACATTTGCTCCTTTTAGCAAACAACTTATGATCCCTCAAAATTTGCAAAACCAACTGTAAATGTTTGCCATGTTCCTCCTCTGACTTGCTATATACTAGTATATCATCAAAGAAGACTAGCACAAACTTCCTCAAAAATGGCTTGAATACTGTATTCATTGGTGATTAGAAGGTTGAAGGAGCATTTGTCAACCCAAATGGCATAACTAGGAACTCATAGTGGCCTTCATGAGTCCTAAAAGCAGTTTTCTCAATATCACAATCATGCATTCTAATTTGGTGATATCCAGCTCTCAAATCCAACTTAGAAAACACTGTAGCTCCTCCCAATTCATCAATTAACTCCTCAATAACAGGTATTGGGAATTTATCTTTAACTGTATACTTGTTCAATTGCCTATAGTCTACACACATCCTCCATGTACCATCCTTTTTCTTAACCATGACTATAGGAGAAGAGAATGAACTTTGACTTGCTCTAATCACTCCTGAATCCATCAATTCCTTGACCATAGTTTCAATTGCATCCTTCTGATGAGATGGATGCCTGTAAGGTCTGATATTAATTGGAGGGGTGTTTGGAACAAGTGGTATTTTGTGGTCATGTGACCTCTGGGGTGGTAGTTCATTAGGGACTGCAAACACATCTTCAAACTTATTCACCACTGCATCTACCCCTGTTACTTTGTCCCCTTTTCCTTCCAATTGGCAGCAAGTCACTGGATAAACACAGAGCATCATAGAATACAACTCAGCCTGTTTTGACTCAGGTTCCTTAAGAGCTTTCTTACCTTGCATCCATTGTAGGCTAGAATTATGTGTTCCCCTCAACACAATTTGCTTGCTCCCATAGTCAAACTTCATAATCAGTGTCCTGAAATTCCACCTAATCTCCCCCAAAGTTGACAACCATTGGACCCCCAACACCATTTCACAACCTCCTAATGGCAAAAGCATTACATCAGTCTCAAACTGATGCCCATTTATACTCCACTTAAAACTGAGACACTCATAAGTGTTATAGATTTCTTGTCCATTTGCCACTGAAACCTTCAAAGGAGTAGTACTTCTCAACTTACACCCCAACTTTTTTGCAGTCTGGACATCCAAAAAGTTGTGTGTACTCCCAGAGTCAGCCAATATGTGCAACAATTGTTTTCCCACCATACCCCTTACTCTCATTGTTTGGTATGAATTAATACCTGATAAAGCATTCAAGGATATCTGTGGGCATTGTTTAGTAAATTCATACTCCTGACCACCAGTTTCCTCCTCATTTTCTACTTCCTCAATCACCACAATGCTCTCCTACCCACATTTCCCTTGTTCCTCACTATCCACCACAGCCTCCAAACAATTCAATTGACCACTACACTTGTGACCAGGTGTGTACTTTTGGTCACAATAAAAACATTGATTCTTGGCTCTTTTTTCCTCCAATTCCTTTTGAGTTAATAATCTATAAGGCCTATTACCAACATTTCTTGCCACTAATTGATTACCACCACAATTATGGACAGTCTTTTGAGCCACATTAACATTCTTATTCACTAGACTATTATTAGGCACAAATTTTGGAGTTGACAGTAAAGGAGAGTTATACCTTGGCTTAAGTGCAGCATTAGAAGCTTCTTGCATTTTGGCCATGGCATAAACTTCAAGCAAAGTGCTTAGTCTAAACATTCTTAATGGCATACTAATCTCCTTCTTTAATCCTCCCAAAAACAAACTAATTACATAAGCCTCATTCAATTCCACCCTGCTTAACAAGGATTCAAACTCTTCTTGATAATGCTGAACTGATCCATCTTGCTTCAAATTCTTCAAGTCCACAATTGGATCATCATAGAGTACCCCAAACCTCTTAAGGACTGCCTCTTCATACATCACCCATGGAATTTCTTCACCATACCTCTTAACATATTGCTGGTGCCAAATCAAAGCCTTATCATACAGATGCATTGAAGCTAACTCCAATTTCCTATCATCTGGCACCCCATCAATCTTAAAGAATTGGTTACACCTGTAAACCCATCCTTTCACATCATCCCCATGGAATCTTGGAAACTCAATCTTGGATAATCTGCCATAGTTTCTAGACACCATTTGATTTTCTCTATTGTGACTAGTCCCGTCTCCTGATTTCAATCTTTGGACTTCAGTCATTAAAGTTTGGATGATGGTGTTCATGTCAGTCATGGATTGGTGTAAAGATTCAAGAGTTGCTTCAGATTGAGGGTTGTTAGAAGCATTTCTTGTGGTCACCATTGTATCAATATCACTATTTCTCATCAACAATGGAATAATGACTACTGATCCTGTTCTTGATTACCCAAACCAACTGCTACTGATCAGCTTGTTCAAAGCTAGAGAATTTAACCACTTATGGGCTAGCTTTGTGATCGTACAGATGTTTGGCGCTAATCTGATGTAAATAGAACAGGTGAAATTAGTGGTGCCTAATTTCTTGCCGGAAAATCTCTGTTTTGGTCGGTGTTCAACCGGAGAAGATGACGGGAAATCAAGAGTATCAGTGTAATACTCTTGAAATAATAATGCCAGAAAAGGGCTCTGAATACCAATTGATAGACTCATTTAGATTTCAATGAAGAAATGTTAACTGATTATCAATGGAGATTAACAACTAGAAATCCAAGATGTTAGAAATGGAAATGGTAGTTGATTAATCAAGAAACTGTTAAAGTTTGTTACAATGAAAGAGAGGAAAAAGAAATTGGTTTATTACAAGATTGATACTAACTGAATCTACCAGATGACTACTTATACACAAATTGAGAAATTGATTAACTAACTTTGGGCGCCAAAGTTAGTTATTTGAAATCAAGACCAATCAAAAGCTGACACGTGTCCACTTTGAGTTGAAGCTCTTTTGGTACATATCATTTTGACGTTTAACCTTCATTCACAACGATATCGATTTTGACAGACTTGAACAAAGTTCAAAATCTACCAAGATTCACCTTCTAATTAACTACCTAATTAGATAATTTGATCACTTTCTAACGTATAAAGCAAGGTCGTAAAAATCGTGAATCGGTAGTCGGGCAGTCGACTTCTTTGTAGTTTATAATCGGTATAGGTGGGATTAATGAGTTTTTATTCGGATTGTCATTTTTGACAAGTTTTGAGTATTTCTGGCTAGTTTTGGACATTCCCTTCAAGATTTTCCTTTAAAGAAATCTAGTAGTAATAGATATAAATAGCGACTATAAGTGACTAAAACTTGTTTGCGTCAAATTTTGGGTATTTCTGGCAAAATTTGCAAGTTTCCTGCAAGTTTGATCATCATTGACAGTTGTTCACCATCATTGACCACGGTTGACCGATTTACACAAATTAAAAAGGTAAGTGGAGCAGTAGCGCCTAAACGACGATTAATCAGCCATGTAAAACTTTTTTTCCAACACTGGTATAAAGTGATCAACATGAATCATGTTTGTCTATTTCACAAAACGATCAAAATTATTTAAAATAAAATAAAATAAAATAAAAAAATAAATAAAAATGCTTAGTAACACCGAAACTGGTTGTGTCATGAAAGTACAAGTTTATAGAATGAGTAAAGTATCCTACCACGTTTTCATGGTTTAAACCGCGTATCATATATAACAAGATCACACGTTTGTTGGTATTAAAATGTTTTTAGTACAATTTGTCGGCCACCCACTAAATTATATTGCTTTCCCACTTTTTATGATACCTTTGCGGCTTTGCTTTAAAAAAAGGGTTAATTTCATATATAACTAATTTAAAAACTACGGTCTGTTTGGTTGGAGTGTATGGTATGTGTTTATGATTTTGAAAGTCATTAATGTTGTTTGGTTGGTTATGGGCCCATCACAATGCAATGAGCATACCCAAATATAAAGGTTTCTTTATATATTATGTGTGTGGGTGATTTCTTCATACCTTCCATTATCATTCCACTCTATACCAACACTCATACCCATTGTGATTCATAGCGACAAACCAAACGCACCCTAAAATGTCATATTTACTAGGGGTGACAATCGAGTCGTGTTCGTGTTAACCTATTCGGGTTCGCGTGTTGGCGGGTTAGTATAGCCTTTACCTAAACACGACCCATTTATTAATCGTGTCAAGAAACTCAACCCTAACCCAGACCTGCATAACACGTATAACCCATTTGTGACCCGTTTAACCCATTTAAATAAATAGGTCAAGCAGTGAATAAAGTTGGTGGTTTGTCGATTTAACTAGTTTAAACGCAAAAAATGATATATGGATCTAAAATATGATAAGAATAACATACAAATAACTATGCGACAATTTTCTGAATTACAAGCGTCAATTTTCATGATATCTAAGGTATAAAATTATAATTCACTCATACTAAGTAAATAACAAAATGCATTTGATCCACATCCTACATAAAAACCAGGTTATACATTTTATTTTAAGATCTTATACACTTAAACGGGTTCACGGGTTGACCTGTTTAATGCTTACTCAACCCAAACACGACCCGTTTATTAAACGGGTTAGACGGGTTGACCAATTTTTTACCCAAACCTATTTATCCTCAACCCAAACCTGTTTAACTTTGTGTCGGATTCGTGTCGTGTCGAGAATTGCCACCCCTAATATTTACCCAACTCAAAATCATAAAGTCATATATACCCAATTTATACACTAAATTTATCATATTTACCCATTTCAATTTAACACTCTTGAGATTCCCATAATACCCATACTAATATGAACACAATACATGTTTACATATATATCTGTGATGTTGCACGTCCCCAATTACAATTTAAATTGATCATGCAAATATAAGAATAAACCTTTAAAATTGTACTATATTCTCCTATTTATAATTTAACTTGATGGACTAAATCTCCCAGCCACATTTTGGCCCCCAAACGAGTGGCGCAGTAGCCAAACAAAGCGTCCCTAATTCAACATGAATAATTATTTTACGTTTATCCGGATTAGACACCCACGGATCCTACATCACAACACCTTTATTAGGTATCCTACACAACGAATCACAACATTCTTTACTAGAAAATGTTTAAGATGTTGTTGATATTTATGTGACAGAATTAGGCTGGAAATTAATAAATGGGGACGTATGGCATCTGCATATATGTATGTAAAGATGAGAAAATGATTCTTTCATATCATTGAGGGTGTTATGGGGATTTCAAAGTTTAATGTGTTTAATTGAAATGAGTAAATATGATAAATTTAGTGTTTAAATTGGGCATATATGACATTATAATATTTGGTTGGGTAAATATGACATTTGAGGTTTTATATTGGGTATATATGGAATTCCTAAAAAGAAAAGTCAAATCTAGAATCACTGTAAAAACTTTTTTTTTTGATAAACAAAATTGGCTTCAGGCACGTGATTTCAATACATTCTACAGAATCTCAGAAATTGCAAACTTAGTAAACATGTAACAGAGTAAAACTGTATAACCACTCTTGGCCGTCTTCATCGAACCCTCTTAGGTCATAAACTGAGGCCTTTGCTCTATTCATTGCATTTCTTCCCCTATCGAACTTCAATAGGATTAATCAACCAGACGAAAAGATTGTTGGTTGAGAAAATCCCTGACCAAACACCTAACTTGAAAACTAAAAGCCACTTGTTCATGCTCGTTGTTAGATTGCACAACTTTAAACAAATCACTAAACAAAAAAGGCAAGTTACGCAAAAACTAGATGCGAACTGAGTGATATTTGGTCACATCCGTTTTCAAGAGTTTAAGTTCTTGAATGAAGTAAAGATTAATAATCGATACATGCAAATAATACACCTTTACATCCCATGGATTTCAACTCGGATACATTGGTGATTAAATAACAATGCAAAGGAGGGGGTGATCAGTCGATGGAGCTAAACCTAGCTACTTTGCACATACACAAATTCCTTTCTACAATCTGTTGCTTAATCAAAGACGGAACATTGGGCATTCTGGGATCCCTAAAGAGATGAACATGACTAATATAACAAGAAATAAGCTCAGTATCTGAATCAAAGGTGAAGTGAGGAAATGACCACCACAATATGCCTTCACCAACATTGATGGTTTCATTTGCAATCTAAGCCGTTGATCATCTCCTTGAGCAGGGTCTTTAGAGGCATCACACGTCTGAGAGTCTTCAAAGTTGTCACAAACCTAAGAAAACCAAAACAATAGACCATATTAATAACAAAATAATATTGATTAACGGCGCAGTTTTAATTTAAGAACTTTACCTCGGAAGCTGTTGAACTTGTTTCTTCTTGATCATCAGTGTGACCGGCTGAGCCAGATGAAGGTTCAATCAGTAGACGGAGTCTTCTAGAAGCATTACCTTGGCCCATAATATTCTCGGAATTCTGGTCAACTTGAAATTGACGTGTCCGGAACTTGATATCGGGCCGAACCCTTGAGGAACTTCCCATATCAGGAACATTAGTCCCACTTGTTGATGGTTCCAAATCATTCTCCATTTTAGACAATGAACCCACAACAGATGCAGATATACATGTCTGAACTGGGCCAGATATAGGTGTTTCAGTTCTCACAGTTGTGCTCATTTGACTATACGACTCTTTAAAGTAACTCTCATTGTTGTTTTGTATAAGAGACAACAATTCTGAAAGAGCTACATCCGGTTCAGAGGTCCCGTCCTGAAATTCTAGCCCATTGTTATCATTACCAAAGTCATTCGCAAATCTCAGATCTAGAGACGCCCCAAAATCAGGTGGTTCTGTTATGGTTTTGTCTACATTAGGAATCATGGGTTCAGAAGAAACAATGGCATTATGTGTCGAGTTATCAGCAGTGTCAGTCAACCACCTCTCAGTTTCATCTGTTTGTGCATCTTGAATTGATGGTCCTTCTAGCAAATCAAGTGATGCATCTTCTGACTTTTGTGCGGTAGGAGAAAAACTAGATGGTTCTGCTTCATCATACTTGGAAGCATCAATGGTTTCTTCTGTCTTTCTAAACAAACGACAAAGAACATATGCCGCCTGTATGGCATGAATGTAGATCAAGACATGCTCAAGATACTTACAAAAAAAATCTACTTTTTATTTAATGATTGGAATATCAAACAGAACCACTAAGGAGAGAAACGTATAGCCATAAATGGATTAGTCAAAGTCCACGTCCTATCTTAAGGTGATTAAATGATCCATACCTAAAAAAGAAACCAAGTTGCTAGAAATCTTTGTGTGATTATAAAGTATGAAAGTGTCTATAACTGGCACAGCCAAAGAAGCAACTCATCAGATATTGTACCAAACTTATAGAACTTGATTGGCATATGTACAAGATCAGTTCATGAGCACAAAAACAGATACTCCATTTTGACTATCACTGATATCTATGCACCAAATTAAGGAGTGTCAGTCGGCAAAACAAATGATACATTCCATCATATTGGGTTTAAATTTTACTCTAAACTGTCTGCCACTTATTAGGGGTGCTATCATGGTTATTTTGTAGTGCATAAAGCAATTAGAGACATTTCATATAGCTGCAAGTCAGCATTTGGATCAAGTAGCACTCTACTGAACAACAAAGGAGATGAGCATACTTTCCATATTTATAGAAGTCTGGAATACCTTGTTCAAGTAGTCAGAGTAACCATTAACATATCATACACATATACTGGCATAAAATGATGCTTGCAAATACGACCTTCTATAGTGGTGACATACATATCCATTATAAAAAATATAAACAAGTCAACGAGGTAAAAAGTAAAATTTCAGCAACTATTAGCAGGGGCGGAGCCAGAAAGT
The DNA here is from genome assembly GCA_019973895.1 of Chrysanthemum seticuspe. Lineage (NCBI taxonomy): Eukaryota > Viridiplantae > Streptophyta > Magnoliopsida > Asterales > Asteraceae > Chrysanthemum > Chrysanthemum seticuspe. The sequence continues at coordinate 57,416,346 of BPTQ01000001.1, read as the reverse complement.
TTTGCTCAAGGGGGCACACTTTGATAATAAAGTTACACCTAATGACACAATAATCAAAACATATCATAGAAATCACATATTAACAGCTCAAAATAGTCCTACATGCTTAAGATAATCATTTAAACAACACAAACGTATATCACATTCACAACAACAATTACCTGACCAGGATTAGTCCCATCAAGATCCTTCCCCAAAGCACGATACTCATGCATAATCCAATGAGTCCGCTCACCTTTCGGCGCCCGTCCCCTATAAAACACTAACGTCTTCTTCATCCCGATAATCTTAACATCCGACCGACTCCTACTCTTAATAGTCCTATCTTTCCCTGTAGCCTTCCAATAACCAGCACTAGTAGCACGGTTCGACCTATGCCCATTCGGATACTTCCTATCTCGTGGACAAAAGAAAAACCACTCCGGATCATCCGTCTTTATAACCGATTGCTCTACACATTACAATATCACATTCATTATACAAACACTAACATATATAAACTAGCATCAAATATGTTCTACAAGCTACCAAAAGGTAAATAGAATCATTCTTGGGAGTATCTGAGATTGCTTATTTTTATAGCTTATCTACTTATTTTGGGGTAAAATAAGCAGTTTCTGATACGTAGGTAAGGAGTTGCACAATTGAGATGGTATTGAGATCATCTTTTCACCATAGTATTTAACCGAAAACTTTCTATAAATGGAATTGATTCAAATTTTCAAACAAATGATTATTTTTCGCGTATTATTCCATTTTTAGTACAAAATAAGCAAATCAAAACACTATTTGCTGAAATGAATGCTATTTTATAAGCAGAAACATAAGCCGATAAAAATAAGCAGTTCTAAACACCCGCAGGGTGTTTGGAATTGCTTATTTTTCTGCTTATAAATCAGCACTTATAAACTGCTTAAAAATTAGCAAACAGTTCAGCAAATAGTGTTTTGATTTGCTTATTTTGTAGCAAAAATGGAATAATACTCGGCAAAATAATCATTTGTTGGAAGATTTGAATCAAATCCATTTATAGAAAGTTTCCGGTTAAATACTACGGTGAAAAGATGATCTCAATACCATCTTAAATGCGCAACTCCTTACACACGTATCAGAAACTGCTTATTTTTCTGCTTATAAATCAGCACTTACAAACAGCTTAAAAATTAGCAAACAGTTCAGCAAATAGTGTTTCGGTATGCTTATTTTGTAACAAAAATGGAATAACACTCGAAAAATAATCATTTGTTGGTAAATTTAAATCAATTCTATTTATAGAAAGTTTTCAGTTAAATACTACAGTAAAAAAAACATAATCTTAATTTCATCTCATTTATTACAAACACCCACATGAATAAGTGAATAAATTCTAGTGATCGACATAATATATACAGTAGTATATTTAAAAGAAGCATAAATTCCATATTCTAAATTACGTCAAAGTCAATATTTACACACTAGTATAAAAAAACACACACAGTACACAAAGTGAATATATATAAAAAAATATATATATACCAGGAAGATCCCAAGGTTCTAGTTTACAAACATCAATTTCAGGAATGATATGAACGTCTGAATGATGGCCGTTAATTTTTTGACGAAGATAGTAGTTGATAAGCTCTTCGTCAGTTGGACGGAAACGGAAACCTAACGGAAGTGAGTCCATTGGATCAATGTGTGTGTGTGTGTTTTTAGTGTGTGTGTGAAAATGAAAAAGATGAGAGGAAAAGAAGTTGGCTTTTGGGACTGTGGTGGTGCTTCTTTATGAAGTAACTAGCTATGGTTAAATTTCTATTATTTAATATTATAGTATATCTTTTTGTTTTACTTTTTTGTTTTTTTAATGTTTTGTGATTCATGATTGAGGTAACTTTTGTTTATTTACTGCTTTGTTTATTACGAAAAGAAGAAAATTGTGAGAAAGTGTGATGTAAGTATTTCTTTTAATGATGTGGGTTTGTGGTTAGTTTTGTTTTAAAGAGTTGTTGAGATTATTGTCTTTTTTGTGTAATTGGTATACTTTTGACCGATGTCAAAATCTGTGATTAGGTTATATATCTTGCAATATTGAGATCACTAATTATATATTTGGACCAATTATTTTTCACCAGAACAATTCTATTGGGGTATATGGTTGTATCTCGGGCGAAGCCTTACCTAAAACAAAAAAACTTTAATAATTTTTCAAAATTGAAATACAAATCTCTTTGCTAGGGCAACAACCATGAGATTAGCAATGAATTTACGTATATATACCTCCGTCTCAAAATTTAAGTCCATTGAACTTTTTGAATCTAATTTTCACCTTAAATATTTTTGTTTGTATTATATAATACTTTGTGCAAAATATATGAATAGATTGTGTTTAAAATATATTTTTTCATTGATATAATTTTCATCAAGTATTATATAATACAAAAAAAAAAGAGTTAATTGCATTTTTGGTCCCTGAGGTTTGGCCAAATTGCATGTTTGGTCCCCATCCTTTTGAAAGTGCAGTGGACGTCCCCAAAATGAAGTTTCAGTTGCACTTTTGGTCCCCGGGTCCAAACGCTGTTAATGCTCCTCCGTTAGTCACCCCATGTGCTATGCACACGAGGGTTTTTTGGTCTTTTTCCACCCACTAAAATCCAAATAAACACCCAAACCCCACATAATCTACCCTACCCTAACCCACGCCTATATGAGCTGGAAATCAGCAGCTTAACGCACCCTATTTGGGCTGAACTATACAGGTCCAACGCACCCTTTTCTCAGCTGAAAATCAGCGAACAAACGCACCCTATATGAGCTGGGATTCAGTAGCTTAACGCACCCTATATGAGCTGTTTTGACTCCAGGGATTTAACCAAAAAGGGATATCAAAACTCAAATATATTTTGACGCAATGATCTTAAGACTTATTCAGTTTAAAAGGAATAACACACGAGACTCACACGAGTATTCATGACCACTTCGTGGTCTTGGGATAGTCGTGGTAATAAGCACCCTTCGGGATGCTTTCCCTTGTGACTCGAAGCATACCCAAACACCCTTGGGATTTCATTTTGCCTATCGAGGCTAGTAACACCAAAACTGAACACACCGAAGCTATAAAAACACCACCTCTATGTATACTCAGGGAAAACAAAATGATAGAGTCCATGTCCAATTCAACCTTACAATGACAAGGGGATGGGTCGAATAGGGATGAACCCGCTGGAACACATGGATGAGAAATTCTTGAATTCCAACCCGATTACAAGACAATTAACACTTGACTTGAGAAAATTACCACTCGAATATACAAAGCCCCAAATCAATTTTTAAAAACCCCTAACTTACAAACCCTAATTTTCTGTGGTTGTGTGTGAGATGTGTGACAACAACTTGTAAAACCATTGCTTAAGTAGGTGATTAAGAGGATAGTTTAACCACCACTTTCTTGCCTTGGTCCTTCGTGGAGAGGCTTCCTTTAGCTAAGTTTGCTGTCCTTCTTGGCCTTCAAGGTCTCGTGAGGGGTCTTGGGAGTAGATAATCCGAGAGAGGAGAGGTGATAGAGACACAACATCAATTGATTTGCAAAAGGAGGAGAGAGAAATTTCTTCTCCTGGTTTATGAGTTTGGGGAGGGACGAACGTGAGGGAAGAAGAAGAGAGAAAGTGATAGATGAGAGAGGCGTGGGTTATGTGGGGTTTGGGTGTTTATTTGGATTTTAGTGGGTGTAAAAAGACCAAAAAACCCTCGTGTGCATAGCACATGGGGTGACTAACGGAGGAGCATTAACAACGTTTGGACCCGGGGACCAAAAGTGCAACTGAAACTTCATTTTGGGGACGTCCACTGCACTTTCAAAAGGATGGGGACCAAACATGCAATTTGGCCAAACCTCAGGGACCAAAAATGCAATTAACTCAAAAAAAACTTAATTCAAAAAGTCAAAACGAACATTAAAATTTAAAGACTAAAATACACCGTTGGTCCCTAAACTTGTATCGGAGGATCGTGATGGGACGAACCACGCACTTTTCATCGCTACCGGTCCAAACAGTACCCATTAAATGCCAGATTCGTCCCTTGACCAGATTTCGGAGCTAGAACCCAGGGACCAATTGTGAGTATGGATATTAGCCGTTTCTTCCCTGATACGCTGCATTTAATTTCGCGGGAACAAATACACCCACCCAACAAACAACTTTGCCAATCACATAAAACCACATTATCCAGAAAAGATAAACTGCAAATCGAAATCAAGAATATAAATCCTTATTTCTAGAACTCAAAAGACCAACCCAACTTCTAACAAAACCATGTCGATCGATCGTTTTACCAACATGCCAGATGAAGTGATCACTAACATTTTGAATCGGTTGCCTTTGTTAGAAGCGGTGAGAACCTCTAGTTTAGCAAGAAACTGGAGGTCTAAGTGGACTTTGCTCACCGATGTCATACTTGATGAGGATTTCTTTTATTATTTAACATACGAGTTTGATGGTAGGCTTGTTACTAGATTCTTAAATCGGCTTATGGGTCCAATAAGAAAGTTTGTCTTTGCTGTAGAGCCAAGATCAATTATTGGAATAGACAACTTGCATTATGAACACATTCATGAGTGGCTCTTGTTTTTGGCTGACAATGGAGTTGAGGAGCTGATTATTACAAACTGGTATGGTGACCCAGTTACGTTCCCGACCCAACTTTACTCTCGCAGTGAGTTGAAACATCTGGTACTTCATGTTTGTGCTATGGCTACTTTGGAATATTTTCATGGCTATCCAAATCTACTGAGTCTAGAATTGATTCATGTCAATTTTCTAAGCGGTACAGTTTGGGACTTTATTGCTGGTTGTCCCTCACTTGAGTCTCTTAAAATGAATCGTCCTAGTACTAACGAGATGAGACTATGGGATATTGCAAAACTTGGGAATTTGAAGAAGTTACATTTGTCATTAGGTCGTTATAATGTTGTGACCACAATCACAACATCCGATATGTTTCACTTGACAAAACTTCAAAATCTTGAGACCCTTACATTGGATTTTGGTGATTGCACGGTAAGAACAATTTCAGTTTTACAACTTATAATGTTATAGAGATGTGTAACAGTAATGAAATTTAATCTGTAAAACTTCTTGTAGTTGATACATGAAGCTAATCCTAGGATGAATGTGCCCTTTGTTTCCCTGATTAACCTTAAGCTGTCCGATGTCGATTTTGGGAATAGTGTTATGGTAGCATTCACCATTGGAATGATTCGGTCATCTCCGATTTTGAAAATGCTGGATACGAGAGTAAGTGTAATGATGTAATGAATATGTATCAAATAAAACATTCCTAAATTGCCATGTTTGTGTATCTCAACACTATTTGATTTTTCAGGCTGCAAACACGCTTAGTGATCTACCTTTGCCCAATTTTTCCACTGTTGTAGATAGAAACACATTCAGCCATGGGCAGCTTCAGACGGTGGTGTTTCGAGCTTTTCCCAGATCAGAGCATGAAATAACTTTAATAAAGTGTATACTTGCGTGTTCCCGGTCGCTAAAGATAATCAATATCAGGGAAAGCGATAGGAGTCATGATGGGAATGAAAATACTAGGAACAACTGGGAGTTGGCTAGGAAGCTGTTGAAACTCCCCCGAGCTTCCCCCACAGCCGTTGTAGATTTCTTTGACTGGTTGTAGTTTAAGTTTGGGTTGAAAACCCTTGGACAATTAATGTTTCAAAATAGTTTTACTAATTTTGTACAGTATTTGTTATATGGTTTGCTTAAAATTAGATTGTTCATATGTTTTTGTTTGTGCGTATTCTAGGTGATGAAAGTTTGACATTCGAAAGTCAAACTTTCATTTAGCATTTTTATTTGATTGAAGCAAGTAAAACTGCATTTCCAGTTTACTTTAGTTAGTCAATACTTGAAAATGTTGAATGGGTTAACTGTGAACGAGAGTTGTAATGTCAGAAGGATTGAAAACCTTTGGAACATTAAGTGCAAAAGTCATAATGGTATTTGAAGTTTGATGATGACGATGGCTATTGGAATGTTCAATAATATATACAATGGTATTTGACTTTGTAAAGTCAATATTGCAAAACCATTACTAAAATATTTGTTTTGGAGTGAATTGATAATTTGACATGTTTTAGAAGTTTGACTTAACAAAGTCAAACTTCTAATGGTTTTACGGAAGTTGGCAACTTGAGGGACCAATTGTGTATCCTAAAGTGAATATTGGGCGGGAGTTTTAAGTGTGACAAATTGACAACGGCAACCAACACAAATTCAGGGACCGAGTGTGAAATAAAGGAAACTATTAAACCCTTCACCGTCTCTTACCAGAGACGATATTAACTAGTGCACAACTAACGAGATACTCATCTACCACTTTTTCCACACACACACAACTTTCCAATGGCAGATTTCCCTATTTTAAACAAACTCATGGAGGTGGCTGATTCGCCAAATCTTAATGATCGGATGGCTGTCTGGTTTGAAGATGAGGCTGCCCGAGAAGGGATTCTAAGGAAGCTACTTCTTCAGTGCTGCCAGCATCTAAAGACAGGAATCATCAACCGTAGGGAGCTGATACAAGAGAATCAAGCTCTGGGACCTCGTGGAATCGCGCTTGACTGTGTGGATGCGCTGAACAAAATCCAGTCTAGGCAGACAAACCAACTTGCCCAACTCATACAGATTGTTGGTCAAACAGATGAAGGTATTCGGTTCAACCAAGAGTATGTTAAGAAAATGGCTGAACATAATGCCTGAATTTTTGGTTTTCCATGGGGTAGATAAAGGCGTCTTTTAGGTGATAGTTTTGCTAAAAATGGTATGTAAATTAGATTTGATGTAGTTGGTTATGATGTTTAACAGAATTTATTAATGATAAAATATCATTTGGGTTATGTGTTGTTTAATCTGTTGTATTGTGATATGGGTTGTATTTTAGTGTTATTAGTATAAGCAAAACCAAACAGGCCCTTGTATCAGCAAAACCAAACAGACCCTTGTATCAGCAAAACTTTAATCAGTAGAACCAAACACCCCCTTGTATCAGCAAAAGCAAAGGCAATGGTTTAAAAAGATGTGGTGAAAATACAAATACTTTGGCACTAAATCATAATGTATCAAATAAAACATCCGGTTGTATCAGCTAAACCAAACGGCCCCTTTTATCAGCAAAAGTTGTTACAGCAAAACCAAACACCCCCGTATCAGAAAAATTAGAGGCAGTGGTTTCAAAACACGGGTTCAAAAGGCAAACGCTTTAGCAGTAAACAACAATGTATTGACAATTGTGTATTGTAACATCTTGAATTTTGACTTACCAAAGTCAAACAAACTTATGAAAACCAACAAATTGTAACTTGGGTAAGTCAAACCTATTAAGATATGCAAAACGATTTCAAACACAATGATTAAATAAGATCACAAAATTTTATTCATCGATTTCAATAACTACAAATGTTTACTATCATCTAAACATACACTTAGCTAGACCCACAACTCTCCCTATCATCGTTTTCATTCTTTTCCTTTCTTTCCTTAAGATATTTAAACAAAATTTCCAGTTTTGTAATCCTTTCTCCCAAATCGTTAAACTTTGATAACAAGATGTCATCCTCTTCCTTCTCCTTCTTAACACCCAAACGCTTTTCATTTGCGCAGTCTGCTTTCCTCAACGAACTCAACAAACCCTTCCCCTTATCGTTTTGTGCCATTATTGTTTTTCTTTTTGCTTTGGGAAGAATGTGTGTTGATTGTATTTTAGGGTTCACTCTTGCTCGTTCATACATATATGGTTGAAGGTTGGGTTACATTTTAACTAGCTTGGGTCAAAAAAGTGAATGGTCTATAATACCCTCGGTTTGACTGTCCGAAATCTGGTCAAGGGACGAATCTGGCATTTAATGGGTACTGTTTGGACCGGTAGCGATGAAAAGTGCGTGGTTCGTCCCATCGCGATCCTCTGATACAAGTTTAGGGACCAACGGTGTATTTTAGTCAAATTTAAAACTGAGGGACTAGTTTTAAGCTGGGCAAGTGCCCCCTCCGTCACTTATCTCGACGATAATGACGATCTAGTGAAGTTGATCATAACGATCATAACTATTTCGATATACCATTATTTATATAGGTTTTTTTTACTTTTCAAACAGTATTCATTTCGTAATTCATATAAATCCTTTCTTTAGTTTCAAGACCATCCTCCATTCCAATTTAAATCCTCATACTTTGATTTTGCAATTTTTAATTAACATCTCACTTTGTGTAGGATAAATTCAATATATTATGCTTACTGATTATGAAAAAAATCCAAATCGTGAGAAAGAAATAACATTCATTTCGACGAGATTATTTTTATTTTTTAATATGAAAAAGTAACATTCTAGTTAGGGGTGTTCATGGGTTGGGTAATATCCGAATAAACCGAAAACTAACCGTAACCGAACCGAATTTGCCAAAACCAAACCGAACCGAATTAAATATTCGGTTTTCGGTTCGGTTATGATTTTAGCAATCCGAACCGAAAACCGAATTCAAATAAATTTATATATATTTTTTAGACTAAAATACACGGTTGGTCCCTAAACTTGGCAAAACGCGACAGAAGTTGGCATTATCATCGCCAGAGGTCCAAAACATGGCCATTATATGTCAAACTCGTCCTTTGACCAATAACGCCGAAGTCAACGTCTTTTTTCTGTTAGTTAGTGGAGGGTATTATAGTCCATACACATTTATACCTCACCTTAGTTAATTCTAACTCAAGAACTATTCAACCAACACATAAAGGGGTTATTGTTTGAACAAATTATACCAGACCACTTAAGTATGACTTTATAAAAGTCAAATGGTAAATAAAGTATGAGCTCACATAATTTTACCCAGGATAAACAAACAAATTTATACATTATCAACTACTTAGCTAACAGTCAACTATATTCAGTGTTTGATGAAACTGGAACATAACTGATACTACGGAGTCATTGTCTAATACATGGTAATACTGATATTTTACAAAATATAAAAGATGAATTTGGGCCCAACTTCAAAACGTTCAACTGTTGAATCTTCAAATGATCTACATAGCTCTGATCGATATCCAGAAACTGTTGAACCGACAAAACATGAACCCTAAATTGATGATGCTGCTGCTACCTTGTCTGCAAAAACAAGTATACAAACAACAAACATATAAGTTAGGTATTGTACTGTTACAGCTTAATGGAATTAAACACATGACATGGTATTCATCACTGAAACATCACCTAGAGTCGCCTTTGGGCGAACAGTGCTAGGACGCAGTTTGTAATCTTTTCTTTGCTCCTAAAGGGTGTCTTAACACCGCTTGAAACATTGGCAGAAGCACCACCAACTCTTTCAGCCTTCCCCTCCCCATCAAAATCAGGCAAGTTCTCAACATCAAACCCTGCAAACTCAACCATTTTGGCCTTCCCCTTCCCATCTAAACCTCGCTTAAATTCTTGAACAACTTCTTCCCTTTTTTTTGGGCAAAACATCCTCTTCATCAACCATCTTTCCTTTTCTTTTTCCTTTAATTTTCACCATTTTTTTAGCTACAACCCCTTCTTCCTCTTTGATTACAACACCACCTTTCACTCTTGGTGTCCTAGTTCCACTCCCCTGAATTTTTTTCTTATCTATCCCCTGCTATTGACGTCTAGTCCTAAAAGGTGTTTGACTAAGCATTCTAAAGTTTGCATCCTGCTCTACCCAACCCACAACTTCAAAAATGATGTTTTTTAAGTAAAATTGTGCTAACTTTTGGGGCTTGTGGGCAACGAAGATATCAACTGACTCATTTGTTTCAGCCATTCCAAACAAAGTATGAATATCAACATCAGTATGAATCAAATGCAAACCATTTTCTAGGGATTCTTTAGGATCACAGAAAAACAACGCCCATTTTTGTTCATTAATCTTTGATAACACATTATCAAGGCTTGAACTAAATATATCCCTATCACTGGTAAAGGCACACAGATTAATTAATAAAACTCTTTCATACCTGAGTGGGCCATAATCAAAAACCCCATTATAGTAGATTCTGAACATGACCTCACCTTCTTCTTCTTCCTTCACATCCATAAAAGTTGAGACGAATATGCTCCTGTCTTTCATTGTTATTTTTTTGTTTTTTACGAATGGGTTTGACTAGATGAGTGTTTCAGTACGTGAGTGTGGATGTATGTTAGGTTTGGTTTTGATTGGGTTTTGTTAATTGGGTCGGGTTATTATGATAGTGTTTATTGTTTCGGATCTTGTTAGTTGGGTTGTTTTGGTGTTTCCCAACACATTGATTGTGTATAAGCGTATCAAGGAAGGCAAAAGGTCAAGTTGCAGGGTAACAGGTTTATAATGTCACACTTGGTCCCTGAATTTGGTCAGTTAGCCGTTTTTTGCACTTAAAATTCCCGCGTATTTTTTCTCACACAAACTTGACTATTTCTCTTTTTACTAACTTCACAATTAGTCCTTGAATTTGGAACGTCTAGTTGGTTTTGGTATTTATGGGTTAATAACCTATACCATTTGCATACCAACAATCAAAAAAACATATCCTAACAAAATCTCAACAACCTCCCAATGGCTGACTTCGCACTACTTGAAGAACTCGCCAAAGCTTCGAACTCTGACTACATGTTTGACTCGATTTCTCTCTTTTATCAGAGAGAAAACGCTAAGGACATCAAAATTGCTAATGGACTCCAAAACACTTTGACTGACTTGATTCTTGGTATGAAGGAAACCCAAGAATACATCTCTGAGCTCGAAGGCTTTCGAACTACGGTGATGAACTACAAGGTTCTTGAGGATCTTCGCAACAAGCAAAAGGCTAATGTCTTGAAGGCGTTGGAGATAAGGAGGATGATCTGTCAGACACACTCACAGGTGTGCGTCAGAAACAACTTCCTTGATGATCTTAGGAAGTGTTGAGAAGGAAATGAAGTGGTTATGTTTTCTTTTCTTTTTTTTTTGGAAAAATATGTACTGAATATTTAATGTTTAATATGAAATTAATGAATCTATATGTTATGTTCTAGTTTTTTAATTTGTTAATTATGTTGTTAATTGTTGTATTCGTCTAAGAGAGTTGTTATATCGGTTTTGATTGTATTGGGTGTTGGTAGAAGTATGGTCCTTGCTCAAACAGTTTAAGAGTATAGAGGACTAAGGTTTTAGTCCCCTATCCTGTCCTCACATTTTCATTAACTTATAGCAAGCACTTTATTCTCACATTTTACCACAAATTTGAATTCATAAACATAAAGCCAACCCTTTTAGTGAAATTGCATCAAAATGGGTAAATCTAGAGCTCATAAACAGATTAAATGCTCCAATTGTCAAACTGTTGGACATAATAAGTCTAGCTGTCAAAAGGATCAGGTACCAAAACCAACAAAGGAAACTAAGGTTCAAGTAGAAAAAGGCATTGTGATGGCAGAAGGCAACAGGTATTCATTTAATTGTCATTTGCATAACGATTGTTCTTGTGTGTTTACATTCTAGTTGATGTGCAAATGTATTACTTTTGTAGTGGATGGATGAAGACGATATAAGGAAGACTATGGAACAAGAGTTTCTTGAAGCTCTTTATGAGCAAGAAGAAGAACACACAAATTTGGAGGAAGATGAAGAGCAATCCAGGTTGGATGAAGAAGCATTCCAGCAGTTTTTGGAAGAGGAGAGAATGTACAAAAGAATTGATGAGGAAAGGGAGAGGAAAAATTGGCTTGAAGATGCAGAGTATGAGGCAGCTTACTATGGAGTATCTGTGGAAGAGTTATATCCAAGCCATCCATATGTGCTGGATAAAATTCACGCTCTGAATGGCACAAATTCCAGCAGTTTTCGATGGTTGTAGGCTTCTACTCTTCTAGCCATTTGTAATTTCGACAATAACATGTTTGAACATGTTTTTGTTTTTTTTACTTTATAAGTTGACTAGTTTGTAAGAATTTATGTTGTCTTTACTCCTATTTACTTGTTCAACAAACACAACTCCCATCTACTTATATATTACATCTTAAGTCAGCAATTGTTTATCATACCAACATATTATCACCATGGATGTAGAAAATGGTTGTCAAATGATATGCATTGACTGTTGGGTTGAAAGTGAAAACAGGGCTGGATTGACCTTTTTTGCAAGGCGTCCACCTTATAGAGATTTCATGTGGTATGTTTGTCCAGTGTGCCTTGAGATAAGGGGAAACACATCTTATACTTTTAGAGATGGTATTACAAGGGAAAACACAACAACAGGAGATAGTGGTGCATATGTGATGGGTCTACATATTACTGCACCTACTAGTGTTGGTGCATCCTTGGGCAGTGATGAAGAAGAAAGTGAACCACCTACAGCTGAAATACCAAGTGGAGAGCGCCCTAGCCAAACACAACTTGAAGCACCTGCAACTGAAAGACCAAATGGAGAACGCCCAAGACAAACACCACTTGAACCAACTGCAACTGACAGACCAAATGGATCACCTACTAGTCATTTAAAGCAGTGAATTCCTAGCAAGAAATGCTATGTTGTCTTTCATTCTAAATGTAGCTTAACTGATATGTGTGTGCTTCTATGTTTATAATAATTGAATTTTGGTTACAATTTGAATATGTTAACTTTATAAGTCAAACAAAAGAGATTTTAAATACTAACAATTTGGTGTGGTTACTCTAATAATTTGGTTTATGTTGATCTTATAAGTCAAAATGGGTTTTTCCAAACACCCACCTAAACTGCATAAGCAAGTGCAAACTACAACATGAAAACAAGAAATCCAAAATATACCTACACCACCACCTAATTACACCATATCAAGCAAAATATACATGTTAACAAGTATCGTTTTCAGTAACCATTATCAGCAAAAAAATATACATCTTCATTACATCAACAACTAAAAATAACAGGTGAACTTCTTGATGGGAGACTTGATATTCATGGGGGGAGACTTGAGGTCCTTAGGGGGAGGCACATACCACTCATTCCTATTTGTGCTGGAGCATCCCACAGCCGCTACAAGACCAAGTACAACCTTGGGAGCGGAAGCCTTGGACGCTTGGGAAGTGGAACCTTTCAAAGTTGTGGTCTTAGAAGACATGTTCCCACACTCGTCATCAGATGTGTCTGAAATAATAATGACATCAACTTCATTTCCTTTCACGTTAGTATCTGGAAAGATAGACAAAACAGAAACAAATCAGAGTTCACCCATTACAACTTTCTTAGGTTGCAAACATTAACTTTAACCTTTCTCAGACTCCTTATTCCCATATTTTTCCCACAAGTCTTCAAGTATCACATCAGCAATGTCATCTCCTATATCCCACTTATTCCCATAAGTAGCCATGGCATACTCAACCATATCGTCAGATACCTTTAGCTTGCTATAATCCCTCTTTTTGACAGATTCTGACACTGCTCGGATTTCTGTCAAATAAATTAGAGTTATTTATGCTCATCCCTTAAAATGCGAATCACACAAATACAAAAAAACCCGACTAACCTTTCATCACTTGAGCTTCTTTCACAAATCTTCATAAATCATCAAACATTTCATCAGACATTTCATCTTCTTTTAACCAAGTATCGCCATATTTTGCCTTCACATATTTTACCATCTCATCAGTTACATCTGTAAAAGTAAGCTCCTTGTCTGCCATTGTTAAAGTGTGTGTGAGGGTTGTGTGACGAAGGAGGGAAACGATCAAGCTGGTATACGATAGCTTTTCTCAGAATTAACTAAGGTGAGGTATAAATGTGTATGGACTATAATACCCTCCACTAACTAACAGAAAAAAGACGTTGACTTCGGCGTTATTGGTCAAGGGATGAGTTTGGCATATAATGGCCATGTTTTGGACCTCCGGCGATGATAATGCCAACTTCTGTCCCAACGCGAAGCGTTTTGCCAAGTTTAGGGACCAACCGTGTATTTTAGTCTATTTTTTATATCTTTTATATAATAAAACAAAACCCTTAGTAGGAATTTTTCATTTCAAAAAAATCAAACCATACCTTATTTAGTAATAATTTTTTTTATTTGTTTTTTTTTTTTGGATTTTGAAAAAATAATAAAAGTTAAATATTTTCCTATTTGGCTAAAATCTATAAAAATCCGTTTTTATAATAAATATGTATAAAATATCAGAAAATACACATGGACTTACGTGTTAATGTTCAATAGTTTTGGACCAAATTGTAAGATTAAAAAGAAAGAAACACAAAGCGGAGTTGCCATTCATTAAACAAAACTAGAAAACATTACGCCAAAACCCACTCATCTAAAAGCAAACCCTTCAGAAAACCCTTCTCCAGTGAGAGGTTTGCTTTTAGATAGTGTTACTATGAATCGTTATGAATCGTCTAATGTTCTCATTAGACGATATCATATGGTTCTCACAAAAGAAAAATTTCCTAATTCGAATTCAATTAGTCCAATTTTCCGATGTGATATGGGGACACATATTATTTTGTCAAGAATCCGGCAAGGGTTTTCATATATATTATCATAATTGAGGTAATCTATTTGTATTTTGATTTTTTTATATTTAATTGTTAAAAACTGGATCTTGATATATATTAGCAGCGATTATAGATGTTCATGGAATTCAAAGACAATATACATGAGCTAACCAAACCCAACTGTCTGTGTCTAAAAAGATGTTTACATTGTTACTATTTATTTGTGGAGTTTATTGAGTTTTAATGTGTGCACTATAATAAGTTTTAGCTTTCCGTTTGGAAACTTAAAAATAGATGTTTGATGGTTTATGGGTTAAGAGGTACTCATGGTTTGGCTTATAAATTTTGTATTTCGTAATTGTGTTTGTTGGTTCATCTGCTTATTTTAATAGTTTTTAGTATATTGTTTTGAGGAAAATCTTTGTCTATTCAAATTTTAAGACCTATGTTTATAATTCTTAACTAAATCAGTGCATAGCTCGGCTCAAAAGTAGTAAGGTAAGCTTGAGCTCGGTCGGATAGCTCGACAAGCTTTATTCATCCTGACCTGAGCTCAGCTCGAATAAGATTCGGATAAGCTCGAGTTCGACTGCGACGGACTTACGAGTAAAGAAGTAACAGTCATAGCCTCATAGATAATTGTAAATAATACAAAACATCGTAATTTTACAAAGCATTCATGAGCAAAAAGTAGGAACTCTTTATACTATTACGGAAGTGATAATTGTTCCATGCGAGTTTTTATATATGAGCAATTGTTTCTCTCTAGCTGTTGGATGTCTATTTGAATTTGCTTAAGTGTGATTCTTTTTTCACCATGTAAATAACTAAATATGATCAATTTGTTTCGGAAATTGTTCACCTTGGACTAGAAAGCACGTTTATTCATGTTTGTTTATGGTTTTAAAATCTTTGTTGGTGATCACCATAGGTTATTTGTTGTAGACCAATAGCTTCAGCAATAAGTATAATATTTGCATTGAATCTGCTTTAACAGCATCTCCACATGTTGTTCTTGCAAATATTTATGGTGCAACAATGCACTAAAAGTTTTCTACCTTTAAAGTTCTTACTTTGAGTAGAAATATATGAAGGTTATACTATATGATGTTCAAGTAAAAAGATGCGTTTATGGTGTGCAAAAGTTATGGCAATCTTTTTGCTCAAGCGGTTGGCATGTAAAATTTGTACAATGTCATCGTCACTCGGGTCATATGTATTTCCAAAACGCAATCCCAAACACCTTTTCAGGCAAAACAAATTACTATATCCAATGTTGTATTTGAACCCATTAGGAGTAAGACTTTGTTATATGAAGTGTGGTTACATTTCGAGGATAAACAACCATGAGTAATAACACAGGTCTCAACATCCGAGAATCATAGTATGGTCAAAACAGATTCGGTTGACTCACAAACAATTTAATGTCCATTTTTATTTGGTGGTATTTGTTATAGACAATATAAAAATCAAACATATAATATTAGATGTACTTTAGAAAAATTGCATAATCTACTTTAAATAGGTTAAATCGTTTAAAGTTGTACTTTTTTGTGAGCAACTAGATCGTGAATAGTTTTAGGTTTTGATTCTATATATATTTTTCAATGTAAATGTAAATCAATTGTTTAATGAATTGCTTTTGTGAAATTACAGCAAATGTATGTTAAACATTAGATTGTATCTGTGAGTGTTTTATATGTACACCAATTGTTTGATAAAATACCTAAATGGAAGTTAAAAATACTTGTCAAATGGTATTGTGATTGTGTGATTGCATTATTGGAAATTTGTTTGGATCACTCGGACACTCCAGGTTTCCTGTCATTGATAATATTAGTTCTGATACATGATTTGGGTAATCTTAGTTTCTTTTCTTCGGATGAATACAAGAATCGATGTTGTACGAGCACAAATCGTGACTGATTGTTAAAAACAGTGAGAGGTAAGTTTAATATTTTAGTCATTCGTCGATTAAAAGAGGTTGAAAAATAAACTTTTGCAGATGGGTTGAATGATGGAAAAACTAATAATGAAGGTTTGATTATGACGTTTGCGTCGACGACATCGACTAATTCGTGAGTTAATTTAGGGGATCATTTGATTTTTTATTTTCTGTAAATTAATACAAGTTTATTTTATGGAGTTGTCCTGAGTTTTGCACACACATAGTCATGTTTCGGTCATACCATTTTTTGTTAAGGTTCGCATCAGAGAAAATAGGTTAAGGGATTGGTAGAACACACAGGGAAGCCCATCATCAGGCGGCCATGGAATCTCTTACAAGTTTAGCTGGTAAAATATGTTTTTTATTTGCAAATGCTATATTTATCAATTCATTTTGTGGTGATAAATCGTTTTGGAAAGGACAATTATATACTTATTGAACCAACATTATTTGTATATTTGTGGACTTTATTGATCCGGAAAGTTATTAAATTTCACTCGAAAACAAGTTATATGCTCTCTTAATAGGTTTGTCATTGCATTTTGGAAGTGGTTATTGATATCGAAGAATTTTATAATTTGGTAAGCAGCTGCATAGGATAGGATTGTGTTTGGTACAGGTCAAATTGGGTCGGTTTGGGTTAAGATGACGTATTTTTGTCCAAGGTATTAGTGATGAAAGATTCTCCTTGATTTGTTCCTGCACAGATCACAGCAAATATAGGCGATGGTCATATTTCTTTAGTTAATTTTCGTGTGTATCTTATTTTCTTAATTAAGTTTCAACACTATAACTTATGTAGTATCCTTTTTGATTTTGTATAGTAACTTAAACAATTTAAATTCATACAGTCTTATGCTCTTCGTGCACACAACAGCTTTTGGAAAGACAAAGGGTTACTCAACAAAGTAAGGGATATCAGTTACGCCCATGTTAGCTCACTATCTCCTAAAGGTCACTGTTGTTGGGCTCTAGGGTTGGGCTACTGCAAATCCACTGTAGCAGATATGCTTCACTTGAATAGCCAAAATTATAGTGCAAGGCTGGTGAAAATGGTTTCAGCTAAAAATTGAACTGGTATGGGTTGACTTTCAAACGTTTTTTGTTCAATTTCTGTAAAGGGTTAAAAGCTTTTAAAACATAATGAATAAGAATTTGGGATGTATATATGTACATCCATCAGGAGTACATATGTACTCCATCAAAGGCATCAAAGTGGTTGCTCAATGTAGTTACTTGACATATTGTGACATTAGTAGAAGGTGAACCGGAGTCTCGCTGCTGATGGTGCAAAGGAGGCTGCTTCGGCTGCGAGTCTCAGCTTCGAGAATTTAATCGGTATACTGTTTATAATAGATATGGTATTTTTGCGTGTTGTTTTGTCATTGCGATTAAATTTTCAGCTTCGAGAATTTCACCGAGCAACCAGATGCCACATGTTAAATGGTGAGGTAGTGCAAATAAAGTGTGTTTGGATCAGGTTATAACAGAAACAAGGAGTGCTTGGATTAGGCTATAGCAGCAACAAAGAGTGTTTAGAGTGGACTTCAAGTCATAAATGAATCTGAGTGTTTAGGTGCCCTTGATTTATTTTATTTTGTTACAGAATCTGAGCTTTAGGTTCCTTAAGAGTGTAACTTTCTTTTCAACATATTTGTTTTATATAATTTTCTTTATTTACATAATATTATGGTTTGTTTCATTGTTTGTGATTATACAGAAAACACGGTCTCAGATTTGGCTATTTGGGCAGAAGGATATGCGTATCCAAGGCAAGAATGTTATGGTTTGTTTCATTGTTTGTGATTATACAGAAAACACGGTCTCAGATTTGGCTATTTGGGCAGAAGGATTTGCGTATCCAAGGCCGGGTTATTTTTTGTTCACAAACACCCCAACAATAGTGCTTATAGATAAGTGTTTATTGCACCTCAAAATAGGCGGTTACGCATAGTTTTTTTTCTCCATCTGGCTTTCAGAATACGCAATACGCCAAAAGAAAATAGGCAATCCCAAATATCATGTTAAAAAATGCTTATAAGTTAGAGTTAGATAATTAGACGTAACATAATGGGCTGTAGGAGATAGTAGTCACATGTGCTTATCATATATTGTATATCGTCTGGAATGATGCATAGGTAGTCACATATTCATATAACAAGAATGAGTTTCAGTATACAAAAGCATCAGCGTGACTGTTCTCATAGTTTTAAACACAATAATCACTTATAAAGCTTACGTAAATTGGGTGGTATCAAGTAGTTTCACTTTACGAGCAAATGGTAGAGACTGCTTCTATGACAGGTAACATTTGAATTTATTAAGTTTTTAACTTAACTCTTTCTTTGTTTTCATGTTATGGTCAGGAATTGGCATATATCACACTCGGAAAACGTACATGCATATACCAGATGGGCGTTCTTAGTATTCCTGAATATTATACAGAAGGTATGATATCAACTGCAGATCGAAATTCTTGGGCAGATAATATTATGGGAGAGAAGGAATAAAAGTTGTCTTCTCTAATGGGAAGCTTGGGATGGTATACTATTGAACTCCCTATTGTATTGTAAGCTTATTTTTAAAATACAACATCTTTATAATTAGTTGCTCTACTATGAAAAGTGCAGGGTTCCATGAAGTTAGGAAGATTAACAAAACCTGTAGCTGCAGACATAAATATAAAGTGCAGAGCAAAAGGGCCATCCTCTTTCGGTGAGTTGTATAGATTCTCAGTTACCGATATAAATTCTAGAACTGATTTTTACAAATGTATGGTTGTGATTGCAAATCCTAATACCAGTGTACCTCATTTTCTTACTAGACATGTTACAATGTATTACAGGTGCGCGTAACTATTAGAAATGCAATACATAATTTTTTTTGGAGATTATAAAACGGGTACTATCAAGTCCAGGCTTCAAAAAATACGATAGCTCCGGTAACTTAAACTCATATAGACATGAAAATTTATGTTCTCTTATTGTAGTGGCTGATAAGAAATATTATTAGGAAAGGATTGGTTTGCTGTATGCTTTTTTTTTTATTATTCATTTTTTCAAGCATGAAACAATTCAATTTGAGTCATTCTGTGTAATGAATATATATGGGCCAAACAATGGTTAAAATAGC
Organism: Chrysanthemum seticuspe; assembly: GCA_019973895.1. Lineage (NCBI taxonomy): Eukaryota > Viridiplantae > Streptophyta > Magnoliopsida > Asterales > Asteraceae > Chrysanthemum > Chrysanthemum seticuspe. Next base: position 57,396,785 of record BPTQ01000001.1, on the reverse strand, counting down.
GAAGAAAATGTGACAAACTTATTTTTATGGAGGTAAATGTTCATCATCTGTAGAGGTGTAAAAATGGGTAGGTCGGGTTACGGGTCATACGGGTTGGGCCAGAGCCACGTCTATCTTTGTTCACTATGAGATTATAATTAGTATTTAAATAACGTGAGAAATGCGGTTTTATGCCTTTAGTACACTTATGGTCTCTGAGTACAAGTTGGTGAAATATTGAGATGAACCACACTCAGAATATAGGGATGTTAGAAAATTTAGTGATTCTTGATACTTTGGTTTTCAAATTCAGTTTAGGAATGATACAATATAAAGTTACTGATTGGTCGTTTTGTCAAAAAGAACTCCTATTCAAATTACAGGCTCGCATTACACACACATATGATCTGCACATGCATATTTGTTTTAGTAAGTCACTTTATATATGTGCTTGGTAGTGGTTAACGTTAATTTATCAGGTAATGCATAATTGCGTTGGAACTGCCATACGAATGAATGATTTGTTTATGTAATCATCAAAAAAGGTTGTCGTATTGGTCGATATATAAGTGGTTTCAGTCAAAATTAATGCAATGATGATGTAATAGTTATATTTAACCAACATTCGTTCTATGTTGTTTACTAACTATGCAAACCTGTATTTTGTGTGTGTGTGTGTATATATATCTCATCATTATCATGAAGTGACCCATTTCAGTTTATGTAGTTTCGTAACAGCAAGTTGCCTTAACAGCTTATGATATGAAGATGTTATAGGCTTCTACAGTGAGGTGTACTAGGAACGCAATTAATATGTAGCTAATTCTTAGTTTGATTTTCATCTGCTATAACCACAGAGAAGTTTGGTTTTATGTAGTTTACTGATGTAGATACATAAGTTAAAACATACTGAAAAAACCACATTATATTCATGCCAGTTATTATAAATGCGTCCGTACTATAGAGCTCATACTTGGTTAGTAAACGGGCATCTAAGATCATGTATCACCAATATGATTGAAATCTTTGTAGTTTTGCTACTATATAGTGTTCAAATGTTGCATCACATTTGGTCAATAAATTGATGTCGTGCTTTAAATAACCTATCTATATTAAACATCATGATTGGTTCAGTGGGTTGTTCCAATCTCACGGGAATGCAACTTATTGTATCATTTTAGTTTCAGTCATGGTTTTCGAAAAGCAAATTACTAAAGATCAATGCCATGGGCTTCGGCGTATCAACAATAACTAAAACCTGTATAATAAAAATCGCTAAAGAAAGTCGTTCTCACATAAAAAAAATGCATTTCCTTCACATGGCTAAGTGTAAAACCATCAATGTAAACGTATTATATATAAAAAATATGATCCTAATTTCGGCTTTTGTATACAACATTTAAATGCTTACAATGATGAAAATCAGTCATGTGTTTGATACCTTTTTCGTGAAACAATTCTATTTATAAAAGTTTACTTAAACAAACTTTGTTTATTTAATCGAGTACCCATGATCAAAACTAAGTATATAATAACTAAATACATCTAACCCGAAACACGATGATAGTTTATAGTAAACAAAGCCCGTGCAAATGCACGAGCCATTGTGTCTCATGTATATAATAATGAAGTATCCATTTGAATTCATGCATAAATTATGATTGTTTTCTTAATTTATCTTCCTGGTGCACAAATAACCATTGTCTATTAAGTTTACACCAAAAAAATTTGTTTACTATAGCTAATAAAACAATCAAAATTACCACCAAGAGTTTAAGGAACTCATATTCTTATGCGCAAGTCACAAAGTCTGTATAGGATTATACTATTTATATCCATATTTTCAGTAAAAATGAAGACCCCGATCTTCTTAAAATACTCTTCATATAACATAGTTGTGATCTGCTAAAAGATAAATCTGAACCAAAAGGGAGCACTGGTAAGAGGTACACAGACTTAAAATCTAATTAACACTTACATAAAAATACTCGAACATGAGTTACTCAATATAGGTTACATGCCCCTTCTATTAAATAAGCCTTTCATATTAAGTTTAACACGAATTACGGATATTTTTACACCGAAATAAAGTATCTTCAAAAGATCTCACCCATAAATTTTCTTTGTTGAATATAAATAAACTAAAAATGATTAAACTTGCTTAGACAACAGTTTCATCCCAATTAGCTTATTTAGTTGGCTTACGAAACAACAAACAACCAAGTCTATCTGATCGAGGATGAAAATCATTAAAATAAATGTTACAATCATTATGATAATAATACAGTTTAATAGATATTTGCATTGAAAATATATTCGATTACTTTTATACAGTTTGAGTCACTCAAACCATTTGTCACGTTTCGTATTAGATTCTTTTAAGGTAAACTCATTATAGCAAATACACTTTAAACATGACCCAAATTAACCAATTTATGTTGAAATTTAAATTACAACCGATGGTAAGTAGTATATATATTGAATATTGTTACATATTTATTCAACAACCAACATAACAAATGGTAAATAAACTTGATTTATAAAATTTTAAGAAAAAACGTTTTAAAAATATATATGTGACCTTTCATTAAGTATGAAAAAAATGATTAAAAATCATAAATAAAACAACACAAAAATTAAATTATTTTTTTCATAACAAGTTAAATACTTTATTCAAAAAACTAGAAAAAACCTCGCGCGTGCGCGGGCATTATAACTAGTATTATATATAAAAAAATATTAAAACTCTTTTATACTATATGTATAACATTTTTTAAGATTGAAATTTTTTTTTTTGCTAAAAATATATATAAATAAATGAATAAATAATTAAATTTATGTAATTCGTGTTATTCGGTTCGGTTATGGGTGTTCGGTTTTTGGTTATTCGGTTCGGTTTTCGGTTCGGTTCTCGGTTATACCCAGAAAAAAAAATTAACCAAACAAACCGAACCGAACAACCCGATAACCGAACCGATGAACACCCTAATTCTAGTAGCTTGTTTACATGAAGTCATGGACATTTGAACAATCATTTTGAGCCACCCACCGACCCACGTGCCAAAAAAGGTGGGCCAAATAGCTGAAGAAACCCTTGAATATATTTGGGCTGCACTGATAGCGATATACTCATGTCATGTGGAATAGAGTTGGTCCAAGGATGTTTTACAGGGTCCAATAAATTTTAAAAGTTTTGTGAGAAATTGAAATACTTCATAAATTATGAAGAACGCAATTCGAAGTCTTAATTAAAAAAAATTATGACTTTTAAGCAAGTATGTTTACATATATAGTTGATTTGAAACAATTTTGTGACTCAAAGTTTTGAGATTGTAACATTTGATTCATACTACTTGTAAAATATCTTATAAATGTTAAAGTTTTGAATCCGCTTATAAATTTAAGTAAATCTACACTAAAATGACTATTGTGAATCTTCTGTATTAGATCAATAAAAAAAGATATTTTTACCTATAAAAACTATAAATCAACATGACTAATGCATTTCTCACATTTATTTTATAATTTCTCACGGCAAGGGTTTTTTTTTTTTTTTTTTTTTTTTTTTTTTTTTTTTATGACAATTTGATCTTGTTTCTTTATTGCAATTTCCATTTTAGTAAAAACGTATTATCCTAACGAACTATTCTTTTATTAGAGCACTTGACAAGTTCATGCATATATTGAGGCTTCTTTCATATAAGAATTGTATGGTTTATATATAGTTTTAAGCACCTTTTTTGGAGGCTCATTGTGTAAAGTTGTAAACGATACAATGTGCTTCTATTTTTAGTTGACAAGATAAATCAAGAAGTTCATGGTTAATGATAAAACCCCATAAGTTGTTATGCTTTAGTGATACGAATACGATAGTTATAAAGATAGATGCATAAAAACCTTAATGGACCCGATTCATACAAACGTATTTGGGCCAACTGTCTTGTATTCTAAGAGTTCTATCACAAAAACTGTGAAAATTAACATGAGAATGACGGATCGAATAAAACCATCAAATTAAGTGATTATTTCAACCTTGTAGCAATGTAGCATATGTTGTACCATAATTAAACTGAAAAGAACTGCACACGCTCATACTATTTGAACCTATCCAGCTATCCTAGAGGTTAGGTGACCCATGTGCTTTCTAAAGCTGCTCCATATGAGCTAAAGCTCACATCCAAGCTAGCACTTTCAATTACGTTTGCAAAAGCACCCAAAAGTAGTTAAAACATAACAACACATGAAAGAACAAGTCATTCATTTGTATTAATTGTAAACATATGGGGTTTTCGATTGCTCATATATGGAAGTATGTAAACCTAGTTTAGCTTAGTGAGACCGGGCGTAATAAGGCCCTAAAAAATGAGTCTAATTGGGTCTTGAGGACGCTTCCTCAGCTCCTATTTATGGAGGTCCCCAAGCACGCGTCTTCAATGGGAAAGTGTAAGACTCGGTCGTGTGGAAGACTGAGTCGTGGAGAGTGTGTTTTGGTGGTGTATATTTGTGTCTAATTGGGTTATGTTTTGGTTATGAAGTTGTTTGTCTTATTACACCAAGTTGGTGTGAAGTTAGTTACCTATGAGGTGACGGTGATAAATGCGGTCTTGGTATAACCTTATTACATCTAGCCTGAGATCAAGCAAACTGCTAAGAATTTAGAGTAATGATAAATTGACCTAGAGGATCATAACATTCGGAACATATCATACAAAATTGCAATATGAGTTTATTCACTCATACCTACCAGCCCGCGCATCTCGGGAAGTTCTACGGTTTAAAGATTATCGTAGTTGCTTTTGATCAGAGCATTACGTAAAAGCGTATGAATTTAGCGATGTACGTTAGACTGCCAAGCGTTATCTTCGTTAGTGAATTTCAAAATTGTTAACATGACATAATGGTTTATAGAATTGAATAGGTATTTTGAACAGTACTATCTTTTATAACAGTTATCTTTTGCTAGATTATATGTATGCTTCCGTCATTGGTCACACTACTAAACAAGTACTCCTTTAATTTCATCCTATGATAAGTGTTCATATTGTCATTTTATGAATGTTTCAAAATAAATGTTCACTTTATATTACAATCAATGATTAAAGATTTTGGTGAGTGTAAGATATTTGATTAATGAAAAGTATAGCTAGTATAATTTTTTAAAACATTATATATTTTGAAGACTAGTCGGATACCCGCGCACAGCGGCGACGATAAGTATAGTTATATGTGTTTGCTTACCCGTTTAGTGAATTCGTTTCACAACACTTTGAATGTATATGTGTTAGTTGTATGTGTTTGTTTGAGTTACCCGTAGTTTTCCCGTGACATCATTATTACCGCATATAAAAAGACCCTCACAATCTCTTACCCGTCAAACTCTCCCCCCAAAAGTATATGATTTTGATGAATCAAGATTGTATTGATTGAAATAAAGGTTAAAGTTGTAAAAATTTGAATTAAAACAAAATAAACCCACTAAAAATATAAAAACTAAAAACTTATAAAAATATATAAAAATAGATGTTAAATTAAAGAGCATAAAATTTTAGAAAATATGGTGAAATTAGATTATAAAAAAAATAAGTAGATAAAAAGATATTTCAATTTAAAAATAAAGATGAATTTTTAGTTGAAAAGTGACACATGTCACTTTGTAATTGGAGCTCCTTATCTTACTTTTTAGTGGTTAGGAGTTAGGCTTGGAGTTTGTTAAGAAGTGACACATGTCATCTCATGATTGGAGCTCCTTATCTTAATTTTTGGTTAGGAGTTAGGCTTGAAATGAGGTTTGGCTTTTACATGCATTATAATATAGTAAGTATAGATATAGAGAACACTTAACTTATTATTCTACAGATGGAGGGTCGGTTACCAAGTAGTTCAAATATTGCAACATCAATAGTTACCAACCTCGAGTTACATACATCACACCCATTAATCTGTTTATATATGGACAATGTGAAGCTAGCAAAACCAAATACCGTTAGGGTTGTCTGTCCATCATCACCCATGCACGGACATAGTTTTAATACCATCATTATGGTGCTATATAGGCTATAGCTAGTAGGACAGCACACCTATTGAAGTATACTAAAGTACCAGCATTTAATTCATAGGCTATGTACTTGTTTATAGCAATATATTTACCGGTTATCATAGAGTGGCATGCATAAATCTACTCTTTTTCTTCCACCATATCAAGGTTAGCCCTAATCTACAACCCTAGATTCTTTCTAAAATTCATCATTCACTAAAATTGGTATAATATAGCCTGGACCCATCTGCCATTTCCAACCTAGCTCACTGATACGTATAATATACATATATATGCAAACGTATCATCCTATTTAGCACCACTTGTAGACCTTTTCTATAAAAAGGTTTGATGAAATTTTAGTTGAAAAAAGTTTAGAAGCAATAAAGAAGTCTGCCTAGTGTAGCCAACAAGAGGTGCTAATCAATAGATAGTATAGCCAACAATAGCTAGAATGCTATGTTAAAAATGTCCCTCTAATGGAAGTCGAATTCTTAACCAGGCGAGTGACAGAACCAACATTGTAGGCCTTTTATGGCCCTCAAGGGAACTATAGTCTCAGAACAACCATATAAGAAGGCACCAACATAGTTGAAATTTCTTCTCCTCTTAAATGATGATATCAAGATCATCTCAAGTTGATAACTTGACAGCTGGTCATGTTTCTTTACAAACAGAACCCTTACAAAAGCATGCATGTGTACATATACACATAAAAAAGTGTTGTTAACAATGCTATAGGTTCTTATTGAACGGAAATTTTATCTACAAAAGGAGCCTGGCAAGGAGCTAGACGAAAATTACAACAAAGCGCCGTTTGAGGCGGGAAAATAAAACAATGCCAAACAACACTGAAAACACCGCAAAAAACAAAGCACCTAAACATAAGCTATTAACCGTCGGCAAATGTCTAGGATTAGCCACCCAAACAGCCCAGTAACCCAGTTACGAATCCTATCCCGACACCTACTGTAAACCCAAAGATGAGAAATATATAATTACCAATTCTATCTCAAGAAACCAAAGCTGGAGAAGTGAGTCCTTGTTCTTGAAAATTCTATCATCTTGATACTAAATGGTTTCCTAATTACAACTTAACATGCACAAGTACTACATGCACAATGACATATATAATTACAAATTTACATTCTAATTTTTTTGAAGTAAACGAAAATTACAGACTAAAAGTTTCATTGTAATTCAAAATAAATCTTGACTAATTATTAAGTTATCAATTCTAGTCATTTGAAAATGGTTATCTGTTTTTTTTTTATCAAAACGCAATAAATGTATAGCTATTTATACAATTTGAAGGTTTTTAAACCCTCTTGGAGCTAAATGAATTTGCATTCAAATAAAAGTAGTTAAATAGACTGAAATGTGATGTCTCCATTCTCTCACTTTTGACATAAAAGAATGTCAAAAGTATTACATTATTTTATTCACCAAAAGGATAGTTTATAGGGGACAAAATTAAGGCAAGAACATGAATGTTCAGCTTTATAAACTAGACTGTTTAGCAACCAATTAAAACTCCAAAAACTTTTTTTCCTAATTGTTCTCTATATATTTTTCAGTTTTATTTTCCATTACTGACTTTCCTAAATTTCTATGATCGTCTTTGTGGCTCCTGTATTAATTAGTTATATTCAAACATTAAGAAGGCTATGCATGTTTAATGTGAATTCCAAACTATTGTTTTCAAAAGTATGATCAACTATATGCTTTGTTTGACCATAGTGTTCCAAAGTACTTGTTTATATACATTTAGGAACTTAACAAAAAGCAAAACGAAAGTGAATAAATCATATATATGCTGCATCGTTTGTGCGTTTATTCGGATCAGTATTGCACGCCAAATAGCTATATGGAGGATCTTAAACAAACAACTACCAATAAGTACGTGTGTCGGTTTAAAGCATGTATAGAAGCATAGAACTAAACTCTAAGGTGTATAATATGTGATGGAGGCCAAAAGAGAGCATGGGAAATGGAGGAACTTGGGGAAATTCAACTTCAATGAGTGATAAAGACCTGAACTAGTTTTGGAGCTTACCAAATGGTCTAACAACTGAAGATTTGGCATTTGGCTGACTTCCCGAGCATGCTGCACGGTCTAATCTCTTGGGGGGACTCGGTAAACTAAAACATCCCGTTCAAGACAGCTTTTGACGTGGTAGATCAAACAACATGTTGGGTCATATGGCGATATCGAAATTGTGTTTGTTTAACATGCAAAAGCTCCTAAAAAATATACTTTTGTGGAGGAAACTCAAATCCTGTCAAACTCTCGGTTTCTCCATAGGAATAGGAAAACTATACCAAATTGGACTAAACCATATGTAACTTCTCATTTATCTAGCTTCTTGCTAGCTAGAGCGTTTCCTATAAAAAATCTAAACTAACTCAAGATGACCAATGTCAAAGATTAATCCATACTCATGTGGATATGTATAGTTCCAACATTAAGTAAACAGTGAAAAGACATAACCATATGTAACATTAAAAAACATCCCTGATCAAGTTGACATTCTCTTTTCTTTGTAGTGTTTTAAAAAAGTCTCATCCGATCATCATATACACGTGAATCGTATAAAGCATCATTGTACAAGAGTACGTTCGAAGAGCCTGTCTGATGCCAACACTAGAGTCCAAGGAAGATGTACGAAACAGTAGACATTGGCAGCGACAAGAGCAACGAACCTACAAAAGGTAATAAATAAACATAAACAAAGTAGCCCCATCAATAACAACTGTTCATCTGACCATTTCATACACTTTTCTTCCATCATTCTTCTTCCCATTGTACTCTCACCGATCAAAAGGCTGCACACTTTGATCTTTTTTCTACTATGACAACTGCACCCAATGGACAATACTTAGTTTTATCTAGATAAACACAAGCAACTCAAAACTAGTGGCCCAGTTAGGTTGTGGGACTTGGTTTCCTCCAAAATAGATTTGAAATATAAACTTGTTGTTATTTGGGTTCAAGTTACTTGAGATAAACGAGTATTTAACTCAGATGTACACGGCCTAACCGGGTAGCACGTAACCTTTTGAGCCTTTTTGTGACACCCCAAGATGTGTGCCTAATGAATTTGGAACCTGAGAACTCTCACCTTGGTTTCCTCCAAAATGAAGGTCCCGGAGTTTGGACATTTAGGCTTCAACATCTTGGAGACACCCAATGATTTATCGAATTAGAGAACGATCAATGATGATGGAATGCGTTGATATATACCATGATATATGTAGAAAATACTCCAAAGTCCAAACAATCAAGCAGGGTTGGTTCATCATATTCTTGGTCTTGAAATTCATCAACATTATATTGTGAATATTAATTAATATACTCTAGCTAAATAACTTATACTTATAGTAGTTATGTTTTACGGAATTTGCAACCAAATAACGTTATTAGGTGACTTAAAACTCTGATATTTTTTTTCGTTCCTTACTTAACACAAAACTAGCAAATGACTCGTATTGGTTAATGCGGCATTTGAAATCATGAGAACTCTTTATTTTTGAGCGGCGAAGCTTTATTTAGGTCTCTAACAAGAAGTTAGCAAATTAAAGACTGAACAAGATTGTTGAAGTACAACCAATGACTGGATTATTAATCCAATCCGCCCACGAGGGACCTAATTTCCTAATTCTATTTACAATCCAAGCATGCGATAACATTCCCGGGTAGAGGTTTATGATTGTGATCATAAGAACCTCTTGCTAGGTATGCTATCATGAGCAAGTTTGACTGACTTGAAAACCCGATCAGTGAGTTGATTTGGTAGTGGTTAATTACTTAAGTCTAATGTAGCAGTTCTGTAAAGGGGACATAATATAGCAACTTTCCGAATTCAATCCACCATTTGTACTAATTTACTAATTCACTTTAGACAAAGTTAGTACTAATGTAATAACTATACACTTTCCGAATTCAAGTTAGTAAAAATGTACTGATTTATCAATTCAGAGTGATAAATGTGACACATATAATAAAATAGCTAGCTAGCTAACTTAAACAAATTAAAGTTCAATATGACCAATATAGAAAATTGAGATAATTAAGTAAGTTTCAAGTGTTTTATGACATTAACAGTTCTGTAATTGAAATTCACTAGCAAAAATATACATGAAAGGAATTGTACTAGATGAATTTAAGTACCTACAAACTTGAAACATAGCTTGTTTTGTTTTAGAAATGATCATTAGCATCTGGCTAGAGTCTTGCTTGTTCTTTCTTTCATTTCTTGTCGTAATTACCCTCGGTCTTTGATGGAATTGAGCCTCAAAATCAGTATTATCCGATTCCACTACGCTTTCAGAACTCTAGAAATGTTTGCTCTTCATGAAAAGTATAGATCAAGTATATATATTCAACAAGCCATATATGAACAAACTATGAATAATTGATATCATATCAAATATCCAAATCTAGTGACATATTAGAAGCTGTTGATTTGGCTACTATGTTGAAATCATGAGCAGAGGAAGACGACGATAATATGGAACTCGGATTACACTCGGTTCCTCCACCATAAGAATTTAATTGCAAGTAAGGAATTGTTGAAAACGAAGACGATGATGATGGTGAAGGAATTAATGTTCTATGGTGTGGATCTTGTTCATTTTCTTCTTCTGAAAAGGAGCAATCCATGTTAACCCCAAATAACCGGAGTCTTTTTCCAGACGATTTCCCATGAACTGGTTGCGTTAGTGATGGTGATGTTGGCGATGGATCAACACCAACTCCAAACCCGAACCCATTTCTTTGCATCATCTGAACATGTTGTTGTTGTGCCCCAAAGACACTTGGTCCAAAGTAAAACGATCTAGAGCGATCTAAATTGTTACCGTCCCAATTAGTGTTGTAAAAGAAGTTGTTGTTGGGGGGTTGTAGTATCATATTAGGGTTTCTTTTTGCTGGAAAAGATTGCAACACTAGTGGATTCCAAGGATGGATCAAAGAGATATTAGATGATGATAATTGATGAGATGGACTTGAGGAGTTTACTCGGCGTCTACAATCGATAAACAACCGATCTTTTGAGGTAGCACCAACTCCTCGTTGGAACGAAACTATGTCTCCTGCATCCAGCTTCTTTTCCTTAACAAAACGGCTCCAGCCCTTGGTCATAACATAGCTTTGGCTGCTGTTCCAGTAGGAGTACCGAAACCTCCATAGCTTTCCATTCATATCTTCAAAATTCAAGAGGAGACCCTTATCATTATTGGATGAATCCAACGGGAAGTACCTCTCAGCGTGTTGCTTTGGAATCACAAGGCGATTTAGCTTGCCAACGTCACTTGGAGTCACTACTTTGTCAAACATGTGTTCTCTTTCCACTAGCATGCCTCTTTCTTCTTCATTTTTATTCGATGAAGGTTCACCTACCGGGCTTTGAGAATCTGCTACCCAACCACATCGGTTGTGGGGGTGGTAGGGAAGTGGTGAAAGGAAAGGTTTCGGTTGCTGTTGTGGCTCATGTTGTTGTTGTTGCGGTTGGCAGTAGCGTTGCTGATGAGAAGCAGAAGAAGACGGAACCCATCGATCTATTTTGGGTGGTTGTCTGATTTCTGTTATGTCTTCACCGCTACAACCGATCTTTCTTATAAAATTCATTATTTTTTCTAATGTATAAAGAGTCTGCTAACTGTTGGATATGTTGCGCATCAAGGAAGCTAATGATCTAGTTGTAGACCTCAAATTAAACAAGCAATAACTACAAAGATGAATGATGAATGAAGGATAAGGTGAAGAGAAGATATGGAGTGGTGTTTGAGGGTGTAAGTTGAAATGAAGTTATGAGCAAATAAAGTTTTCTGTTTTGTTAGGGTTTCTAGTCACTTATGGTACAGACTCAACCAGAAGTTAAAGTTGAGGACCATTATAAGCATTAGTGGAAAAAGAAAGTAAACCAACTCATTTGGTTAATTAAATAATGGCAACTTAATGAAACATGCATCACCTTTCCCAAATTGAAATTTGCTAGCTAGTCCTACTTTTCATTTAAGGTTATACTCAGTAGAAAATGTAACTATATATGTTTTTCTATACAGTAAATATTCTTTTAAATGTCTTACATCTCTTACCTACAAAAAAAATTCTTATTCCCTAATTCTACTTAAGGATGTGCTTTCAGATTTAGGTATACTAAATTTGGTTGCCAACAATTAATTACAAGTTTCAGTTAGCCTTTTTTTTAGTATAAGTTGAACAAGTATCTCTTATCTTGATGTCTACAATATAAAGGCGGACATATTTGAAGGAGAGTTTATACACATGCATACCCTTGAACACCATCTTTAGTGTAAAAAAGATGTTTGAAAAAAAAGTACATACCATTTGACAGATCCGTCACTGCCTACATAGGCTAGGAATGAAACTAGTATTACGATATTAATTTTTTAAAACCGTTCACTTTGTATGTATAGACTTGTTCACACGTCGGAAAAAAAAGTGTATATAAAGCACTATGTGACTCCATATAATAGACGATAAAAGGATCTATCTCTCCTGGTTTACTCTCTGAAAACAAGTTTAAGAAACCAATTAAAATGTAGCTCTTGGTTATAATCAAAAGAAAAATATATGACTAGATATTGCTTTATATATATTGTATTAGCCGACTATATGTTATAGACCCGGTTGGCTTTCTTTTGTATTTAGGCCTAGCCCATTTGTAACTATTCTAGAATCCTCTTTTGTAACCTATATATATGTGTGTGTATCATGTTTATGGAATAAATAAATCAAGCAATTATACCATTCAATATGATATCAGATTAAAGTAGTATTAAAATAATACTACGATCCTAAAAATATTCTCTTTCCTCCCATCTCACGTCTATCTCCTATCCCTTCTCCCTAAACATCGCACCTTCTGTAACAAAACCCTAGGCCTCCATCCATCGAATCAAATGGCTGGTGATGACCCCATCACAACAAACACGACACCTACATCCACCAATAGAGTCATTCCGTTCAATGTACCTATCAAGTTGAGCATTAAAAAACACAACTATATCACCTGGTGTTCTTTCCTCAAAATCCATATCGGTAGCCTTGGATTAAAAACTCACATCGAGGGCACTTCTACAAGCTCTAATGACCCTGAATGGAACAAACAAGATGACCTAGTGAAGGTATGGATACTCGGTACCCTAGAAGAATCTCTTCAAGACCAAGTTGTCGCAACCCCTCGGAATGCAAAAGCTTTGTGGGATCACATTAAGGATCTCTTTCACGACAACAATGACGCACGTGCAATAACCCTTGATTGTGAGCTTCGGTCTATCAAGCTTGGCAGCCTCACCATAAACGCTTATTGCACCAAAATAAGAGCTATGGCGGACCAATTGGCTAACCTAGGAGAAAATGTTAGTGATAAAAATCTTGTTATGTATGCACTAAATGGGCTTGACGCGCGGTATAAGGGTATAGCTCGGCTCATACGTCACACCGAACCTTAAACCAAATTCGAAACTGCTCGCAACATGTTGTTGCTTGAAGAATCTACCTTGGAAGAAGCCACTGACCAGGGCAACACCTTCGACATGTTACACCTATATCCCGAAATACAAATAGGCCCTACCCTAGATGAAATTGGCTTAAGGACTTAACGGGATTGACTAGTCAACCCGATAGTCAACTTATAATTAACAAATGTTAAGTTATAGTTATAGAAATGAAGGGGGACTTAAGTTGCCACATTATAACTTAATATAAGTGTCTTGTGGCCAAAATAGAAAGAAAGGAACTTGAGGGACCAAAAGAGGCAAATGGTGAAATAACTTTAAAATGAAGAAAGCTTTATGTATTCAAAGGCAGATTTCTCATAAGTTCCAGGTGGCTGGAAAATGTCGGTTTATAGTAAAAGAGAGGGAAAATGATGGTAAGGTTGGTGATCAATTGGGATGGGATTAGTGTTTCCAATCGAGTAATAAACTAGTTTCTATCATTCTTGTGCAAGTAAGTATATCTAATTGTAATTAATTGTGAATTGAAGAACTAGGGTTCATGTACTCAAGTTGGGGGGTTTGGGTAATTATGGTTTTAAACACTAATTGAGATATTATAGATTAATTGGGTGAAAACCCTTTTGAGTAAATTGGAGTAATTGGATAAATTAAATATGATCATATTATGATCATAAGGTTTGATTATGAAGAATTATAGTAATCTTAAAAAAATATTATTATGGGTAAACATTGAGTAATCTATGGGTTAAATCGTCACATAATCAATATATGATTATATGATGATTTGAAGTTATTTATGTAAGCCAAATGGTTGTGTAAACCATAGCTATGATTAATTGATGATGTCTTAAGTGTATTATGATTATGTGTTAAGAATATTAGCTTTGGATGATGTTGGTGATGGAAATGATGAAAGTTGATGATAATCTCATAATAGCTTAGCTTGGCTAGCTAAGGTAAGTAACTTGGTTACTATATGTCTAATATGAACTTGTTATAGTATGTGATTACAATGTTGTGCCAAGTGATTATAGATACTTGATATTGGATGGTTGTAGATATGACTTGGAACTATTAAATGGTCAAGGTATGTGCTAAATGTCTTATGTGCTAATTGAATAGTTACGTGTTATGGTTATATGATTGTGATGCATATATATAGCGATGTATATATTGAACATGTATTAGCCAATTACTGATGCGCGTACAAGGCGGGCTCGGGGTCAAAGGAACTTCCTATTCGTCGAGCAGGTTTTTCAACACCCTAGACAGTGAACCTAATCGTTGTAGTGTAGTATTGGGTAAGCCTCGGGTATTGATATCATTCTCTAGGGGAATAGAAATGCTAGTAAGAAGTGTACTACGCTAAGGTTGAGGTTGAGGAAGATTATTTTTTTTATCTTTTTATATTTTTTTTAGAAAGCTAAGGGTAAAATCTCGGGGCTTGGATTTGGGGGGTGGTACTTCTACCGATTACTCTACTATTCTAATTATGTAAACTACGGGTAGTCTTATGTATATTGATTTGTGCTCGTTAGATACTATTACTCTCTAGTTATCTTTTATTGATGGTTGAATTCTCACGTCCTTATTCTTAATGCGTTGTATTTTCTAAGGTTGTAGGGTGTGCCTTTTTCCCTAACTCTTTGTGACTACCTTAAGGTTATTGCATACGAAATCCTCTAGATTAATCATAAACTAAATTTAAGGTTATCTTTGGATGTTTAGACTACGAAATCCGCTAAGTGATTCATAAACTAATGTTCACAAAGATTACTCAAGAATTTAAACACAATGATGGCCTAATTGCACTCCTAAGCCAATTACAAATAAGAGACAACTAATCAATAATTAATAACTAGGTTTCACAGATCTAAGCACGCAAGCATACACACATTCAATGGAAGACATAATGAAATCAATGAAGTAAAACATTTATCTTGATGTAAAATAGGGTTTGGGAACCCTAAGATACTGTCCAAGTCGGACTACAAACGTTTAGGGTTTTTACTCCACAAGTCTACCTCCTAAAATTCTGAAAATTCGATTTATATATATAATTTTACACTTGCAACGGCGTCGCCTTATAGGTGGGACGCCGTCAGATCGCCGTCATTAGGATTTTCTTCTTGGCCAAGTCATCGTTGGGACGGCCTCACGTTGTAGTTATGACGCCTTCGGGCTTCAGTAGGGACGTCGTCATATTCTGGATCTGGGCCGTTTGAGATGAAAAGTCTTCGTGACGCCCTTCCTCTTCAAAGCCTGACGCCGTCAGGTGTATTTTAGCAAAAAGTCTACTGAGCCGTCAGAGATTTTTATTCGTATAAAGGGACGGCGTCGCCCTCTGATTGGGACGCCGTCAGCTTCAGTTTCAGCAGCTTGAGTGTCTTCGATCTTGACTTTGCCATTTTCTTCATATTTTCACTCCTTTTTGTCCAGATATGCATCATTCTAGTAATTTGCTTCCAAGAGACCTAAAAGGTGAAAATGAACGAAATTAAGCAGTAACGGATATAAAAGTGGGTGATTAAGGGCTTAAATGACCCTTTAAAAGTGTACGTTTTAAATCCTTATCAAATATCCCTACACTTGATATTTGCTTGTCCTCAAGCAAATGTGCTTTTGGCCAATCAATTTATAAGTTAGGGGGCATGAAGCATTGGTTTAACATAATTCACAACAAGTAAAAGCACCGCAATAGTTATAACAAGCACGGAAATTATATACTAGCACCTCACAAGGGGTGTTTGGATTCTCTCATCTCTCGGGTGTATATGAAATATAGTAAATGGAAATGGAAGATAAACACTCATTACATGGTCATAGTACATAGATTACCATAGGCTTGAGACTAGATCAAACCTCCGCCGCTTTGGCGTAAGCACCTATGAACAACTATCTAAGAGGACTTTTAAAGGGTTATAATGTTAGGCTTACGGTAGGGAAACAAATGGTTTGGTTGGATAGGCGATTTAGTGGTGGCAAGTCAAAAATCTTATGTTACAAGCATGAAAAGAATGGCGTTGCTAAGCCAAGACTCGACTCACTAAACTCTAGATAACTTGAAACAAACATACATAAATTGAAAAACATAAACATAAAGATAGATGTAGGATGGTAGCCCGTATGTTTTTCTTTTTTTTTTTCTTTTTTTTCGATATATTTTTTTTTTTTTTTTTTTTTTTTGCATACACTTTTACTCTACCATCCTCTAAGATAACATCAAACTATAAGGGATTTATAGGAGCATCCCTACACTTGATTTTTTATTACTCTAACACTAATTTGGCCCGATTTGAAAATATCAAAACACTTGGAGCATATTATTACGTAAATAAAGGGAATTTGAATTTAACGTTCTTTCCCGTCTCTCCATAAAATTTTACTTTACCCATGAGTCCCAATCATCCCAAAACTGTGTACAAAAGATATGACTCGACTTAGCAACCATGCAAGTAACTAGATAATTGAACTAAGGGCTTAGTATGATAACAATAATGCACTAAAGGTGAGTGCATACAAGGTAGGCTAAGGCGATTTGGGTGTACATTTGGGGGTGGATTGTAAACAATGCTCTTCATTGATATTCTGAAAAACCGAAACATCATGAGAACTGCGAAAAGGATAGGCTTTGAGGGGTTAACTAGGGGTATCATGTACTAAAGATGAGTACATCGCAAGGGTGTGAGGTAATTACTCGACCGATGTGAAAAAAGTAATTATAATACGGGTATCAAACAAGGGTTATCCTAATGCCTCCTATCATTTAGTTATTCCTAATTACACAAGTGTAGTCTCACTAGCGATCTCGGAATGCATCATAAAACAAGTTCTATAATCTATTATACTACCAGTACACTCTCAAAGTATTAAAGGTGAGTGCTTTAATTCCTAAAGATCTAGGGGCGAACCTCACATTTTTGGAGTGGAATTTGAGTGGTAAATGGTTTTTGTGCTAGTCATATAACTCCTATCCATGAGACGCTTTATTAAGACTAAAGTCTCACTCGTACATGTCATATAAAAATTTAAATTTGGCGCTAAAATTGCCCTAACAAATATTTCTCATAGCTAATTACACAAATGAACTAGGACAAGACAAATATTCAAGGATAAGCATTGTTTCAAAGTTCCCGTTTTATTCTCCCTCCCTACACTTAAACTGAACATTGTCCCCAATGTTCCCTGAAAGTATCAAAGTTATGATAAACGAAGGTAATTAAAAGAGAAAGAAACTAGTACTCCCCTGACTAGCTCGGTAGGATCCGTGTGAAGTAGTGGTTAAATTCTTTTTCAAGAAGAATGTATGCGTGATAAGCTCCATCCAATGTTATGTTTCTTCTTCTTGATAAATAAAACCTGCACACTTTAAGATACTGTCCAAGTCGGACTACAAACATTTAGGGTTTTTACTCCATAAGTCTACCTCCTAAAATTCTGAAAATTCGATTTCTATATATAATTTTACACTTGCGACGGCGTCTCCTTATAGGTGGGACGCCGTCAGATCATCGTCATTAGGGTTTTCGTCTGGGCCAATTTATCGTTAGGACGGCGTCACGTTGTAGTTCTGACTCCGTCGGGCTTCAGTAGGGACGTCGTCAGATTCTGGATCTGGGCCGTTTGAGATGAAAAGTCTTCGTGACGCCCTTCCTCTTCAAAGCCTGACGCCGTCAAGTGTATTTTAGCAAAAAGTCTACTGAGTTGTCAGAGACTTTTATTCGTATAAAGGGACGGCGTCCCCTTTGATTGGGACGCCGTCAGCTTCAGTTTCAGCAGCTTGAGTGTCTTCGATCTTGACTTTGCCATTTTCTTCATATTTTCACTCCTTTTTCATCCAAATATGCATCATTCCATCATTTTGCTTCCAAGAGACCTAAAGTGAAAAGGAATGAAATTAAGCAGTAACGGATATAAAAATGGGCGATTAAGGGCTTAAATGACCCCTTAAAAGTGTACGTTTTAAATCCTTATCAATTACTTACTAAGCGTAATCGCTTACATATTATAGTTGCTATGTTCTTGTAGGTTCATATGTATTGGAAGTGCTATAGCTTGGATTGGTCGTTGGATCACGGATTGATCAAGGAAGTTACTAATACTTGATATTAGGAGCTAGGTAGACACGAGCTCATATGATAAGTTTGTACCCCCGAGAGTCTTTTATGGTTTGTAAATGTATCATTTTTTAACAAGTAAAAGTCATAGTCATTATGGTATTTTGGAGTGTTTGGGCGAAGTGTATTTCTTACCCAATTTGAAGTCAAACGGGTCAAGTAACCTTTTGTATATTAAAGAATGTTTGTTATAGCTTATATGGTATTAACTTAAAGTTGTAAGGGTCAAATGATCAGTTGTGTCAAATGGGCAAGTTGGTATTGTGCAGTTTTGATGTCAAAATGTGCAGGTCAGTAGGCCTGACGACGTCGTAGTTTATGGTCGACGGCGTCCGACTCAGTTGGGACAGCTTCGGGCTTAAAATCCCCTGAGCCGCCGCTGGTTAAATCTGAACGTATTTTGGGTCATGGTCAAAGGGTGACGGCGTCGCTCCCTATAAGGCGACGGCGTCAGCCCGTTGTACAGTTTCAAAACTATTGTTTTGTTAAAGTCAAATGTTATTGATTAAAGAAGTTATCGAATACGTGTTATATAAGAATTGTCAAAGTTAAATGTCATCGTTTTGTCAAGGGTTTAACGAGAAAAAGTAATAGTCAAACGTTCCGAGTCAAAGTTTTAAAAATTGAGTAATTTTCGGTCAAACCGGGAATCGGGGCGTAACACGACAGCAGTAGCTCGTCCCCCATTGTCCTTATGGCAACCAAAACAAACACGAAAGGTACCCACCCTAAAACACAATCTTTACCGCAAATATGTAATCATTTTAACAAAGGTTCGTGTAAATTCGGGGACCGATGTAAGTTTATACATGACCATAGAAATCGGTTCGGCTTGAAAACCAAAGGCAATACTACCCGGTCACAACCATGGAACTCGTACAGCCCCAACCCCGTTTCCTGGGCTGCACCAGGCCTATACCAGGCTCGACAATCCATTGGCCCAAGTCACACTCACCCACAGCCTGTTACAACCCCACGACAGCCCCACTCTAGCCCATCTCAACCCACTGCTTATGCAGCCCCTCTACAAGCCCACCATCAGGCCCAATCTTACCCAATGTTGCAAAAATCACTAGGCGCTAGTCGGGCGGTCGACCACCTTCGAGGCGGAATTCGCCCAGGCGCTGCCTTTATCTTAGAAAGCAAGGGTAAAATCTCGGGTATATGATTGGGGGTGGTACTTCTACCGATTTCACTACTTGACTAATTATCTAATTAACTATTTGATACGTTATGCTAATTGATGTGGGCTCGTATGATGATTAAAGATGTGTTCACTTAGATGTTATTACTCCCTGGTTATCTTTTATTGGTAGGTTGAATTGTCACTTTCTTTATCTTAATTAGTGCGTTGTATTCCGATTAGTCGTAGGGCGGTGCCTAATCCCAGTTCTATGAATTGTAACTCTCCTTTAGAATACCCAGGATCGGCAAGTGCAATAGCATCTCCCCTGATGGGTTCAATCAGGGTTTTAAATTTATATGCAAGAATTACCGGTTAACTAGGAACACATTTGGGCAAGTATACCCTAGTCAAGTTGTAGTATAGGTTTTGGTAAATCAAGGTCGTCCCAAGAGGCTTGGTTGCACTAAAAGTGTCGTTTGTTTGTTTAAGCATGTAACAAGGTCATGGTTATGATTGTCACGGATCAAACCACTAAGAAAAGCAATATAAGAACAAGCACACAAAGAACATACATGTTTAGACAAATCATCACAAGTTATCATAAGAGCCAAACAAGTATCAAGACATTCATAATACAAGAAGACATCACAAGAATCACATAATCATCACAACCAAAGAACCAAACATAAATAAGAGAATTGAACATCATAAAAGTAACAAGGTTTACCCAAAGTATGAATTACAATAGGCAAATATGAAGGATTATAGCAACCTTCAAGCCTCCAATTGACTACAATAGTTCTACCAAGCCGGAAAATCATATCCAAATGCCTTCATCAGCCCTTGAGCATACTACACGAATTTGGCAGAGGTTTGAGGTCTTTTGGGGAAGATAAGTTGGTGGAAATTCGTCCTTAATTGTGGAGGATCGAATTTCACACCTTTGGGGTGAAGAGATTGAAAGTAGGTGTGTTCTCTCAAGTTGGGGTTTGCTCTCTAGGCGGAAATTCGTCCTTAAGGGTGGAGGCTTGAAATTCACACCTAGAGAGGAGTGGTGGAAAGGGATGAGAGGGATTAGATAGTTGGGTGCATGAAATGAGGTTGCAAAGGCCTCTATTTATACTACTTCCAAGGCTTAAGGTATTCAATGCTCAACTTGGCCTCCAAGGAGCTTGAAAGGGACTAGAAACTGAGTGGGAAGGACCTAGAATCATTTGGGACAAGTTTTGAGTCTTAGTGATGAAGAAATAGCATAACCAGGCCTTCCCAACCGAATCGGTTGGGCTCCAACCATTTCGGTTGGTCTTTTTGACTACTCTCCAACCGTTTCGGTTGCGGGGCCCGAACGAACGGTTGGAGCCTTTTGACAGAAATTGACAAGCTCTAAAGTAGTATATCTTTCTCTTAGCTTTTCGTGGCCATGAACGGGGGGTCAAACAGAGTTCGTATGCAAAATTTATGGCCAAAATGGTGAAGGTGTGTCGAGGACAACGAGGCTTCCAATATTTCTTCGTTTAAGCTTCTTTTCTTCATTTCTTTCTCGTTTTCCTTCTTGAAATTTATTCTTGAGTCTTTGGACCACTAACTTGATGACTTTACCTTCTCGAATATACTCCACAAGTCTTGCTTTTGTCGGGAATTCTTCGTACATGGAGAAATCTTCGTATTTTACTTCTTTTTCCGTCTTTTTCTCCACTTTCCTGTACATGGCTACAAATGAACTAGCATACACACTTTTATACGATTAAGTAACAAAAGCATATGATTATAACCAAATAACATACATAAAAGCACAGATAACACTACTAAAAACATGTACAATTTGAGCGTTATCATCCCCCGAATACACTACTATCCTAAAGCTACGACTCACGCAATAAACACAACGATGGCCTACGTGCACTCCTATGGATTTTTACTATTTAGGACATTCAAGCTTGCAAGAATGAAAGAAGAAGCCAGTTTTCCTTAATTTAGCGTCTACCAATTAAGAAAAGATACAACCTAACAACAATTAATAACTAGGTTTCATAGATCTAAGTAAACACAAGAATAATTTAGCTAGACATGTTAAACAAGCAAGCATACACACAATCAATTGAACATAGGGTAGACATAATGATAAATTGGATAAAAAAAACTTATCTTGCAATGTAAAATAGGGTATGGGACCCTAGAATACTGTCCAAGTCGGACTACAAATGAGTTAGAGTTTGCTCTCCAAAATTCTACCTCCTTAAATACAAAAAAATTGAATTCTATATATAGATTTACAATCGCGACGGCGTTACCTTTTGCTAGTGACGCCGTCAGGTCGCCGTCATTAGGTTTTCATTTGAGCCAAATCATCGTTGGGACAACGTCACTTGAGATGTGTGACGTTGTCAGTCTTCATGCAGGACGTCGTCTGAGTCTTGGATCTTAGGTTTCTGGTGTAGATTTTGTGAGTGACGCCTTCCAGAATTAAGGCGTGACGCCGTCAGACTTTAGGACCAGAAATTCCGTTGAGCCATCGTGTGCACTTTTGATCAAGTCTTTAATAGAGGGACGGCGTCGCCCTTTGTTTGGGACGCCGTCAGGTGTGCTGGATGGCCTTTGATCTTGACTTTGCCATTTTCTTCATGTTTTCGCTCCTTTTCGTCCAAATATGCTTCATTCCCGCCTTTTGCTTCCAAAAGACCTAAAAAGTGAAAAGAAACGATTTTAAGCAGTAACGGATATAAAATGTGTCGATTTAGGGCTTAAATAACCCTCTAAAACCGTATGTTTTAAATCCATATCAGTTCATGTAGTTTGAAGTTGCAAAATAGACAAATAAACATAACAATTCAAGTACTTAAAACTTCAAACGTTAACATATTACTTCAAATACCTCAAACAAAAATTTTAAATTGATGCTTGATTCTCATCTTGTCCATGTTGTTCAAATCAGTGAGAATTAGATTCGAATTTCATATGAAAAACCCATGACTTTGTGTTTAGAATCCATGGATTTTCTTTTGTGTTGAGATGTTATGATAAATTAAGTATGGGTCGGGTATATTGAAAAGAAAACCCCTAATTTTTAGTTAAAAAATACTTTAAAAAAATAATAATAATAAAATAAAATTTTTATACTTTTTGCTGACTTTGTTGACCGCCTAGGCGGATGTTTGACCACCTTTTGACTTTTCTGCCTAGTTTGGCCGATTTGCCAAAAGCGAGGCGGTGTATGCCAGCCTAGCGCCTAGGCGGCCGCCTAGCCCGCTTTTTACAACACTGGTCTTACCCACAAGCCCATCATGTCAGGCGACAACGTTACCAAGCGCGTTTAGCACAATGATCCTGCAAGATCCTACATGGAACATGGATACATGTGCTTCTTCCTATTTAAATTCCAATGCAAGTAATTTAAGTACACTTTTTAACACACGTTTATTCCCATCTGTACACGTTGGCGACGGGGAATTCTATTCCCGTCACCAACACCAGACATAGCATTATTACATCCTCTCATCGCCCACTTCATTTCATAATGTTCTCGTAACCCCCAACATCATTAAAAATCTCATTTTTGTCCGTCAATTTACTAGAGATAATAATTGTACAATTGAATTTGATGTCT
The DNA here is from genome assembly GCA_019973895.1 of Chrysanthemum seticuspe. Taxonomy (NCBI): domain Eukaryota; kingdom Viridiplantae; phylum Streptophyta; class Magnoliopsida; order Asterales; family Asteraceae; genus Chrysanthemum; species Chrysanthemum seticuspe. The sequence goes on along the minus strand of BPTQ01000001.1, from coordinate 57,373,437 downwards.
TTGGTTTTTCTGTGAAGGACTTTTGGACTCGCCATATCCTCTTTCAATGTGATAGTTCTGGTGATCTATATCCCGTCACCAAGCCATCAACAATCCCTACCACTTTTCTCTCCACAAGCTCCTCCACGTGGCACCAACGTCTCGGTCATCCCGGTGACGAAGTGCTACGGTCTCTTACTTCTCATCAATTTATTTCATTTAATAAAGAAAAGTCTCATCATGTTTGTCATGCATGCAAACTTGGCAAACATGTGAAGCTTCCTTTTCATAGTTCCAACTCTATTGTTAAACATTGTTTTGATATTATTCACTCTGATTTATGGACATCTCCAATTACTAGTAAAAGTGGTTTCAAATATTACTTATTATTTCTTGATCATTTCTCTCATTACTTATGGATTTACCCACTTCGTAATAAATCTAACATGCTTGATAAAATTTTGCATTTTCGTAATTATGTTAAGAACCAATTCAAATACAAAATAAAAAGTTTCCAATGTGACCATGGCGGTGAGTTCGATAATAACCGTTTACATAACCTTTTTGCCAAACACGGTATAGAATTTAGATTCTCTTGCCCAAAAACCTCTCAACAAAATAGCAAAGCGGAACGCATGATCAGAACCATCAACAATGTCATTCGTACGCTCTTGTTTCAAGATCACCTTCCCCCCACCTTTTGGGTCGAGGCTCTACATATGACCGCTATTCTCCTCAACCTTTTACCCTCTACAGCCATCAACAACAAAATTCCCTACACACAAATTTTTAACAAAACACCCGACTATTCCAACCTACGTATCTTTGGGTGTCTTTGCTACCCTCACCTTCACTCACCACACAAACTTACCCCACGTGCAACACCATGCATTTTATTGGGCTATCCCGCCTATCACCGTAGCTTTCGATGCCTCGACCTTGAAACAAACAATATCTTACTTTCTCGCCATGTCACCTTTGACGAAACTCAATTCCCCTACCGCTCAATGACACCCGATTCCCCACCTTCTTACACATTCTTAGACACTACAGTACTCACTCAACCCCCCGCCACAACTCCGTTACAAACCGATCCTCATACCCATACTGAGCCCACTACACCCGCCAGCCCACCTCCCATCAATTTACCACAACCCAAAAGCCCCCAACCTGAAGCACCAAATCCACCATCACCAATCCAACAGCATCCTCCCCAACCACTCGACGCCCCAAATCAATCTCCAACCGAACCACCCCGTACTCACCGCATGGTCACTTGGTCACAATCAGGCATTGTCAAACCCATTGGCCGTCTCTCCTTTCACACTACTTCTATCTCACCACTACCTAAATCTCCATTTCTCTCTCTCCAAAACCCTTATTAGAATAATGCTATGCATGATGAGTATAATGCGTTAGTTAAAAATGGTACTTGGATTCTTGTACCACGGCCTGCTGGTATTAATTTGGTACGATCTATGTGGTTGTTTAAGCATAAATTTCATGCTGATGGAACTTTGAGTCGCTATAAGGCTCGTTTGGTTGCCAATGGTAGTATTCAGCAACTTGGTATTGAATGTTATTATACTTTCAGCCCAGTGGTCAAGCCAGACACCATCTACACAGTCCTCAGTCTTGCGATATCTCGTAAGTGGCCCATTCATTAACTTGACGTTAAGAATGCTTTTCTTAATGGGAATTTATCTGAAACTGTATATATGCATCAACCACCAGGATTTTTGGACCCCCGGTACCTTCACCATGTCTGCCTTCTACAAAAGTCTTTATATGGTTTGAAATAGGCACCCCGTGCTTGGTTTTAGCGATTTGCAGGTTATGTCACTCATGTTTGATTTTACCACAGCCGTTGTGACTCTTGTCTATTCATCCTTCGTCAGGGATTTTAGGTTGCTTATTTACTTATCTATGTGGATGGAATTATTCTTACAGCTTCCTCTACAGCATTACTTCAGCAAATCATTGCTTTTCTACACAGTAAGTTTGACATGACTCACCTCGGGGTACTTAATTATTTTCTTGGTATTTCTGCTACTCGTCACTCTACAGGGCTGTTTCTGTCTCAGAAGAAGTACGCTATTAAGCTTCTTGATGTGCTCACATGACCAACTTATTAATACAAATAAGCCGTAAAAACGTTTATTTATATTTTACGATCTTCTAATGTTTTGTCGATAACAAACGTAAAATCATTTTAACGAAACACATAAAATACGTAAATGGTTTGAGCCAATAGTTTACTAACACACTTATGTTTTCACATAAAACACTAAAACAAGTATAAGTGATTTTATGAGTTAGTAATACATATGTACAACAACTAGTGTTTACATATTGGGTAATTAAATATATACATAACTAGTATGTATTATAATGGGTAATATGAATGGGTAGAAACTTACGTATTTGACCTATTGACCAAATACATTGAATGTAGGTGGGTATAACCCAAAGTCCATGACCCATACCCATGTAGCATGACCCATAACCCATTGCATGACATCATGCTTAATTCATATATGGATATTATACATGAACCATGGTTTTAACCCATGACCCATGGACTAGATGCATTGCATCTTGTAGATACATTGTATCTACTTGGATACCCATGATCCATAACCCATGACCCAAAATCCATGGGCAAAAGGGAGCATCCCACGGATCCCCAGTAATACACTGGACGGATCCCTCAAGTGAGGGATCCATGGGATCTGTGGAACAGTAGCCATTTTTTCTCTATAAATAGTGAGCCATTTCTTCATTGTTTCTCACCTCTTTCTCATATATTTTCTCTTTGAGTTATAAACTCTCTAACCTCATATCCAAGTGATCTATGTATGTATTTTTGTTTTTGTGTGATTCTCTAGGTTCTTCTTAAAGGCGAGATCACCACCTTTTGAAGTCGAGCAAGCTCAAGTCCATGAATGCTTCGTTATCATCAAGATTACTGAGGTTCTCTTGTTGATAGTTCTCTTCTTTCTCCTAAGAAGTGTAGTGTCAAAGACATAAGTGAAAGATGTCTAAAGGGTCAAGACGAAGACATTAGTGAAGGGTGTCGATCGTCCGTATTGAAAGCACTAGTGAAGGGTGCTTAGAAGTCAAGGCTAAAGGCATTAGTGAAGGGTGCCTAGAAGTGAAGTCACAAGGCATTAGTGAAGGGTGCCTTGAGTTCGAGTCAAAGGCATTAGTGAAAGGTGCCTAAGGTGTACATTCGATATGGTGTGTTCGATGTACAAGATAGATTAGTATTGGGTCAAAGGATATTGACATCTTTGTTGATGTTGTAATAAGGAGTAGATCTCCTTTGGGGTTAGTTGTTGTTGTAGTGTTGGGTAGTAGTTCCTCCATTGTAATGGAACTCGGTATCTAGCCTAATACCGGATAAAGGATCGGCGACGTTGTGATAGGTTTGGTTCTACCTCATGGAATAACCCGGTATCTAGCCTTGTACCGGATAAAGAGTAGGCAACATTGTGAAGGCTTCTCCGCCATAAGGAGTTGGTGTCATGTAGTGTTTACGAACTCTCGAGTAGGTGACTCAGGGAGTGGAGTAGGGCAATGAAGGTGTCCTTGTAGCCGAACCACTATAAATACTCGCGTTGTGGTTTTGTGCTTCTTACTCCTTAACTTTTCATTACATATTTATATATGCTTGTCTATCAACATCCAACACACATGTTTAAATAGATTGACATAAGTCGATCTAAATAGTTTAAAACTAAGTTTTAATCGGTAAAACTATTCAACCCCCCCCCCCCCTTCTAGTTTTCCACAATTGGCATCAGAGCTTCGTTACCAAGTTTCTTAAAGTATATTGTACTTTAAAAACTTGATACGATCCGTGTTTAATTGAAAACTACAAATAAGGTCTTTTACAAAAAAAAACACCATGTTTTTAAAACACCTTGTTTGGATGTTGATTAGATGACAACATTTCTTATTTAATTGCGCTAACCTTCCTTGTCATGTTGCTTAGTTAAATCTCATACCTATCAAGCCATAGGAATTGCTTGATAACAAGAATACCTTCCCTAAGAAGGTATCTTAAACACGAAGGAACCGGAGTTGTCTACTGACATTTGTTGTGTCATTTATAAAGACATTCCTAAGTGCATTAGAGGTATGATTTCCCACTTATCTCTAAATAACATTAGCTTAATTAATAAGTATGCTTACATAGGAATTTATATGATTATCTTTTGTGCATATTCATATATTACACGTAGCCTCTTTAGGAAACTTTTCTTGCATACGTATTGCTCTTTCGTCTAATGTCTAGATTTATAAAATTTGTATTTCATTTCACTTAATCCAAAAATCATATCTTTCTAATAATAAAACAAAACACAAATCTCAAAAATTCCTCCTTCCCTATAAATATCCCTTCCGATCGTTTCCTCCACCAAACCCTCATTTTTCAAATCTTCCACTTTCAAAAATTACCTCTCATTTAAACTTCATCTTCCTTCTCATCTCATCTCATCTCAAACCAAAACCAAGAAGGATCTTCATCAACATGGTTTACATCGCCCTCGTACTCATCGCCTTAACACTCATCGCTCTCGTGTTCCCCATGATGAAGTTCTCGTATGGAGACATATACTTTGTGTTGTTAATCTACATTGGTGTTATATACCCAATCCTTTGTATCGTTCTTAGCATTGAAATGAAATATTACTAATGTTCTAGTTTATCTAGTTTATTTCTCATAATATGTTTGTCCTTTCGTTTACTTTTTATCTTTCGTATATTTTGGTCTTGAGATACATTAGAAACCGACAATGCATGCTAAAGTAAACATTGGCTAAAATACATATCTTTGTATAAACATATAAGATGCAAAAATCTCTTTTCGTCCAAATCTTATGTCTGTCACTACAGATCCACGGATCCCTGTAGTTCTACTAGCCGGATCCCTCATGGAAGGGAACCGTGAGAACCGTCCTTATGGAAAACAGTTTTTCATGCAAATTAAAAATCGTTTTCTTTCTAAAAAGAAATATTCCACTAGATTGTCAAACATTAAGTGGGTTAATTATCACTGTTAATAAATATCTAGTAAAAACGTTAGGTAATCATTGTTTTGCCTTAAATACGTCTCATCTTATTAACTCTTCACTTCTATAGGTTTTGTCATGTCGCATGAGTATGAGTTCGAGTTTTCACTCACTTGCGTTTACATCCCTAACATCTCTCTTGAACCCAACACACCTGGCAATCATGTCCGTGGGTTCAATAATCTCGAAACCAGTCACTTCCATGAAGGACGTATTGTCGACACTCCTCTACAATAAGAAGAAGGTATCGATACCTCTTTCCGAACCATAGGACTAGAATGTCTTCTCGAAATTAACGACAAAATATGTCCAAGGTTTGTATTGGTATTCTTCCGTCAAGTTGAACTCGTTCGTAATGAGGATCGCTCTCTATCTCTTTGGTTTTGGATCAAAAACCAAAAGTTTGTTTTAACCATTGGGCAATTTGCTCACATCCTCTGAATTCCAAATCATGGACAATGTGTCTTCACCAAAGATTGGTCTCTTGATTCTCTCTTCAACTATCGTGAAGAAAATAGTCCATATTGTTCACACATACCTTCCCCTCAAGACCTGACTCGCATGATATGCAAACCTCGACCCTATTACTCTGATCCAAACATTATTTATACACGGGATATCCGATAAGAGTACAAGCCTCTCGCACTCATCCTACGTGAAAATTTTTGGAGTCTTAGTGGAAATAGAGAAATCCTTCTCGCTTGTTGTGATCACATAATGTATTGTTTGCTAACACAACAACCATACAATCTCGCCTACTTCTTCGCAAGGCGAATTGTAAATCTTCAAGGCTCCAAGAACAAACTAATCCCTTATGGAATGTTCTTGACACGCCTTTATCATCACATCATGTACTTCCACCCTCAATTTGAAAGTCCGTTGTACGTACTTGTGAACAAGATGATGGAACCTCTAAACACATCTCTCATGAAGACGTTCTTCATCCCTGAATCGGCGAACACTCATCAACCATTTGATGATCCATCCAGCGAAAACGCTCAAGAAACTTAGTTTTCTTTCAAAATAGGGTCGATCCTTAGTATTCATGCTTTATCAATGTAATGCAATTTTTTTCATGAAATAAAACATCTAACATTTGATATCTCTACTATATTAGTGTTAGAACTTCTTAGAAAAACACTAAATTTGAAATATGATGCCTTGTGCAACCCTTGCATACCTTTTGTAAAGGTTCTGTTTAGCAGAGAGACAGATCCCAAATTTTATGCTAGACGGATCCCTACTCTTAGGGAACCGTGGGATCCGGCAAACAGAAATGCAGTTGCAATCATTATATTTCAAAACATGTCTTTAGCACTTCACACTAAGCTAAACATAGTGCCTTAGGACCAATTGAGTCCTTATCAAGCTGAGTAAAAGTTTCATACTCACGCATAACTCACTTAGATCACACTCAAGGCGCTTGTAGATCTATCGTTTCACCAAAACTCATTACTCTTCCACTCTTATGCTCACACATCATTCCTCACATGATTATACCTCTAGCTTTAGAAATCGTTCAATTTTAGCAAATTGATTTTAGTCATCTTTACCTCAAAATGGGTCAAATTCTAGGTTTTCCATTTTCTATAACCTTTACGATACTTTTCAAAATGGTATCTTAAGTTACTATCTGTTCTCTAGGATCATTTAGCTCCATTTGACACTCTCAAGTTTTTAGTGTCATCTTTGTTCATTCATTGGTACTCATAAAAGTTCCAATTTCTTCCATAAAAGGCAATCATTAGCTACATCACTCATTGCCCTTGAACATTTAAGTACCCTTCCATTTAAAGACACTTAGGAGGACTGAAACACTCAAAAAGGTATATGCTTTAGACCCTACAAACATCATTTATATCCTTTCCTAGCTGCTGAAAGCCGGATCCCTAGGATTAGCCTAGACGGATCCCTCATTGGAGGGAACCGTGGGATCTGTGTGACAGATTCATGTCAACTCTAGCTAAAACAATCATTTCAAGTTCATCTTGCTAACTTGAACACTCCATCTCATCTTAATTAAGCTCCTAGATCAGTACAACTCTGAAGTTGACTCTTGTGCATGCTAATCATCACATTCCAAGGAATCTTAGTGGCTTAAGTCTTGAATGCACTTGCCAAATCCCTTGCTTTATAAACCACATTGTTAGGACTCCTAAAGTCATCATCTTCATCCTCATTTTCAGCACATAGAAACCTTTACAAACCTCTTTGATTCATCTCATCATGAGGAAAGCTCCTAGTGGTAACTTATCCACCAAAGGACCACCCAAGAAAATTGCTCATTTTGTACACGAAATTTCCTCAACCGAATCATCTCCGGTTAAATCCACAAATGCTAGGATTTCTCCTCCACCAACTCAACCAATCAAACCAATCCCTAAAAGGATAGTTCCCACAAAACTACCAATGCCAAACACTACCATACCTCCTAAACCAAACAATCCCATTTCCACTAAACCATCACCATTGGTGCCTAGAGCCCTATCATTCACCACTCCACTCTCATCACCATACCTCTACAATCTAGAGGATTTGCCTCCTAGGCCATCTCATCCTCCACCACCTAAAACATTCTCCTCATTGGGAGGAATAGTGGAGCAAAATAAAGGTGTTGAGTCAACACTAGCTCCGGCTTCCTTTTCTCCGTCACCACCAAATAATCCCTTTTGGATTATGAGAAATCATCAAAGTCAACCACCCGACCACATGGAAGTTGACACCTCTCTACCACCACCATCATTCTTGGTCGAGCCATCTTCGAATGCGCCTCCGCCAATCCCTCCCTCTTTTGAGGCTCCTCAACCCACTTCACTTGATCCTTCACATCAAGCAATTTCCTTTCTTCCATCACCACTACCGAGCCATGACAAAGATTGTTATCATTGTTAACATGTTGAAAGTTTGATACATGAAGTACGTGAAGATCAACGTTTCATGTTTTATCACCTCCTCGAACAATTCGACGAGATTAAACCTAAACAAACTTGAGCTAGAGGATTCTAGTGGTGTCCTAGTATCAAGCGCGACTTAGATATTCTAGTAATTCAAAGTCATGTATTGTTCATTTTCTTAGTTTTTAGAGTCATGTATATCATATCTCTAGTTTTATTAAATGAAATTACATGATATTTGCTATATTGTTCTGAGTATATGATTATTGGTCTAATACATAACTCATTTTGATACCAACATATTTTGGTACATCACATTTGCTGTATTTTAGTTATAGACAGACGGATCCCTACGTTTTGCCTAGACAGATCCCTCCAAGGAGGGAACCGTGGGATCCGTGCAACAGAAGAATAGTTTTCTACTAACTTGAGTCTTATTTGCAGGAAAGTATGCATTATATACTTGTCTTCTAACCTTTGTTTTGTAGATTTTCAATTTACACGTGAAGACTTTGACACCCTAAGCTAGGGGGAGCTTTGTGTCAAAGCAATACATTGCAAAATCACTTGCAATATTAGGATTACATTTCATGACGCCCCTTTGCAAAGTTGAAATCATCAAGGGGGAGCATATTTGTCACATAGACAAAATCTTTTGCAAACATAGTTGCAAATAAACTTGCTTAGTATTTTTGTTACTTGACGCCCTCACAAAGGGATGGATTCGTCAAGGGGGAGTTAAGACGAGAACTCTTCCCGTCACTTGCTCTCTATTTTTTTTCTTTCTTTCACATGTTTTTTCTTAAAACAATGTGTTAGTTTCTTTTCGAAGCTAGAAGAAAGTAAAAACTACAAATTCAAACTTTTACGAATTTTAGTTTTTCCTTAAAATAATTTTATGTTTTGTCATCAACAAAAAGGGAGAGATTGTTAATACAAATAAGCCGTAAAATGTTTATTTATATTTTACGATCTTCTATTGTTTTGTCGATAACAAACGTAAAATCATTTTAAAGAAACACATAAAATACGTAAATGGTTTGAGCCAATAGTTTACTAACACACTCACGTTTTCACATAAAATACTAAAACAAGTATAAGTGATTTTATGAGTTATTAATACATATGTACAACAGCTAGTGTTTACATATTGGGTAAATATATACATAACTAGTATGTATTATAATTGGTAATATAAATGGGTAGAAACTTAAGTATTTGACCCATTGACCAAATACATTGAATGTAGTTGGGTATAACCCAAAGTCCATGACCCATACCCATGGAGCATGACCCATAACCCATTGCATGACATCATGCTTAAGTCATATATGGATATTATCCATGACCCATGGTTTTAACCCATGACCCATTGTAGGATATTGGATTTCACACACACATCAAACCATAACACAAAGTGGGCGTGTAAAGGTGAGTTCTAGAGAGAGAAAATTAGAGGTTTAGGGAACTTTAGTGAGAGAAAGAAAATTCTTATTATGAGCTCCAACTCTCTACCTTGGAAGGTAGAGAGTATTTATAGTCTTACAATAAAACGCCACACAACGGGCTGTAGATCAGGCATACAGTGGGTAAAGACCCGTCCGTCCTCCACGGTGTTACTAAATTAAATACTACTTAACTTAAATGAACTACGTCTACGAGCTTTCTAACGATTACATATACTTGAGGTGACCGACTCTTTAATACCTGGAATTTCTAATTCCTAACAATCTCCCCCTAAGGGAGGTCACCTCAAACATATACTAAAATTACATTGAATACAAACAGATATTACATTAACAATTGTTCTTGCATTCTTGATTTAGTACTTTGTTCCGAAGCTCGTAGTCATTGATTCCACTTATTGCATGTTTGGTTAATCCAAGTGGAGGTCTTTTACTGATCCACGTGATAATAACTTTAAGCCAGCTTTTGAGATCATCAGCTAACAAAAATCTCTGAGACATCCATTGTGGTGTTGGTATTATGTGATGTTGTGACTTTCGGACCGACATGCTCACATTCTGGATCGTGATATCTTCTCATCAGAGTAGCGGAAGCTTTCGTTGATTCATGATATTGGCAGCAGCGTAGCAGAAGCATGGAGTGAAAATATCAGAGTCATTGATGCACTAATCATGATTTCTTTTGAGATGAATGTGATAAATGAGCATGCGGCTATGGATTGACCGCATCATTCTGATCAGCTGCAAACGTAGGACGTACCTGCATACAACAGTTAGCAATAAATCGTACGAAAGTGTCTTTGATCACTTTCGTTGAATTAAGGTACACGGCCCACGGTTCCCCGTTGATCAGTACAAGTACTGCATGTGATCAGGTATAATTCCTAAGAATTTCCTTGACAGGGTTTCGCAGCTGCTCTAGCTGTTCTCAAACCGGAACGTCTCAAAGAAGACAACACGGAGTGAGTGAACCAGCGAATAGAAATTCACTGATTGATGAAAAGATATTTGAAAAACAATCGTGTATTGCTCAATAGAAATTGTTTTTGCAATACAACGAAGGTTTTAATGAACATCAATTATCAATCATAGGCCAAACTCTTGTCGATCTCGTCGACGCTTTGGGACAGTTCCTTTAAGAATCCTTAATATGGACTAGTGTACGTCATGAACATGACTAGTTGCCCCTTGGCACCCGGCACATGGAATTAAGTTGCTTTCACTAGTTTCTGTGAAAGCATGCTAAATAACGATTGACAACATACGTCCATGCAGGATGCAAACGTCGACTAGTCTTACTACGCCAGTTAGGTATCGGCG